>OY882859.1:193694345-194009345 GCA_963693515.1 Pipistrellus nathusii | reverse complement strand
CTCCCACCGGGACCGCCTACATAACCATCAGAATCTCGGTGTGAGGGTGAGAAGATGACTCTTCCACGCCCTTCTCAACTCAAAGCCTTTTATTACACTTCTCAAAAAGTTTGGGATAAGAAATCAACTTCGTATGGAGAGTTGTTAATGTGTTTTTACTTTTTTTTTGTTTAGTTATTTTTAATTTTTTTAAGTTGAAGCATTATACATAGTATACCTATGTCTCCTTCTTTCCCCCTTAACCTCCCCCCAGCCTCCCCTACCCCCCCCTCAAGCCTTCACACACACACACACACACACACACACACACACACACACACCCGTGTCTTGTATCCATTAATCATGTTTATTTGCCTGCATACAAGTCCTTCGGTTGATCTCTTGGTTTTACTTTTAAATGAGGGAACACAGGGACTCTTACTGTCAAATTTTTATACCAAAAAACAAACAACAAAAAAGACAGAGACAACCGCAGAACGCAGTTCCCGCCTCAGCCCTCCGCCCGGGGCGGGGGGGCAGGCCGGCGGCCGGCGTGGTGCTGGGGACCAGGTCTCATTCATAACAGGCCGGGCCGGCTGCTGGCGAGGGCCGGGAGGATTCTTACCCGTTTATTCAGCGCTCGGTCCCGGCTGGAGAGGGAAGGAAGCTCCGTGTGCCTGCGGCGCTGCCTCCGACGGCCCTGAGCACCCGTGTGGCCTGGATGTCCTTGCCCGGCCGCACACACGGGTGGCGTGTCGGGAACGCAGACGTGTTCACATGGATGTCGCCGGCCGGGGGCCCCGAGGGAAGCCGCTCAGAAACAGCCGGTGTCGCCGGCCAAGGCCCCGCGCCTCTCGCTCTTGAGACGAAGAGGAAGGTTTTATGTTTGTTGACATAACTCGAACCCTGAAACTCAAAACGTTTTATTTTAAAACGCTTAATTCACCGTAGTCAGCGAAACGCCCGGAGCGGGACCCTGCGTGTCCGGAGACCGGGGTTCCCCCCAGGATGGACCCTGCGTGTCCGGAGACCGGGGTGCCCCCCCAGGATGGACCCTGCGTGTCCGGAGACCGGGGTGCCCCCCCAGGATGGACCCTGCGTGTCCGGAGACCGGGGTGCCCCCCCAGGATGGACCCTGCGTGTCCGGAGACCGGGGTGCCCCCCCAGGATGGACCCTGCGTGTCCGGAGACCGGGGTGCCCCCCCAGGATGGACCCTGCGTGTCCGGAGACCGGGGTGCCCCCCAGGATGGACCCTGCGTGTCCGGAGACCGGGGTGCCCCCCCAGGATGGACCCTGCGTGTCCGGAGACCGGGGTCCCCCCAGGATGGACCCCGTGGGCAGTGCTGTCGGCCGCTTCCCGCGGGGGGAAAGGCCCGGCCCATGGAGACGCGCTCGGGGGCGGCAGCCGCCGTGCGGGGCTGTCTGACCGGCCGGTGGGGACCTGCGGAGCTTTATGGCCGGGCCGGGCCGTCCTTTATTTCCTTTGAGGCGGCGGCCGCCTTGCTGCCAGGTTCAAAGGCGGCGGATCCGCAAACACAGGAAGCGCACGTCCCGTGTTCCCGTCCAGGTCACACACGGATTTCCATGTTCAGGGTTTCAGGGTTCGAGTTATGTCAACAAACATAAAACCTTCCTCTTCGTCTCAAGAGCGAGAGGCGCGGGGCCTTGGCTGGCAATACCAGCTGTTCCTGAGCGGCTTCCCTCGGGGCCCCCGGCCGGCGACATCCATGTGAACACGCCTGCGTTCCCTCCCCGGCAGCTCCGCTGCAGAGGGCCCCGGCGGGCCTTCGGGAAACCAGCCTCTGGCCCGGGCCTCGCTCTGCTCCCGCTCCGGGCGGCGGGCGAGGGGGGCGGAGGGCTGGGGGCACAGAGGCTGCGGGGCCGGAGCCGCTGGGGGGCCGCGGGCACAGGGCAGGGCCTGGTGCACCACCCGGAGCCACGTCTCCAGTCAGAGAGGTTCCTTTTGTCCTTTGGTCTGAAGAAGACCTTGGAGCAAACCAGCACGATCCTCCCCCTAAAAACAAAGGCGGGAGAAACGAAGGCCAACACAGTCACCCGGCCCCAGCCGGTGTGCTCAGTGGGTAGAGCGCCAGCCTGCTCCCCAGCCAGGCCCCGGCAGGTCAGCAGGAGGAAGACAATCCGCGTGCCTCTCTCACATAAATATTTTCCGTCTTTCCCTCTCTCGTCTGCTCTCTCTAAAAATCAATAGGGTGCCGAAACCGATTTGGCTCAGTGGATGGAGCGTCGGTCTGCGGACTGAGGGGTCCCAGGTTCGATTCCGGTCAAGGGCATGGACCTTGGTTGCAGGCTCATCCCCGGCAGGGGGTGTGCAGGAAGCAGCTGGTCGATGTTTCTCTCTCCTTGACGTTTCTAGCTCTCTATCCCTCTCCCCTCCTCTCTGTGGAAAATCAATAAAAATATATTTTTAAAAATCAATAGGGAAGTATCCCCAGGTGAAGATTAAGAAAGAAATTCTATTTTACTTTAATTTATTATTTATTTTTAAAATAAGCCACGGAAACGGGGAATCCTTAAAAAAAAAAAAATGTCTTCCTTATTTACTAGTCTTGTCACTCTCCACCTGACACCCACAAGGCGTGTCCCGATGCCCCAGAAAAGATCATCTGGCCGAAACCGGTTTGACTCAGTGGCTTGAGCGTCGGCTTGTGGACTGAAAGGTCCCAGGTTCAATTCCGGTCAAGGGCATGGACCTTGGTTGCGGGCACCTCCCCAGTGGGGAGCGTGCAGAAGGCAGCTGGTCGACGATTCTCTCTCATCGATGTTTCTGTCCCTCTCTCTCTCTCTCTCTCTGTAAAAAATCAATAGAATATATTAAAAATAATATATTCTTTTTTTCAAAGAATAATTTTTGAAAAAAACCACCCGGCTCCATGCGATGCGGAACTGTCCGGGGGATTTAAATGTGAGGAGGAGCGGAATGGCTTGAAGAAGGTGCTGTTTCTGCTCCTTCTTTTTCAGTGGCCTCATGTGCTGGCTCTGGATGGAGGTGGACTCCATGGGGCCGCTCGGACAGAGCCAGGCCAGGGGGTGGGCAGGGCGGTCTCTGCACAGGACTCTCTCCATGGCTCTGTTGGCAGGACATGGGGAGGAGACGTCCTATGGAATCAAAGGCTAATATGCAGATGGTCCCCTCGCCTGGGACTCCACGCGGAGCTGGATCAGGGGGCGGGGCTGGCCCTCCCCGCTGCTGGCCCGGCCCCAACGCTGGCTCATGCAGGCGGACCCCATCCACGCGCGAACGTGTGTCCCAGGGGCCTCATTACCTCACGCTCCTGGACAGACTGGAGGCCCTGGCTGCGGGGAGAGGGTGCGCGCCTCCCGCTCTCCTGGTCCCCGGCGAGCCGGTGGCCCCGGCCGCTTGGAAAGGTGGGGGCGCTGTCCGTTAGGACCTGGGCCGGCTGTCCCGCCGTGTGAGGTGGCCCATCCGGCTGCCCCTTCCCGGGGTCAGGTCCTCTCTGCTCTGCGAGGGCACGGAGGCTCCCACAGCACCCTCCGAGGGGAACGCCGGGCGGGGCGGGGACCAGCCTCGCCAGCCCCCCTCCTCGGCCGGGCCTCTGCCCGGAGCAGGCCCGGAGTCCTGCACGCCCCCCAGGGCCCTGCCACCCTCTGAGGTCCTTCCCGCCGGGCTGTGGGGGCGCCTGCTATGGAGGAAGTGCCATCCCTGCGCTGGGCCCCTGGTCCGCCCGGGCCTGGTCCTCGCCTCCAGAGGACCCGCACGGCTGCTCGGAAGGCTGCCCGCCGGCGGCATGCGGGGGGCGGGGGGCCGGGCACTCACGTGGCCGGGGAACAGAGACCCCCTCGGGTTCGGAAGTGACCGCGGGGACTCTGCGCCAGGGTCACAGGGATGGTGTTTCCCAGGCTGTTGTCCTCTGTGGTTGTGTCTGGGTGAGGCGGTGTCTGAACCCAGGGCCACATAGCTCCGTGGGGTGGGCCCGGCCGCACCCAGGTGGGAGCTGTGGGCCGGCACAGTCATCGGGGCGGAGGCGCCCGCTCCCCCTCCGAGGGGCGAGGCTCCGGACCCGCTCCGGCCACGCTGACCGTCGGGCAGCTGCTTTCCTTGTCTCCTAAGGAGGGTACTGCCCAGGCTGTTAGGGTCCCCCCTTTGGCACCTCTTTTTTTAATTTAATTTAAAAAATGTTTGTTGATTTCAGAGAGGAAGTGAGGGGAGAGAGAAAAAGGGGGGGGGGGACGGAGAGAGAGGGGGAGAGAGAGGGAGAAAAACACCGATGATGAGAGAGAATCACTGGTCGGCTGTCTCCCGTGCAGCCAATGGGGATCGAGCCGGGCCCAGCCTGGGCCCTGACCGGGAATTGAACCGTGACCTCCTGGCTCATAGGTGGATGCTGAACCACTGAGTCACGCGGCCGGCCATGCTCCCCTTTCTCACCCTTTGCGTCCCTGTTCCTGCTCAGGACGCTGTCTTAGCTCACCCTGTCCTCGTTGGAGGGGAGGTTTGAGAAGACGGTGTGTCTGCGCTGGGAGGGGGGCCGCGGGCCGGAGTCCGGTCCCTGCGGTGCAGACCTGGGTCCGCACGCCCCCTCCCCACGTCCCGGACTCCTGACCCCTCCCTCCTGCAGGTGGAGCTCACGGGCAACAGCATCTACGAGTACATCCACCCGTCCGACCACGACGAGATGACGGCCGTGCTGGCGGCCCACCAGCCCCTGCACCCCCACCTGCTCCAAGGTGCGTGCCCGCCCCCAGGAGCCGGCCGAGCGCCAGGCGGTGCGCTGGGCGTGACCCACCGGGGTGCTCCCCGCTGCCGCCGTGGGGGGTGGGGTCTGCTCCCCACTGCCGCCGTGGGGGGGTCTGTCCCCCACTGCCCGCCGTGGGGGGGGTGTCTGCTCCCCACTGCCCACCAGGGCCTCGGTCTGCATGCCGCTCCACCTAGGGGGTTCGGGTTCAGCCTCTGTCCTTCAGGCAGCACGTCCGAGCCCCCGGAGGTGCGGGCGCTGGGGTGGGTGCTGAGCCCTCTGATGGGTGCTGCGGGTGCTGGGATGGGTGCCAGGTGCTGGGATGGGTGCCGGGCGCTGTGATGGGTGCCGGGCCCTCTGATGGGTGCTGCGGGCGCTGGGATGGGTGCCGGGCACTGGGATGGGTGCTGGGCGCTGTGGCGGGTGCCGGGCGCTGGGATGGGTGCCAGGCGCTGTGGCGGGTGCCAGGTCCTGACCCAGGGGCCCTGCGATGGCACTGCCGTGGGTGCTGGGGGGCGGAGCTATCCCCACCCGGCCTGTGACCCTCGGACACCGATGGACCAGCCGGCAGGCGGCGAGGGCCTCCGTCTGCCTGGGCCGTGGCGGCCTGCGTGGCCGAGGCCCCGGGCCTGGGGGGCGGGGGTACTGGGTCTGAGCAGTCATCACTGACGGGAGGGGCAGGAGGGCGGCACTGGGCACGGACGCTCTCGGGGTTGCGTCCAGCTGGCAGACATGGACCCCGAGTCGTCAGAGCCTGGGTTGTCCCTGTCTCAGACGTCCAGGTCCTGTCCCCGCCACGGCCCCTCCGGCCCTCACAGCCGCTCGCTGAAACGGGCAGAGAGACCAGGAACAGCCTGGGGCAAGGAGCTCCCCCTTCGGTGGGCACAGGGAACAGGGACCGCGGAGAGGCCCAGGCCGGGACCGCCCGCTCCCAGCCAGAGCACAGTGAGGGGCTGGGGGTCCTGGTGAGGGAATGGGGGTCCCGGTGAGGGAATGGGGGTCCCGGTGAGGGAATGGGGGTCCCGGTGAGGGAATGGGGGTCCCGGTGAGGGGCTGGGGGCCCGGTGAGGGATTGGGGGTCACGGTGAGGAATTGGGGGCCACGGTGAGGGATTGGGGGTCACGGTGAGGGGCTGGGGGTCCCAGTGAGGGATTGGGGGTCACGGTGAGGGAATGGGGGTCCCGGTGAGGGGCTGGGGGTCCCGGTGAGGGATTGGGGGCCACGGTGAGGGAATGGGGGTCACGGTGAGGGATTGGAGGTCACGGGCGTGCCCTCGGGGTAGGTAGGCTGGGGCCAGTCCCAGGGGTAACCTTCTCTGGAAGTCACTTATACCCCCAGGGCTGCGTTTGGAGTGAGCGCCCCCCCCCTCCCCGGGCAGGCACATGGCGGGGGGCCGGGAGCTGGTCCCCGGAGGCAGGGGGCGTCCCCGTGTGGGGCAGCGGGGGGAGGCCGTGCTGAGGCTGGGAGACCCGGAGGCGGTGTGGCCCAGTGGTCTGCGGGGTCCTGTCCCCATTGCACACGAGGGCAGTCTCAGCCCGGGCACAGCTGGCGGGGGAGGGGGGCATGGGGCACAGCTGGCGGGGGGGGGCTCCCCTGGGGCACAGCTGGCGGGGGGGGGCCCTGGGGCACAGCTGGCGGGGGGGCTGGGGCACAGCTGGCGGGGGAGGGGGGCCTGGGGCACAGCTGGCGGGGGGGCCATGGGGCACAGCTGGTGGGGGGGGTCCCCTGGGCACAGCTGGCGGGGGAGGGGGGCCTGAGGCACAGCTGGCGGGGGGGGGAGGCCCTGGGGCACAGCTGGGGGGGTCCCCTGGGGCACAGTTGGCGGGGGGGTCTGGGGCACAGCTGGCAGGGGTGGGAGGCCCTGGGGCACAGCTGGGGGGGCCTGGGGCACAGCTGGCGGGGGGGCCTGGGGCACAGCTGGTGGGGGGGCCTGGGGCACAGCTGGCGGGGGGCCTGGGGCACAGCTGGCGGGGGGCCTGGGGCACAGCTGGCGGGAGGAGGGTCCCCTGGGGCACAGCTGGCGGGGTGGGAGGGTCCCCTGGGGCACAGCTGGCGGGGGGAGGGTCCCCTGGGGCACAGCTGGCGGGGGGAGGGTCCCCTGGGGCTCAGCTGCCAGGGGTGCCTGGGCACAGCTGGCGGGGGGGCCATGGGGCACAGCTGGCGGGGGGGGGTCCCCTGGGGCACAGCTGTGGGGGGCCTGGGGCACAGCTGGCGGGGGGCCTGGGCACAGCTGGCGGGGTGGGAGGGTCCCCTGGGTCACAGCTGGCGGGCCCGGGGCTGGCTCCTCGGCTGTACCGGGAGGGCTGCACTCGGTATCTGCTGCCCGAGGGCGGCGGAGGCCTCGCAGGCCAGCTCTGGGGCGCCAGGCCTCCGGGCAACGGGCCTCAGTGACCCCGGCTGCCGGTCCGAGCTCTGCTGCGGCCATGTTTCCGGCCGCCTCCTTCCAGGGCACGTGGAAGCCAGGCCCATGGGGCGGCTCTGTCCCCGACCCAGGACCCCACCTCACCGGTCCCCCCCCCACCGGCCCCACCCCACCGGCCCCCCCCAGGCTGGCCTCGGCTGCCGGCCGCCGCTGGGCCTGAGGGGTGGACGTGGTGGGGCCCACGGGGGGGGGGCAGCGGGCCGCCTCACCGGCTCTGCTTTCAGAGTACGAGATGGAGCGGTCCTTCTTCCTCCGCATGAAGTGCGTCCTGGCCAAGCGGAACGCGGGGCTGACGTGCAGCGGGTACAAGGTGAGGGCCGGGCTGGGGGCCGGGCTGGGGGCTGGGCTGGGGGCCGGGCTGGAGGGCGGCAGTGGGGGGGTTAGGCTGTCGGGGGGGAGGGCGGAGGAGGAACCGGGCCGTGGGGGGGGAGAGGGGGGCGGGCTGCAGGTCGGGGGGGGGGGGGAGAGAGGGGGGCGGGCTGCAGGTCGGGGAGGGGGCTGGGCCGGGCCGGGAGGGGGGAGAGGGGGAAGGAGGGAGAAGGGGGCGGGCTGCAGGTCGGGGGGGGGCAGGCCCTCATCGCCCGGGGCCGCTGGCCGCCCCCCAGGTCATCCACTGCAGCGGGTACCTGAAGGTGCGGCAGTACCTGCTGGACATGGCGCTGTACGACTCGTGCCACCAGGTGGTGGGGCTGGTGGCCGTGGGCCAGTCGCTGCCGCCCAGCGCCGTCACCGAGGTCAAGCTGCACAGCAACATGTTCATGTTCCGCGCCAGCCTGGACCTCAAGCTCATCTTCCTGGACTCCCGGTGAGCGAACCCGGGGACCCCGACACCCGGGTGGGCGGGCAGCGAGCCGGGACCTGGAGAAACTGAGGCGGGATTGGGAGCATCAGCAGCCGCACCCCCCACAACCCCCCCCCTGAACCCCCCCCACCCCCGACACTCCATCCTCCCCCCACAACCCCCACCCCCCGAACCCCCCAACCCCCACCCCTGCACCCTCCCACCCCCCACACCCCCCTAGCCCCCGCCTCGCACCCCCAACACTCCACCATCCTCCCCCAACACCCCTACCCCCCACCCCCGAACCCCCCCACCCCCCACCCCCAACACTCCACCATCCTCCCCCCAACACCCCTACCCCCCCGAGTCCCCCCCACCCCCCACCCCTGCACCCTCCCACCCCCCACCTCCCACACCCCCCTAGCCCCCCCCTCTCGCACCCCCCACCCTGTAGAATCCCGGCCTGCTGACCTCGGCATAGCCTGGTGCTGTGTTCCGGGGGTCGTGGGCTTTTGCTTTGAAACCGTGGCCGGTGCTTTTGGGAAGGACGGGGGGCGGGGAGGGGTGAGCGATGTTGGGGTCTGGCAGACCCCCTGACACGGGGGGTGGGGGACGAGTCGGCGCTGCCAAACCCGCCCCTGTAATTCCTAAAGCCGCGACTTTGATGAGCAACATAGTGCGTGTTTCTGAGTCATTCACACGTCCGGGGCCGCAGCTCTGGAACACCCCGTCCAACGGGCCTGGGAAGCTGTCCCCCCGCCCGGAGAGGGCGGTGCTTTTGGGGGGAGAAGCCAGCGGCTCCTGCTCCTGCCGCAGCTCCGGCTCCGAGGGCACGAGGCCCGGCACTCTGCTGGCCTCACCTGCGGCCCCGGGGCTGGCTCTGGCCCCCGCGTCCCCACCGCCCCGCCCGGCTCCTTCCTGCCGAGGGCGCCATGGAGATGCGCCCCCCGAACCGGGAGCCGGTCCAGGGACACGTGAGGCTCCGAGATTCAGGGCCCGAGCCGCACGGGACCCCCAGCGCGGGGCCGAGGGAGCCGAGTCAGGTGTCCGTCTCCTGGCAGCTCCTGCTTCAGGCCTGGACCTCGGGCCCCGGCCTGGTCCCCGGCTCCGCCGGCCCCCGGGACCCCTCATCTGCTCGGGCGTCTGGCTCCAGGCCGTTCGGCCGCTCCTCTGGGCAGCCCGGCCCGGCCACACAGCCCTCACCCGGAGCCGCTTCCCCGCGGGCGGGGGCCGCACGCCCCGCCGATGAGCGGAGGCGGCAGGTCACGCCTCCCGGGAGCCTGCGTGGCCTCCCCCGCAGGCTCCGCGGTGCTATTTCGGGGTCCAGAGCCATCCCCGCTCTGCGAGGCTCCGATGTCCCCACTTCTCCCCCCCCCCCCCACACACACACACACGGGGACGCACCAGCCGCAGGCCGTCGGAGCCCGCGGTGGGCAGTGTCCGGGGGGCCTGGAGGGACAGAGGTCGCCCTCAGTGGCCGGGACCCAGCGCGCTCCTCAGAGCCGGTACACAGACGGGGCCACGGCTCGGCCGTGAGAGGACGGCGCCCACACCCACTGCGGCGGGGAAGCCAGACGCGTGCCCCTCAGAGGAAGCTTCTGGAAGAGGCACAGCCAGAGGCACAGGAAGTGGAGTAGACGTAGCCAGGGATGTGGGAGGGGACGGGGACTTGCTCTGTCATGGGCAGCATTTCTGCTTGGATGGGTGGAAAGTTCTGGAAATGGGAGTGGGGACGAGCAGACCACTGAACGGTAACGGTACGCTTACAGATGGTTAAAATGCTAACCTCACTTTTATTTACTTTTTATTTTTTAAAAAATATATTGTATTGATTTTTTATAGAGCAGAAGGGACAGGGAGAGAAAGTTAGAAACATCGATGAGAAAGAAATATCGACCAGCTGCCTCCTGCACACCCCTCCACCGGGGATGTGCCCGCAACCAATGTACATGCCCTTGACCGGAATCGGACCCGGGACCTTTCAGTCCGCAGGCCGACGCTCTATCCACTGAGCCAGACGGGTCGTTTAAAATTATTCTCTTCCCGGAGAAATTTTTTTAAAATTTTGTTTTTCGGAGAGGAAGGGAGAAGGGGAGAGAGAGGAGCATCCGTGATGAGAATCACTGATCGGCTGCCCCCAGCATGGCCCTACAGGGATCAGTCCTGAACCCCGGGCCTGTGTTCTGACCGGGAATGGAAGCCTGGCCTTCTGGGTCAGAGGCGGACGCTCAGCCCCGGCCAGCGGGCCGGACTCCCCACAGCAACTCGTGAAGGTTCCGGCGGAAGTGCCGGAGCGGCTCTTCCTGGGGGCGGCTTCGCCGCCGGACACCGTATCCGAGTCCCCAAAACATCATTCTGGCTTCCCAACCCGCATCCCCGCCCCCGCCCCGAGCATCCGCGGGCAGAGCAGGGGAGTGGGGGAGGCGGCTGCAGAGCAGGGAGCTCACGCCCCTCTCCGCAGGGTGACGGAGCTGACGGGGTACGAGCCGCAGGACCTGATCGAGAAGACCCTGTACCACCACGTGCACGGCTGCGACGCCTTCCACCTGCGCTGCGCGCACCACCTCCGTGAGTGCCGCCCGCCCGCGGCCGGGGGCCGGGGGGCCGCGGGGCATCATCGTCACCTCAGGGGGCCCTTCACCCGGACTTAAGCAGTTCCTTGTTGTCGGTGCTCAGACACCCCGTGACAGGTGGGGGGGGGTTGGGTGGGGGGGGTTGTGGAAGCTTCTAGACTGTGGATTTGGGACGTAGTTTCTCTGTGACATCTGGACAGAGATGCCAGCCTGGGGGTGACCGGCCTGGGGTGCCGGCCTGGGGGTGCCGGCCTGGAGGTGCCCACCTGGGGGTGCCCGCCTGGGGGTGCCATTCACGGGGTGCCCGCCTGGGGTGCCCGCCTGGGGGTGCCGGCCTGGGGGTGCCCGCCTGGGGGTGCCCACCTGGGGGTGCCCGCCTGGGGGTGCCATTCACGGGGTGCCCGCCTGGGGTGCCCGCCTGGGGGGGCCGGCCTGGGGGTGCCCGCCTGGGGGTGCCCACCTGGGGGTGCCCGCCTGGGGGTGCCAGCCTGGGGGTGCCATTCACGGGGTGCCCGCTGGGGATGCCGGCCTGAGGGTGCCGTTCACGGGGTGCCCGCCTCGGGGTGACGGCCTGGGGGTGCCCGGCCTGGGGGTGCCCGGCCTGGGGGTACTGTTCACGGGGTGCCCGCCTGGGGGTGCTGGCCTGAGGGTGCCTGCCTGGAGGTGCCAGCCTGGGGAAGCCCAGCCTGGGGGTGCTGGCCTGGGGGGCCGTTCAGGGGGGCGAGGGCTGGAGGGACAGGTCTGGCTCTGCTCTGAGCTCAGAGGCTCGGGGACGGGGCGGGCGGACGGCAGGCCCAGGGTGCCCGGCTGGCCGTCGGTGCGGACGGGACGGCTGAGCCAGGTCCCGGGCGTTGTCCTGAGTCCTGGGGGCCGGGACCGGGCCGGGGACACCCCTGTGCAGTGCGGGCGCACTTCCCGCCCCTCAGCCCGCGAGGCGCGCAGGGTCTCTGCCCGAGAGACTCCGTCCTCCCGCCCTCGGGGGCCAGTCCCCTCCACCGGGGGCGGAGAGGGTGAGACCCGGCCCTGGCTCCCAGCCCCTCGCTGAGGCATTTCTGGGGTCCAGCTCAGCTCCTGACCTGCAGTCCAGGGAGGACAGGGGAACCAGGAAGGCCCTATTGGGGAGCACATTTTTGGAACCAGTTCCATCCCAGCCGCTTCAGAAAAGCGTGGCCGCTGGCTGTCCTCTGGGTGTGGCCAGCCTCAGCGCCATCTCAGCCTGCAGTGTCGGGGACGTAGCTCCAAGGGCGAAGGCAGGAGCTGGTGGGGCGCCCCCCTCTGTCTGTCCATCTGGCAGTCACCAATACAGCAGGGACTTATTCCAGGTCCTTCCGCCGGGGTCCTTTGGGGCAGCTCGGGCTACACGGGCGGGGGGTGGCCGGGGCGGACTGACACTGGCAGGGATTCCCTGTGGTTGCTGTGCCGCCCGGTGCCCTGGGTCAGAGACCAGCAGGGGAGACATGGCCATGTCCGGGGTCAGAGACCAGCAGAAGGAACGTGTGTGTGTGAGAGGGTGTGTGTGTGAGGGTGTGTGTGTGTGTGTGTGAGGGTGTGTGGGTGTGTGTGAGGGTGTGTGTGAGGGGGTGTGTGTGTGAGGGTGTGTATGTGAGGGGGTGTGTGTGTGAGGGTGTGTGTGTGTGTGAGGGTGTGTGGGTGTGTGAGGGTGTGTGTGTGTGTGTGTATGTGTGTGTGTGAGGGTATGTGTGAGGGTGTGTGTGTGAGTGTGTGTGTGTGTGAGGGTGTGTGTGTGTGTGTGTGTGTGTGTGTGTGTGAGGGTGTGTGTGAGGGTGTGTGTGTGTGTGAGGGTGTGTGTGTGTGTGTGTGTGTGTGTGAGGGTGTGTGTGAGGGGGTGTGTGTGTGAGGGTGTGTGTGTGAGGGTGTGTGTGTGAGGGTGTGTGTGTGTGTGTGTGTGTATGTGTGTGTGTGAGGGTGTGTGTGAGGGGGTGTGTGTGTGAGGGTGTGTGTGTGAGGGTGTGTGGGTGTGTGTGTGTGAGGGTGTGTGTGTGTGTGTGTGTGAGGTGGTGCTCACAGGCGTGCCCCGCCCAGGGACAGCCTGCCCTCTCTGTCAGGGTCCCGGAGGGGAGGAGTCCTTGGGCCCAGGCAGGCCAGAACCAGGGACAGGGCTGCTGACGCCCCGGCCCCACGTGCTGACGCCCCTCTGCTTGCAGTGCTGGTGAAGGGCCAGGTGACCACCAAGTACTACCGGCTGCTGTCCAAGCGGGGCGGCTGGGTGTGGGTGCAGAGCTACGCCACCGTCGTGCACAACAGCCGCTCCTCCCGGCCCCACTGCATCGTGAGTGTCAATTATGTCCTCACGTAAGTCACGCATTTGTTTCTCTCCCTGCTCCCCTCCCGCCATCCACCGCTCCACGGCACCATCTCTCTCCGGACTGTGCATCTGTCTCCTGTTGTGTTTGCATTGAACACGCTGGGGGAGGGGGGCCAGGCGCCTGGGAAACGGGGGCCCAGCCCCGGGCCTGGGGGGAGGGTCTGTGCCCGGGTGAGGCGGGGGGCAGAGGGAGGGCAGGGATGCCCCCCCCATCTTAACCATGATGGGAAGGGGATGCAGGTCCCGGACCCGACATACGTGCTGACACTCCCCGTGCCCCCACACGCTGGATCCCAGGCATGCACCTGCTCCTGCCATTTGGGATGGGGATAGCCCGTTTCCCCCGTCTTCCTATACAGCCTATTGCAAATGACAGTAAAGATTTGGTCCCTTTAAACCCCAAAAGGTCAAGTTCAGTGGCAAATACTTTTAAAAAAATTATTTATTTTAAAAAATATATCCTATTGATTTTTTACAGAGAGAAAGGGAGAGGGATAGAGAGTTAGAAATATCGACGAGAAACATCAATCAGCTGCCTCCTGCACGCCCCCTACTGGGGATGTGCCCGCAACCAAGGTACCTGCCCTTAACCAGAATCGAACCTGGGACCCTTCAATCCGCAGGCTCTATCCACTGAGCCACACCGGTTTCAGCCAGTGGCAAATACTTTTAAGAGCATTAGGAGGAACAGGACCTATGTCTACCTGTGACCATGTACACTGAGTGGCCAGATGATGATGATCTCTGAACGCATGATAATCCGGCCACTCAGTATATATCCTATATAATAAAAGGCTAATATGCAAATTGTCTGCTCAACCAGGAGTTTGACAGCAGGCAGGCGGGCCAACCACGACCCATGTCCCCTCCCCCTGGCCAGGCTGGCCGGACACCACTCATGCATGAATACATGCACGGCGCCTCCAATATCTATAGTATATATACACTGAGCGGCCGGATTATTATGGCTCAGAGATCGTCACAATCTGGCTCTCTGCCACCGTGCCATGTATGTTACCGTGGTCTAACCCAGGACTTGCCAGCCTGTGCCCTCGCCCGCGCGGAGCCGGGCCCTCAAGCTGCTCTGAGGCAGAGAGCACTCAGGCGCCACGTCCTCTCCCAGGACGATGGGGCGCTGGGGGTGTTTTTGTTTTTGTGTGAGAAGCAGTGGTTTGAGCAGAATGGGAGGGACGAGAGCATTTTATCCCCTACACCCTTTCTGAGCAGATAGATGGGACAGGGCCGGACTTGGGGCGGCTTCTCTCTCCGCCCTCCCATGGGCATCAGGGCACCGAGGTGGGTCTTTAGAGCAAAATGGTCCCTGGCCCCTCAAGCTTCCCGCCCAGGCCTCCTGGGGGCTCAGGAGCCGCGGGGCTGCCGATGCTCGGGGACATGCCCATGGTCCCCAGGCCGTGAGTGTGGGGTCCCGGGGATTGGATAGATCTGCGCCCCCGTTTCTGCCGAATAACACCGGCCCCGCTCACCAGGCTGCGGGTGGCTTTCTAACGGGGGCCTGTCCCCTTCCCAACCCGCCCGTCCCGGCCTGGCTGGCGGGCCCGGAGCCGGAGGGCGGCCCGGCTGGACATGCCGCCCTTGCCGCGCAGGGACATCGAGTACAAGGAGCTGCAGCTGTCCCTGGACCAGGTGGCCACGGCCAAGTCCCAGGACTCCTGGCGGGCCGCCCTGTCTACCTCCCAGGACACACGCAAGTTAGCTAAAGCCAAATCCGCGAAGGCGAGGACGAAGCTGAGAACAAACCCGTACCCTCCGCAGGTACCACACGTGGGGGGCGTCTGGGGACCGGCCACGCTCCCGGCCGAGCGGCCTCCCCGCCCGGAGCGTCCCACTCCACGGGGCCCGGCCTGGGGGGGGGGGGACTGGCCTCGGGCCCGGGCAGGCCCCACGGGGCAGGCGCAGGGTCCACGGAAATGGGGGTCCCAGGCCTCGTCTGTTTGCACAGCATTTATTTTTTTTATTTTTTTTTTAAATATATTTTATTGATTTTTCACAGAGAGGAGGAGAGAAGGATAGAGAGTTAGAAACATCGATGAGAGAGAATCATCGATTAGCTGCCTCTTGCACACCCCCTACTGGGGATGTGCCCGCAACCACGGTACATGCCCTTGACCGGAATCGAACCCGGGACCTTTCAGTCTGCAGGCCGACGCTCTACCACTGAGCCAAACCGGTCCCGGCTGTTTGCACAGCATTTAAAAAATAAATATTTTATTGATTTTTTTACAGAGGGGAAGGGAGAGGGACAGAGAGTCAGAAACATCGATGAGAGAGAAACATCGATCAGCCGCCTCCTGCCCACCCCCCACTGGGGATGCGCCCGCAACCAAGGTACATGCCCTTGGCCGGAATCGAACCCGGGACCCTTCAGTCCATAGGCCAATGCTCTACCCACTGAGCCACACCGGTTTCGGCAACATTTTTTCTTTTTAAAATATATTTTTATTGACTTCAGAGAGGAAGGAAGAGGGAGAGAGAGATACATCAATGATGAGAGAGAATCACTGATTGGCTGCCTCCTGCACGCCCCACCCTGGAGATCAAGCCCACAACCTGGGCCTGGGCCCTGACCGGGAATGGAACCCTGACCTGCTGAGCCACAGCAGCCGGGCACCTATCTTTTCCCCCGAGTTTGCGAGCTCTTAGAAGCGGCTGAGGCCCCTGTGTGTGTGGGCAGCGTGGGGGGCGGCGATGAGTGCACCTGGGAGGGTCCTTGAGGTGCTGTCTGCCGGTCAGCTGGTGGTGCTGGTGGCCGGAGGGTCCAGCCGGGGAGAGGCTGGGCAGCCCCTCACCGCGGCCCGTGCCCCGCAGCCGTTCAGCCCGTTCCCGGTGGAGAGGCTGGAGTGCGGCCAGCTGGCACACTGGAGGGCCAGCCCCCCCTCGGACGCCGCGGGCCCCCCGGAGCCGCAGCTGCACCCCGAAGGCGGCGAGCTCCTGTACCCTCCGCCCTACGGCCTGCCCTTCTCCTACCGCTACGGACACTGCCCCCTGGACCCCCACGTCTTCGGCGGCAAGAAGCCCGTGCTGCCCGCCAAGCTCGGGCCCCAGGGGTCCCCGTGCGAGGTCGCCCGCTTCTTCCTGAGCGAGTGCCAGTGGCACTACGCCAACCCCCTGGTGCCCGGCAGCCCGGCGCCCGCCAAAACCCTCTCAGAGCCGCCGCCGAACACCGCCCGGCACAGCCTGGTGCCCAACTACGAAGGTGGGTCCCGGGGGCACGGGGGGTGGGGTGTGGGGCTGCAGACGGTGGGGGGGAGGGGTGGCAGATGGAGCGGGACCCCCACAGTGTGGGCGCTGCCCCTTTTCCCCTCCTGAGTGGGGATCGCTGTGCTTTCCCGCTGTCAGTGCAGGCGCCTCCTGTGGGCTTACGCCGGCGGCTGGCCTGTGCCGGAGGCCGGTGACGGTACGAAGGGGGCAGGAAGGGGGCTCGGCTGCCCCCGTGGCATCCGGCCTCTGCCCCCTCAGAGGGGGACCAAGTGATTTTCAAAGTGGCTTCCACGTCCTGGGAAGGGCTCAGCTGCACACATTTTACTTTTAAAAATACAGTTTTATTGATGTCAGAGGGGAAGGCAGAGGGGGAGAGAGAGAAACATCCATGATGAGAGAGAATCATGGATTGGCTGCCTCCTGCACGCCCCACACTGGAGACTGAACCCACAACCTGGGCCTGTGCCCTGTCCGGGAATCAAACCGTGACCTCCTGGTTCCTAGGTCGACGCTCAGCCACAGGGCCACGCCGGCCGGGCTGCACGTATTTTGTAAGCTCACCAGAGGCCCGGTGCGTGAACTTCGTGCGAGCGTAGGCCTCCCCTTCCCCGGCTCCCGGCACCGGCTTCCCTCGGCCCGGCTTCGTCCGGAAGGACATCCGGTCTAATTAGCATATTACCGTTATTGATGCCCGGCTCCAGCCAAAAGCGAATGTGGGAGACTTGGTTTTCCTCCCGTGCCCATTTTCGAAGTGTGGCCAGCAGCGGTGAAAATCCGGGGTCAGGGACAGAAATGCCACTCCCCGCACCCTCCCCAGCAAGTCTCAGTTCCTGCATCTGTGACGCGGATCCTGAGCCACGGGACATGCTCACCCTGGGGCTTGGCGCACAGTAGGCGCCTGTCCAGCACACACTAGGTCCACGGCAGAGAGACAGGAACGGCCCCTCAGCCAGCTCCCCCTGGTGGCCGGCAAGCAGGAAAAGGTCCTCCGTGGATGTGCGGCCAGCTGCCCTGGGCCCAGCAGACCCGTTTGCTCGCTGGGCCCGCCCAGACGGGAGGTGGGAGAGGGGGCTGAGGACCGGCTGCAGGAGGTGTAGCTCCGAATGCAGACCAAGGCCGTGCCAACGCCCTGCGGGGGCCCCTGGACGCAGAGAGAAGCCTGTGCTCAGAGAGGACGGCCCCTGGGGCTCCCTCCCCCACCATCCTCCTCTTTACCTTTTTAAAGTTTTTTTTTTATTATTGATTTTTAGAGAGAGGGAGAGAGATAGAAACATTGATGGTGAGAGAGAAGCATGGATCGGCTGCCTCCTGCGCGCCCCACACTGGGGATCAAGCCTGCAACCTGGGCCTGTGCCCTGACCGGGAATCGAACTGGGACCCCCTGGTTCATAGGTCCACGCCAAACCACTGAGCCACACGGCCGGGCCCCACCGTGCCCTCTGGAGGCAGGCAGGGCTCGGCCCCCTCCCACTGCTCGGGAAGCTCCCTGTGCCCTGACCCTCGCTCCGGGCTGCGAGGGGCTGGGAAACTTGAACCTCGGAGATGACCGGGACGTGGTCTTCGGAAGGAACAGTTTAAGGGAAAGCTCCAGCCCAGGGGCAGCGCAGATGGGCTGCCTGTGGCTCCGCAGATGTGGGTCCCCGTACCCAGCGGGGCCCTCAGACGCCAAGGCTCTGGGGCCTCTGGGGAAAGACAGACGGAGCCCAGAGCTTGGGCGGCAGCTGAAGCCCGCCCGCCTGCGTGAGGGAGAGGATTGTTCTCAGGGAGAGGCGGCTGCTTTCCTGAGAGGCTGTTCAGAAAGTGAGAGGTCAGCAACCACCTCATTTATCACCCACTCCGGGCGGCACAGGGCCCCCAGGCGCTAATTTGGGGCAATTTGTGATCAGCTTCCTGGTGTTTTCACATCACAGACAAAGGTGGCCTTGAGGAAAGGCAGGAGGAGCCCATTGGTGGCCAGCGTCTGCTTAGGGAAGCGGTGATTATTTTATTTAAAAAAAATTATTGATTTTTCACAGAGAGGAAGGGAGAGGGATAGAGAGTTAGAAACATCAAAGAGAATCATCCATCAGCCGCCTCCTGCACACCTCCAACTGGGGATGTGCCCGCAACCAAGGTACATGCCCTTGACCGGAATCGAACCCGGGACCTTTCAGTCCGCAGACCGACGCTCCATCCACTGAGCCAAACCGGTTTCAGCTCGGTTCTTATCTTCATCATGACAACCCTGGAGGGAGCGGGGAGTGCCCACTCCGGTGCCCACGGCGGGGTCAGCCAGAAAGATGGGGTGACTGTGCCCGTCCCCCAGGGGTGTCCAGTCTGGCCGCCTCCGGCCACAGCGAGGTGGGCTGTCCGGCCGCGCTCAAACACGGGAACAGAGTATTTTTATTCTGTTAATCCTCCCCGGGATAATTTCCCGTGGATTTTCAGAGAGAGGGGGAGAGAGGGCGATACAGAGAGAACCATGGTCAGGAGAACTGGCTGCCCCCCTGCCCGCGCCCGACCAGGGCCGCGGCACCCGGACTGCCCTGACCGGAGTGGAACCCGGGGCCCTCGGTGCCCTGGGCGCACCGGCCGGCAGCTCGCGCTGGATTAAGTTCCGGTGCCCCCGCCGCCCCCGCCCCAGCGCCGCCGGCTCTCGGGCCGCATCTCCGACGGGCGGGGCGCCGGGGCCGCGGGGGGAGGGGGCGGCAGGGCCGGGGGCCCTGGGCTCTGGCCCCGGCCGCTGCCCCCGGACTGACCCCGCCGCCCCCGCAGCGCCCGCGCCCCGCAGGTTCGCCGAGGACCCCGCGCCGCCGCCGCCGCCGCCGCCGCCGAGCTTCCCGAGCTGCGGCCGCTTCCGCGAGGGGCCCGCCGCCGCCAAGGCCGCCCGCCCGCCGGGCCCCGCGCAGCTGCCCTTCGTGCTGCTCAACTACCACCGCGTGCTGCGCCGCGGGCCGCTGGGGGGCGCTGCGCCCGCCCCGCCCGGCCCGGCCCGCGGCCCGCCCGCCCCCGAGGCCGCCGCCGCCGCCGCCGCCGCCGCCGCCGCGCTCCGGCCCCGGCCGCCCGGCCCCGCCGCCAACGCGCCCGCCGCGCCGCTGCCGCACTACCTGGGCGCCTCGGTCATCATCACGCACGGCAGGTGACCGGCCACCGGGGACCGGGCAAGGACCAGCCCGCACGGCAGGGGACCGGCCACCGGGGACCGGGCAAGGACCAGCCCGCACGGCAGGGGACCGGCCGCACGGCGGGGGACCGGCCACCGGTGACCGGGGACCGGGCAAGGACCAGCGGGGACCCGGAGGGGGACCGGGGCGCCTGGGCCCCGCAGCCAGAAGCCATAGCCCGGCCTCGGGGGCTCCGCTGCCCAGCGTCCGGCCGAGCTCCGGGGGCGAGCAGCGTCTGCAGGATTTAAATTAATTTATACAGAGACGACTATTTTAATAGCGCCCGCGGCCCACGTTTAGATTTTTACCGCAGATGCCATCCATGGAGGCCGGTGGACTGACACCGCCCGAGAGGCGACGGCCCGACCTCGGCTCTCCAGGAGCCGGGTTTCCCCACCAGTGACCTCAGACTGCCCCGCGCTGGGCTCTCCGTGCCCTTAGTTTGGAATCAGGCTCTGCGCCCTGCCTGCCCTGGATGCTCAGTCCCACCGCCCTGCCTGCCCAGTTGCTCAGTCCCATTGCCTTGCCTGCCCAGGATGCTCAGTCCCACTGCCCTGCCTGCCCGGATGCTCAGTCCCACTACCCTGCCTGCCCGGATGCTCAGTCCCACTGCCCTGCCTGCCCGGATGCTCAGTCCCACTACCCTCCCTGCCCGGATGCTCAGTCCCACCACCCTGCCTGCCCTGGATGCTCAGTCCCACCGCCCTGCCTGCCCGGATGCTCAGTCCCACTGCCCTGCCTGCCCAGGATGCTCAGTCCCACCGCCCTGCCTGCCCCGGATGCTCAGTCCCACCGCCCTGCCTGCCCCGGATGCTCAGTCCCACCGCCCTGCCTGCCCCGGATGCTCAGTCCCACCGCCCTGCCTGCCCTGGATGCTCAGTCCCACCAGGGATGGAGTTCTGGCTCCGCCAGGGCCCTCCACCTTAGGGAGGAGCACACCAGGGCAGCGGCTGGAGCAGACTTCCTGCAGTCCAAGCCCTCTCAGATTCTAAGTCCAGGCAGGAGGCGATGATTCCAAGCCCTGTGATTAGACAGTTCTGCTCGTTGAGACATGCATGAGAAGTTTTTAACTCTGTAATGCAAAAAACCTACACGCTGAGCCCAGGGCGGCGAGCATGCTTCTCAAGAACATCCACAGCTCTTCCTTCCTGCGCGCTGGTGACACCTTCCAGATGGGAGGCATGAGATGCAGAAAGGACACACACCACCAGAGTTCAGGTGATGGGCACGTGGGTGACTTAGGCGCCCCATGCGGTTGGCTGCCCCTGCCAGGTCTGATTACAAGGCAGACTCCCTCTGGCCCTGCACCCGAGGCTGGTGCTTGCTGCCGGGCCGGGGAGCTAAACTGCATGTGCAACACGGGACGTGGTCCGTGGACTGCGCCTCGTGGAGAAGACGCGCTGCATGGATGGGGCGTTGTCCACAGCATTTTCTGTGCAGAACTCCATGCGAACATGGCCTGCCACCAGGCAGCCAGCAATCTTCCATAAAGCACCAGCCGTGTTTTATACTTTAATTTTCGTAGGTTTTATACTTTCATTTTCAACGTCTCACCATTTAAAAGCTGTGTCATAGCTCAAAGCCTTGACCCACCACCTGTCAGTTTGCTCCACGCCATGAATACCCGTGTTGATTTTCCAAAAACGGTTTACTTTCGGGAAAACCCACCTGAGGGACAGAAAGGGCTTTCCGCAGATGTCTTGAACTCATCCTTCTAGCACCAAAGTGCACCTTCCACTGTTTGAGAAAATGTGAAACCTGTTGCCAACCAGGGGTCACTGCGGACCTGCCTCCTTCCCGGGCAGCGTGTGGTCCGAGAGGAGCACCCGCTGTTCAGCCCCGAGGTGGGACCGTGCACCCTGCCTGCACTTAGCTGTGCCTGGTTAGCAAGCAGCCCCTGTGAGAGCTGCACCAAGATAAGCCCCAGGGACTCCGGTTCTGCCCAAAAGACTCAATGAAACATGCTTCCCGGAAGGTGTGTGTGTGTGATTAGCAGAAGGTGTATCACCGGACATTTTTCAATAAAGCACAGCAAAATGCTTTCCCATCTACTTTGTTATTAGCCACTTGGGGCCATACTTAATAAACAAACCACAAAGGCTTTGGGGCGCTTTAAGATCAAAGGTTACTGTGAAGAAAGACTGTTTAAGATTTACAAATGACAACACAAACGGGCTTAACAAAGAGTGTGCATGTACTTGAGACTTCCTCGTCTGGACATCTTGAAGTAAGATTCCTAGACAAGTTGGCAAGAGGCAGTCAGCAGCTCAGTGCAATCTTAACGGGCAGTTACTATGGCAACTTAACAGTGTTACCTCCATCTCTAAGAGGCTGCACGTTTAAGCTGGGGATCTCACTTCTTGATTTCTGTGAGGCCTGACAGAGGAAGAGGAAGCATTTTAACAAATAACCACAACCCCCCCACACACACACACACCCCGTCGTGGGTCCTAACACGTTAGTAGAAATGCCAGACCGAATGGATTTGAGGAGAAGCCCGGCTCAGGACTGACGGGCCTCCACAGGGCCTCCCAGGGAAAAGAATTCCTTTATGTTCACGGAAGCCCTTTCTAGAAAAGCCATTCCATTCATACTTTTGCAGAGAAGCGAACAGGGTGGAAGCAGGGCCGCTCAGAGATCTGCAAGAGCCTGTATGTTCTGCCCCCACATGTCCCCTCACCCCGTCCTTTTTAATTTCTGCAGCCACGTCTTCCTCCCTGGGACCCTCCAGTGGGAGGGGTTTATATGCTCAATGAATCCAAAGTTGTAATTTATTGTAACTGTAAGACAGTTAAGGTAGACTGCCACAGGTAAGATGGAATAAAAACATTTTCAAATAAATGCTGGAAAATTGCAGTAGCTTAAAATGGTTAGTGAATCGTAGCCCTGATCTAAAATGCATTATTCAAGCTGATCATAAACTTAAGTATAATCTATAAGGTTAAATCTTAAAACTGGCAAGACAGAAATCAAGCAGTAAGAAAAATACAAGAGTAAGAGAAAATTCTACAAGAACAAAATACGTTCTTTAATTTGTTGTTACATTCAATTTATTTTAACTTTAAAAACTTACATTAAGTTGTTTTATTAAATTTTTCATCTCAAACATTTTTTGTTTTGTTTTACTTTTGGGTTTTGCTAACTTACTTTCTTTGGAATATGAATTCTCTTTTATATGACACAATACATTTGTCAAAAATACATTTTAAAAAAACACCAGCTTCTTAATACTTAGAAATACATACATATTCCTTACCTTGTAAAACTATTTATTTTGTGAAAATGTTTAAATATGAATAAAAATACTGGAACCAAAAGTAGTTGTCTATTTTTAAAAATGAAACTTGTGGTAAAAATAACAAGGAGCTCAAACTGTATAGAAAGTCTTAAAGTTTATTTTGGTAGACTTGTGTTTTATAGGTATCGGCTTAAAGTAATTACTTTTCAGACACGATTCTTTGAAAAGCTGAAAATGCAAAGGTTACCACTTCCTTTTATTTCAAATATGCATAGCAATTACCCAGGAATAAAGATTCTCCATTTTCTGCCTGTTAGCAGCAAACAGACCTATAGAATGCCAGCCTGAAAGGTCACTCATTGCATTCTCCATCTGCTGGGCGAGGCTGGCTGCTCTCCGGGTTCAGACTCTGGGGTGTGTGTGGGAGCGGGTGTGCTACTACCCCTCTGGTCACAAGTGAGGGTACCGCAGCCATGTACTTCACAGGCTGTCTGATGCCAGCCACAAACCCTTTCCACTTAGCCCATGCCCGTGAACACAGCCAAGCTCTGCCCAGCCAGCTCCTAAATTCCTTGGGGAGTGGGATTTTCCTGCCCCCTCTCCGTGGGCCAGAGGGAGCCCCACTCTGGCATGTCCTGTGTTAGCAGGCACTTGGGAAAGTGTCCCCAAACCGGCTTTAGGCTCAGAGAGAAGTCCCGCCTTGCCCGTAACCTGTCAGAGGCTCAAGTGCAGCCTCCAACCTGGGGGACCACTCCGTGTCCTAAACGCACACCAATCCTGAGCTCAGTGTCCTGGGTCAGGACTGCGAGGACCACAGGGCTTCTGTTAAGACGTTAAAAGCTCCTTGGGATGGGACTGCCGGGTGCATGGATATGCCACATGGGTGAGTGGACGGTTTCTGTGGCGCTGACAGCTCCATGGAAAATGCCTGTATGCAGCTGCTCTATACAAAGCACAATTTCAAAAATCTTTGGTTCATCGGAGGCAGAATGGGCTTTAGGAAAAGCGCAGCATCTGTTTCCAGTCCGTTTGTCTCCCTGAAGACGCGGGACGCGGCACAAGTAAGCGGTCTCGCGCGCACGGCCGCGCCGCCCGCAGCTCGCTCTGCTCTGACTTGGCCACACTTCATTAGTTTTAATTTACAGAAAGGAAATTAAGTGATAACATTTTCCCCCAAAGCAGAACTGTCCAGAATAGGAGTTCGGCTTAAAACAAAACACAGCATGTTTTTCATTAAATAACCCCCAAAGAAACGGGAAGGAATGACGGCAGCCCTGATGGCTGGCCTCCCGTTACCGAGTCTGCGAGAATCGCCGGGCTCGCTCCTCGGGATGATGCTGTGCAGAGCCCTCTCCAGGGCGAGTCTCTCGGCAGGGTTGGGGTGAACTATTTAAACTTGGGACTGACTCCATTTAGAAGAGAGGACCTTTGGGGGCCAGGGGGGAGGGGGCATAATTCTAATTGAAGTCTTAGTTGCAAAAATTACTTTTGAAGTTCATTTTAAAAGTTACATTTTCAAAAAGCACGTATCGGGCTGGTGTACTTCACATTCCTTTGCTCCCTTCCTGTGGGGCTGCCGTGCCTGGCTCCAACCGCACCCTCTCCTCCAGCCGCACGCCTGCACGTCCAGGATCAGCTGCCGGAGGAGGGGGGTTGGGGGGGGAAGGCGCTGCTGCAGTCAGGCGGGTTCGTTCACAGCGGAGAACCATCCGCGCGCTTCCCGCTAACTTCACTGGGGACCGGCAGGGAGAGAGAAAAGTGGGCAAAACCGGCCTTTCAGGCCGCAAAGTGATGTGCATGATTCACATCAACGGAGAGGAGGTGCGTGGAAGGAGCATGGAGTGCATCTGGAAACGGCAAATGCATATCAAAAGGCTTCCTCTCTTTTGTTCTTCGGTGGAGGCTTAGAATGCCAGGTTTTGAAGATAATTTAAAGATCGCTCCCCGCTCACCCCCCCGCCCCACTTCCTAAATGATGGCATTCCATATCAATAACATTTTCTTTCTTTCTTGTCAATATCAGAAGGGGACAAAAAAATACTGATTTACAAACACCCGATCACATACTTCTTGTTCTGTGAGCAGCCTCACGGGGGACATTTCAAAGCAGCCCCAACGGACTCAAAAGCTCCCCGTCCCCCGTCCCCCCTGCGTGCAGCAGCGTGAGCCTCCGCCTCCAGCTGTCAGGAGCCAGGGCACACCCCGGCCTGGGCGATCCTGATCAGCCCTGAACCTGATCCATCACTTCAGGATTTGCAGTAAAATTAAGACTATGAAAGGGGAGCTCAGAAACCGGTCAGAGTAATCAGCCAGTTTCCTCCGCACGGCCATCCAGCCGCCCGCTCACCCCTCTGCGGCCACTGCCACTGGGCCTGGAACCGCCAGGCGGAGGAACTCTGAGGCTGACCTTCCCGGCTCTTCATTAACCGAATTAACGCTGCCGCTGTGAAAGCTGCCGGGCCTCCACCGCATAGCCCGGAGCTGTCTCTGATTTGCTTTTTAATGGTCTAGGGTAAAGGTCTCAGCTGCGGGGAAATGTCTGAATTGTTCCATTGTGGCTTCCGGGTGAAAATATTGGGGGCTGCAATAAACACACATCCAGGCCCAACGGGGGAACAATGTCACACCTTTGGGGGCTTCACCTGAACGGAACCTTTTCCTCCAGGAACCCTCACCGACGACACAACTGAGAACAAAACTCAAGGACTAACAGGTTAACTGGAGGGAGACGACGTTCACCCACCCCTCTAAGCTGGCTTTCTCCATCTGGGGGCAAGGAGAGAGCAGGCCCCAACTGGAATGCTTGCTGCGGTGGCCACGCCCGGCCAGTCCTGAGTGGTCCCAGCGCCAGGCCCCTCGCCACCACTACCGCTGCTTGGGCACGATGAGGTTCCTGAGCATGTCGAAGGAGTTGCCATCCGGGTGCACAGTCACCACCTGGCCGCCCTCCTGGTAAACCTGGAGGAAGCCGGAGTCATCCAGGCCGACGATCCACACCTCCGGCCCCTCGGCGCTCCCCAGGCGGACCCGCTGGCCACTGAGGACAAAGCACAGGGAGAGTCACTGGAGTGGGAAGCGGCTGACAGGAAGGGAGGGGTGGCGGGGGCTGGCCGGGCGAGGCTAGGTGCATTGTCTGTGCTCCCCCTCTTCAGCGTGAGATGTTTTGATGACCAGGGTGTGTGCAAGTCCAACAGGGAGTGAGAACTGCTTCCCTCTTTATTTTTAAATTTCATTTATTAAATTTAGAGAGAGAGGTTTGATGGTGGAACAAACCTGGTGGATTCTTGTAAGGCCCTGATCCGTGACTGAACCACAACCTTGCCGTATGGGGATGGCGCCCTAACCACCGAGCAGCAGGGCAGGAGCTGCTGCTCTCCCAGCGGCTGCTGATCTTCCCCTTCCCCCCGCCTTGAGCACTCTGAGGAACACTGGGCAAGCTCGAGATGTTCTGGCTGAGACTACGGGAAAAGAAGCGGAGCTGAAAAGTTCTCCACCTTTTAAGTGTTTTCCAAATGTATAGAATTTTAAGTTTTAAAAGTACACTATTCCCCTCCCCCAACATTTTTCTTTTGAAGAATGTCAAAACTAATAGAAAAGTTGGAAAAATAATACAACGAATCTCAAACTCTCCCTTTACTTAAATTCACATCAACTGATCACACACACACACACACACACACACACACACACTTTTGGGGGGCTGACAGTTAAAATAAGTTTCAATATCATGACACTTAGATACTTCACCACGTGTCTCCTACAAATGAGCATGCACCCCTGCAAAACCCAAACTTCCCGCGCTGCACTATCTAGACCCAACACCCTGCAAGCTCCATCTCTGCCTCCTAGTGCCCTCGGCCTCTCCCCTCCGGCCTCTCCTCCGGCCAGAGTCTAACTAGGAAGCGCGCTGCACTTAACGGCCGGGCTGGGTCTTACTCTCAGGAAGCGCCCACCTGCCGGCCTAAGGCAGTGCCATTCGGAGGCAGAGGCCATGGACGTCCATCAGCTTCTCAAACTCCAGGGCCTGAGAATCTCTGGAGCCTTGTGGGAGCACAAAGCTGGGTCCAGCCTTGAGGTTTCTGATGCAGGAGGTTGTCAGAGACTCAGGAACCGGTATTTCTCCCAAGTCCCACAGCCTGGGGAAGTTGCTTTGGAAACCACTACTAGCTAGAATGTTCCACAATTTACACCTGTCTGTTTCCTCACAATGACGTTCTGTGTGAACATGCCGGCAGTGACATGGTTCCTCCCAACGCATCCCCTCGGGAGGCCCGGGAGGCCAGGGACCGGGGACTGGCGTGGTCCAGGCGAGGCAGTGTCCACCAGGTTTCTCCATCAGAAGCTAGACTGACGGGCGCTTAGTTTCTCAGTCGAAGGGACAGAATCACTGGGCTTATAAGGAATGGAGAGGCGCCAGCACTGACCTGTGCACCCAGTACTTGTAATAAAGAGGGAGGACCCCGCTGGGCCCCGCGTCCTGGAACGTGTCCATCAGGCTCTCCAGCACCGTCACCGTCCTGGCGATGAGATAGTCAGCTCTTAAAGGCGCCAGGGCCGCCCCGTGCTTCCTGTTGTGTTCTGCGATGAGGTCGTTGATGCATATGGTGGGGTTACTGTTAGTCACATTGAAGCCACAGCCTGGTCAGAAACAAACAAAGAACTGAAAAACACGCACAGCTCAGCCTGCTGGTGGTGTCACCTGTTCCTTCCAACGCCTGGAAGGAGGCGCAGCACTTCCTGTCGGCTTCCTGCTCCCTGTCCTCAGCCGTGTGCACTTCGCTGCCCACTCACGGAGGGACATACCTATTGGAGCCCATCTCTCTTTCCATTCTTCCTTCATCATCCTCATCAAGCCAGGAGCCTCCCCACCTTCCCAGCAATAGGATGGAAGGAAGCATGCCACTTCTGATTCCGTTAAACAGAAGCCAAGCGGGGACAAAACTGCTCAGAGCTGCTTCTGAAATGGAATTTCGTATGGTCCAGCCCAGACCTGCGCTCAGCACCAGCTCTTGTTTCTCTTCCTATTGAGTAGCAGAACACATGCTTGAAAAGGAAGCATTTCATTCAGGTCTTAGGGAGTAAACTGTGGATCAGAGATTTCAAAGCCTGGTGATGGAATAACCCTAGAACACATCTTTTAATGCTTTATCCTGGACGTCTTTAGTGCTCGGCTTAGCTGTTGGCGAGGGGCCAACCATTTCCAGCGGCTCTTTGCTGGCCGCCTACCCAGGCCTCAGGAAGCAAGCTACAGCAGCGGGGCCTCCACAGGCTTATCTCCGCTGCTGCTTCCCTGCTCCAGAGGAGCTGATCAGCAACGGAACACGGCAAGACTCCAGCAAGACAACCGTGTTCCAGGGCCTCTGAGCACACGTCCCTCACGCTCCTCACGCAGAGCAATGAAGCTACACTAGCGCTGTCCTTCAGTGTTCTGATCCGTCCTCAGGGCAGTGAAGGCTTGATCGGCCTCAGCGTGTTTTTTATAATATGTGCCTATTAAAAACCAAGCAGTATCATTTACATCTGGGAAACAAAATTAGCTCCAACAACAGAGCAGGTTCTGCAGGATTCGCTGGTTCAGCATGGAGCTCTGCACACAATGGAGCTCTGCACACAATGGAGCTCTGCACACGCACCCACAGAGCGTGGGCATGGGATTCAGTGTACATGCCGCCGAAAGTGCTGGGTCATATGCTAAATCCGTTTTTACTTTTTTGAGGAACTTCAGCTCTATAGTGGCTTCATCAATTTGCATTCCCGCCGAAACCGGTTTAGCTCAGTGGATAGAGCGTCGGCCTGCGGACTGAAAGGTCCCAGGTTCGATTCTGGTCAAGGGCATGTGCCTTGGTTGCGGGCGCATCTCCAGTAGGGGGTGTGCAAGAGGCAGCTGATTGATGAGTCTCTCCCACTGATGTTTCTAACTCTCTCTCCCTCTCTCTTCCTCTCTGTAAAATATCAATAAAATATATTTTTTTAAAAAGATTTTAAAAAATTTGCATTCCCACCAACAGGGCACAAGCATCCTTTTTCTCTGCATCCTCGCCAACACTTGTCATTGCTTGTCTTTTTGATACCAGCCGTGCCAACAGGTGTGCGATGTAGCTCACCGGGGCTTCCTTTCACCATTTCTGACTCGACAAGCAGCAGGAGTGTGGGCAGGTGTAAGGAAAAGCGTTTGACACGATACCAGTTTGGTTTCCATGGCCCCGGACAGGAAAGCTAGTAAACCCCTCGAAGCACTTTCAACTAATCTGCCTGTTGTGCACATGTATTACATTCTACCGCACGAGACTCAAAGAAAAGTAATTCGTATGATAATTCACTCCCAACACAGCCAAGCGGCAGGGGAAAGGCTGAGAACTCACCGACGAGAATGTAAAATGTTTCTCCCACGAGCGTCGAGTTGACCAGGACGCCGCCGAGCTTCATGAGGTCGCCGTAGTAAATGTCGTTGGGCCACTTCACCCGAAGGTTGATGTCCTGGAGGGAAGCCTGCAGTTAGCGAGGCGGCAGACACGGGCCAGCTGAGCCTCCAGCTAACGGGGAGCGGAGCAGACGCCCCGGGAAGCAGGTGCCAGGCTCGTCCCTCTACTTTCTCAGAATGACAGCTGCTCCTCTGGGACAGCAGTGTTAAAGCAACTCTCGGGGCTCCAGAGAGACTAAGAATAACTACGTCATTCTTCCCACCCCATCACTGTTTGTCTCCATAACAACCCTTTCTGAAGATGCCTGTCTGGTGAATGCAGCTCTTCATCTCCGCATCAACCACCATGGAGCTGCTGCACGTGCTAGATGCAGGGGGGGGTGGGGATGGGGGAATATAAGGCTCTCAGGGATCAAGGAGCCTATGTGAGAAAGATGGCCATGGGCTACCAAACCTCGGTGGCCTGACGGGTACCAGGTCCTGCACGCCGTGACTGAGGGCGTGCCTGCAGTCGGGAGGGCGGGCCACTCCGTGTAAACGCGGCAGCAGCCTCCTCTGAGAGCCATGCGTGCAGCACCTCAGGACTGACTCCCATCAGTGTGCTAGCCTGACCTAAGAAAGCTGCGGGGGGGGGGGGGGGGGCACCCTTCTTTATGGCCACATGGAGTTCTGCCTGGAAACAGACAAGGGGTCCGACAGTGAGGCTTTAGTCTTCTCATCACGGACCCAAAGCACCACAGGAAGGATGGAGCGCGGCACATCTGTCCCCAGACAAGCCGCTCGCCGAGCCTGCGCCGATGCAGCCCTAGCCGCCCGGGAACGAGGGCAGGAAACGAGAGGGCTTTTCTGCCCTATAAAATAAGGCTTTCACCCACCAGCCCAACCTGCTTCAATAACACACAAGTCTCGTCCTTCCTGGGCCGGGGCTGTTTGACAGCAGCTCAGAGGGAACCCCAGGGAGCAGCCCATCCTGGCGCCTAAGGTTCCACACGCACCACCACGCGCACACGCGGCCCACACCGTGCCGGCGGCACCGGCCACAGGTGGGGACGCCCAGCGAGGCGGCGCACGTACCTGGTACCCGGGGGCGGACCGCACCGCCTCCACCACAGCCAGGGACATCAGGTGCTGGACGAACGGGATCCTCTGTCCCAGCGGGGACCTCAGCGGGACGGAGACCAGCAGCGTGGAAAGAGCGCATCCCACGGGGCTCAGCCACGCGTTCCCTCCTCGCCCTGGAAGACAGCCCCCCGGGAAATGGCCACTTCGCCAACAGACAGACTCAGAGCCTCCCAGGGAGGCCGGCCCACTGACACACCTGGGCTGGGCAGGCGCCGGGTGCTCTGGGTTAACTGAGCAATTAGCAGGCTGGTCCGCCTCTATGCGCACATCCTCTGCGCTTTGATGATTCAAAGTCTTTCCGTGTCAGAACATCACTCACAGTCTAACTCTCACCATACGGCCATGCCGGCGAGAGAGAGCACCGATGGGATCTATATCACCCGGGGAGGCCCTGGGTCTATGCTGGGGTGTGTGTGTGTGTGTGTGTGTGTGTGTGTGTGTGTGTGTGTCTATGCTGAGGTGGGGTGTGTGTCTATGCTGAGGTGGGGTGTGTGTCTATGCTGAGGTGGGGTGTGTGTGTGTGTATGTCTATGCTGGGGCAGGGAGGCCCTGGGTCTGTGCTGGGGAAGGGAGGTCTATGCTGGGGCCGAGGGGGGGCCCTGGGCCTATGCTGGGGCAGGGGGAGGTCTGGTCTATGCTGGGGAAGGGGGGGTCTATGCTGGGGCGGGGGTGTGTGTGTCTATGCTGGGGCAGGGGGGGTCTATGCTGGGGCGGAGGGGGGAGGAGCCTGGGTCTATGCTGGGGTGGGGGGCGGGGCCTGGGCCTATGCTGGGGCAGGGGGATCTATGCTGGGGTGGCAGGGGGCGGGGGGAGGCCTGGTCTATGCTGGGGCGGAGGTCACAGGTGGGGAAGCTCTGGGCAGCCTCTGCTTCTCTGTGGGCACTTGGTGAATGGGCGAGGCTCCATGCAAATTCCAGTGCCAGCTGGGCAGGGGCCGGCAGATGCCAGGCCCTCCATGTGACTCTCAGGACAGACACAGACGGCCCTCGGGAACATGACCGTCTCTCCAGCACCGTGCCCAGAACGTGGCAGAGGGGGATTCACCAGGTGCCAGAGCCGGCACAGCAGATGCCAGGTGGTCACTACGCATCTCCGTCTGAGAGGCTGCTTTACCTCCGCTCAGGCTCAGTCCAGTCAGCCCCCTCCCCTCCATTCAACTGCAGGGGGGGTGGTGACTTCTAAGTGGAGTCAGTCACCTTGAGGATCAGCACCCTCATCAGCGGGCTCTCTTGGCCAGAGATTTCAGAAAACAGACACAGCAGAAAGGATAACAAACGATGACTGACCTTTGCCCTGTGTTTGGCGGACTGCGATGGCTATGAGGCCCATTTCCTGCGGCGTCTCAGACATCAACCTGCAAACGGTGGGAAAGACTGGTCAGCCAGAACCGAGCACGGGCAGGGGTCCTCCGGCGCGGACAAGATGGGGACCTGTGTGCACTCAGGTGCGGCAGTGCGGGCTTCCCTGGCCTGCACCCCGTCCCCAGCCTCCGGGAAGCCAGAGGCGGCAGGCATTGTACCGCCCGGGCTGCTACCCAGCTTAAGGCGGGCGCTGTCGGACTGCGTTTCTTTGGGATATCCCCTCGGGTTCTTTCTGATTGCTGTCCCCTCTCCAAGTGACAACTAACAATTCCTGACATTTGTTTCTACTTACAGTGCGTTTCTGTTCGAGCCCTAGAACATAATCATAACAGAAGTTTCTGATTATTCAGAAAACCAATATGGTGGCAATAAAGCCGTTTAAAAGATACACTCTCCCCTGAGAACTAATTACGCTTTAACTGTAGTAAATAAATCTACACCTTCTGAGAACAGGGGAGAAGCTGGATCACTGCTGGAAACTGGTTTCACTTAAAGCGCACACTTCCCTTCGGGCAGGTGGGAGCGTGCCCGGCATCCCCAGCGAACGGGGCAGCGGTCACTTCTTCCTGAAAGGCCAGGGGGCCCGCATTCTGCGAAGTCGCTCCCGCTCCGCCCTCCGTGTGCTGCCGTGTGAGGAGCGTTCTGGCGCCCGGGAGCGGCTGCCAGGGCCGCGGGCACAGAGGCCAGGCTTGCCCGCGTGGCGGGGCCGCAGCTGGGCCTCTGGAGGGCTTTCTGGAGGGAAGCGGCCAGGCACAGAGGAGGCAGGGTGGTCTTCTGTGTAAACAAAGTTTCTCATCGCAGTTTCCGGGTGCCCCCGCGCCCTCTCCAAGGAGAAGGCTGGAGAGAGGCCACGCTCAGGCGGCTCTTCCTCCTCTCCTGGGGCTCAGGACCGAGGGCGCCGGCACAGACGGGAAGAGGAGAGCATACGGAGCAGAGCTGTGCCCGGTGCGCAGGCCCAGGGAGGAGCAGCCTGAGACCCCTCACTTACTGGAAGAGCCCGGCCAGCGGGGTAGGGGGCGGCGGGCAGGGGGCATTCCCAGCGAGCAGGCCGCCGCGCCCACAGCCCAGGCCCTTCCTTCTCCATGAAAGACAGCTCCTGAGGTATTGCTCTTGGACGCCATGAATAGCCCATTGAGACCACGGGGCCTGGACAAGAAAGCGTGCTGTTCTTGTGTTGGGCCAGTGGAGGCCTGAGAAGGGAGCTTTGTCCCTGGGTGGGGAGACAGTCCCTCACCTGGGCCAGGTGGGCACGGGCGCTCAGGGGGGTGGGGTGGGGTGATTGAGCACCCTGTGCGCAGACCGCGGGCGCCCTCCAGGCCGGGCACTCTAGGCCGCTCTGCACAGACCTCAGACAGCCATGCGCCATAGCCAATGACGGCGACAGTGGGCGGGGGCAGGCGGGTATTCGGAAACCAAACCAGACTTCCAGAACAAAGGGGAATGATGAAGGGAACATATGCACCGGGCTGCGGAGGCTTGGCAGCAGTTGACAGGGCATACTGATGAGAAGACGGGTCTGTGCGCTGAAGGCCAAGAGGAAACTGCGAGGAGGGAGACGAGCGGGGAAGGGCAGCCCCGAACCGGAGACACTGGAGGCCGCCAGATTTATTCGTGCCTCTGAGATAGCGCCGGGGCCAGACCGCACGGCCACGGGCAACAAAGGAGCTTTATGCGCCGGCAGCTCGTGCATCTCCCCCAGTGAAGTCGCTGCGTCCGCTTCAGCAGCCAGGAGCACCAGGAGCATTTCACCAAAGGAAGCAGGAGGAGGAGAGGGAGGGCCGTAATGACTACCGCCTTGCCTCTGCACGTTTTCTTCCCGTTGGCAAAGGCTACGAGGAACAGCTCTGTGAATGGCAGCCGAGCGCACGCACTGGAGAGCCAACCAGGCATGAAGGAAAGCGTTCCGAGTCTGAAACATCCGGCCCGTCAAGTCCCTGCACACAGGGCAGCGTCCTGGCCACGCAGGCTCCCGAGCACAGCACAGCACCTCCTGGTGCTCTGCCCGGGGAGCGCATGAATGCCATGAGGTCGTTGGAATAAAACATCAATAACTAAGACTAGCCTAGAAGACATGCCAGGAGGAATCGGTGAAAATTCTGAAGGAATAAAAATTTAAATTCAGACCCAGTCAATCCACTTTGGGGATTTGAACCGAGGAAATAGTCCACACTCACTACAGAGCTACAAGTAAAAATTAGTAAAAGCCTCAGTATCCAGCAGGGAATGGTTATGTTACTGTCGTAGATGAAGTCAGTGGAATAATTTGTAGTTATTAAAAATCATCATGACGAGGCTGTGACAACAACAGACGTATGCAATAGCATGCTAAATTACAAAAGCAGGACACAAAAACTACATGTACTTTCATTCCATCTACGTGAGATCCATAGAAAGGGAAGAAGTGAGATTTGGTCAAACTCTTGTCTTTATTTTTAAATTTTCCTTTAACATGATTAGCTCCCTTTAAAATTATTTTGAAAAGTTTTTTGGGGTAAGCAGGGTTTTTATGTTCAGACATAACATCTGTAATGAACTATTCATAAATACTTCTAGGGCAGGACTAAAAGAGTCGCTTTAAAAATATATAAGTCAGTAAGTTATCTGTAGCCCTCTTTTATTATAACCAGTGAGTATGAGTATCTGACAGTAACTAATGAGCAGAAACACTTAAAGCCAGTCTTTTCTTATGCAGGGAGAGCCTTCACAATGCTCCGCCTTCAGACGTGGTGACCCTGCTCCTCAGACTGAAGCCTCAGAGGCGCTCAGTCCGGGAGAAAGACGACTTCGGGGGCACAACTCCTCCTCGCAGCACCACACCGTGAAAATCAGAAACGTGCCAACAGCCGTGACAGAGGAGCCAGCACCGAGGCGGCCCCACGAGTCCCTTCGCCAGCCGGAGGCAACACTCAGCGTGGCTTCCATCGTGTTTCAGACGTGCTCCGTACGACGTTAGGAAATATAACAGTACCCGCTGTGGTCGTTTTAAGGACTGTAAATATTTGAAAACGATGGATAAGTACAAAGCAGGAAAATAAGCCATCCAGAGAAGCCCTTTTTGAAAATTTACCACCCAGAGATTACACGGATCATGAGGAAGAATTCAAATCATCGGACGTAATCCTGTCTTCACCTGCGGAGCTACCACGGATGCCACGTCCTCTTCTTACTAAAAAGCATGTATTCCTTCAGACGTTTTCCCGTTAAGAAAACACGCATTGGTATATTTTACAAGATAATTTCTGACAACTGGAAACACTCCTTACATGAGGTATCACAGTGACGTTGCCGACACAGTTAGGGACATTCTTGCTACTTAATAACTGAAAGGAAAGCTCAGCAGCAGCAGCAGTGCGGTCCGTTTATGTGACTGTGCTCCTGATAGGCTCCAGGCCGTGGAGGCACTGTTATGAATCCAACATCTTTGTGTGTTTCTATGTAATCTCAGGGTGGTAGTTTTTCAAGTGGCTTTCCTTTTCTTCTGTTTTTCTGAATTTTCCAATATCCCTACACTTGCAGTACATTCATTTTATAACCAGGAAATGTGCTATGAGGAGTTACGTAAACCCAGCTTTCCTTCAAGTAGGTTACACACGAGTCCGCCCGCCAGCTCACTAGTTGGTGAGTAATCTCCTTTCCAAGAGGTCGGACTCACAATGCCAAGGCCAGCAGCTGCCGAGCGTTACGGGCTCCCTGCACGCATACCCCGTAGCTCACATGACATATGTGCTGCCACGCCTGTCCCTGCACTAATGCCTGTGCAGAGATGGCAGGCTCGTCCCGGCTCCAGTCGCTGGGCAGCGCCTCTGGAAGGGGAGACGTGCACACTGTGGCCGGCACCCCTTTAGCCTCTGTGAGCCACATGGCCTCTCTGCAGACATCAACCCTGAGGTCCCAGCCCAACGCAGCTGCACACAGTGTGTAATGCGCAGCGCGTGGTGCTCAGGGAAACTGCGCAGGCACAGAAACGTCCATTTTATGTATGTTCATGTGTCATAGTACAGCTCTTAAAGGAATTACTAGACTTTACTTTTTGAGGTTTAAGTTTATAGAAAACCAGCAGAATGTACCGAGTTCTCTTCCCATACACCCTCCATCCCCCCTCAGTTTCCCTGTAGTGAAAACACCGTATCTTAGTGAGGGTTTTTGCCCCTGGTTAGGCGCTGTGAGCCAGGCTTTTGCACTGTGAAGTTACTGTTTTTCATTGTGATTAAGGAATACTTCTGGAAAGATAAATATGTTCCTCATAAAGTTTAATCTCCTAGTTTTGTGTCTGTGGATGAGTCTTGCCTGACTCCATTATGTTTTGATGGCTGACAGCCATTTTCTGATCCATCACTTATTTCATATTTGCTTGTCGGGACGACTGCTTGTCGGGACGACTTCTCCCCACTTAGTGATCCTTCTACTTCCTTATTCCTATCAGAATGGACTTGGGAATTCTCAATAGCTATAGACTTTATGATCATTATTCTCTGGAAGCTCAACTGCCCCAGATTCGGCCAGTGGCCGCTGCTTCAAGCTGGCTGCTCCTCCTGAGGGCCTGTGGCCTTCCACATCTCCTTCCTTCCTGGAGCGAGAGGTTCCAGCCTCCTCTTGCACTTCCTCAGCCCCAGCCCTGGAATCAGCCATTTATCAAGGAGGCTTGGCTCCATTTTGCGGAGAGTGATATTTATAAAACAAATCTGAGTGTTGGGAAATAGCTAGAAAATGAGTGTTTTTTACCTCCCTCCCGCCCTTCATAGACCCATCCATCCACCTTAAATCCATGAGTTCACTGAAAACTCGTTACAATCCAACCTGAAGTTCACTCTGCCTCCCTCTGTATCTGCACTTCCTTCTCCAACGCTGAGCAGTCTGGTTCACATTATCTCAGATGTATTTACTTATTTGCTCAACACTGTAATACACAGAGAGTGGTTTCAGAATTGCTGACCCATGCTACTGTGAAAAACAAACTTACTAACCAGGGCTCAATATTTATGCACAGTTCTTTCTGTCCTTGGCCTGAGGGGATACGGTAAATATTATGTTTAGAAGTTCCTGGAGCTGGTTCCTTTTCCTTTCGCTTTGGTGTGGTGTGTTACTCAGGAGAAGTAAGCTTAGGCCGCAGTGTACTTCTGTCTTCCATTAGAGGGGCTCCGCTCCCGTCTTGTTTCTCTTCTATTTTTAACCGGTCCAAGGGTCAGACTTACAGAGCAGCACACTCCGAGTGGCAGGTCCCCGCCCGCCCCTTCCACCCAGATCTCCCTTTCCTCGACTCCCGTAAATAACAACCCAACTAACCTCACAGTTGCTGGTTTATTCAACCCGTGTTTCTCTCTATACGAAAGATCAAATACACGTGTTTTCTTATTTGCTTTCTTCCTTAGAGAAAGTTACCATTTATAGATACTTCTTTGCTTTTTGTGTCGTCGCCCCCCCCCCCCCCCACACACACACACATACTATGACAGGAAGCTATAACTTGTTCTAAGTTAATAGAGCCTTCCTCATTCTCTTCTGCAGTGAGTGGTAACCCACGGTGTGCAGGTAACATAACTATGCAACTACTCCCACTGTGTCTGCACCAGCATTCAGGCAGTGTCCGAAATGACCGGACAATGAACCCCTGTTCACATGTATTTTTGTGGTGTTGAAGGTGTCTCTTCAGGTGAATTCTAACAGTGGAATGCTGAGTCGGAAGGAAAACACATACATATTGCCAGACCCCTCCCTACTAACCAATCAGCGTGGAGAGGGTACGTGATTTCCAGAGCCTGGGCAACACAGCGTGATGCCATACCTTTTCGCTTTTGCCAATTTGATGTGTGAGAAATGGTATTTCAGTGTAGTCGTACTTTGCCTTTCTCTTGTATGTGAGGTTTTCAAATGTTTCAAGTGTGTGTGTGTGTGTGTGTGTGTGTGTACAGTGTGAATTACCTATTCATGTCTTTCACCTATTTTTAACAGTTCCTTACATTCAGGTACCATTAGGCCTTTAATCTGTGTTGTCTTGCCGATATTTCCTTCCAGTTTATTGTTTATCTTTTGATTACTTATGGTGTTTGTCCCATACAAAGTCTTTTATTTTTTAGGTTTCTGTAGTCCAATGTGTCCATCTCTCTTTTAATGCCTCTTTTTGTGACCTTGTTGCCCTTCCCATGCCCATGTGACACGGGAATTCATCCCCTTGTTCCCAGGTCTTACAGAGCTTCCCTTTGTAAACTTGGGCCCCTGACCCATTTGGTGTTTACTCTTATGTACGGTGAAAGGTAGGGATCTGGTGTTCCCAAATGTCTTTCAAATTGCTCCAGAGCCATTTGCTCCAGAGCCTGCCGTTGGCGTAGGAATGTGAAGCATCTTCATTGTGCACTGAGTTTCTGCATGTTCTCAGGTCTGTTTCCGGGCTTTCTCTTCCTTCCTGCCATACCACACTGCTGTAACGACAGGCTTTCGTGTGCTTTAGAATCTAGCAAAGCTGGTACCGCCTCGTGGCTTTTCCTTTTCAGTGTCCGTCTTTCTGGCTCTTCCTAGATATTAATTTTTTAAAATGAACTTTGGCATCTACTTGTAAAATGTAGCTTAATGGTAAAAAAAAAAAAAAAATCACTTCATGGTAGCTTGTTACAAATGTATTAACCCTGAGTCACCTGGGAAGAAGTGACATCCTTGTGATGCAGAGCTGTCCATCTATGGACAAGGGCCGTCTAATGTCTGTTCAAGTTCACTTTTGTGTCTTGCAGACACGTTTTAAAGTTATCTCCTGTAAAATTTTGTACATTTTTTGTTAAATTCATTCTTAAGTGTTTTATCTTATTTGTTGCTATTTTAAATGCATACCCTAAGTGCCTTTGCTGGTTATTGTATGTGTATATGAATTAATTGCTAATTTTACATCATGTTCTCTTACTAATCCTTTTATTGTGAGAATGAGAGGATCACTGATTTTCTAAAAGTTGCCCAGGTATAACATATCATCTGCAAATGGATCAAATTATTCTCCCTTTTCAATCATGCCTCAAGCTGACTCCTGTCCACGTGGACTGCTATCCCTTCAGAGCAATGTGAAGCAGAGTGGAGATAGTGGGCATCCTTGCCTTGCTTCTAAGGGTTTTTCCCACGAAATAAAATTTACCTTTAGGACACATACACAATCTTATTAAGAAAATACCCATTAATTCCCATTTTTAAATGTCTTTATTAAAATGTTGAATTTTTAAAAAATATATATTTTATTGATTTTTTACAGAGAGGAAGGGAGAGAGATAGAGAGCTAGAAACATCGACCAGCTGCCTCTTGCACACCCCCTACCGGGGATGTGCCCGCAACCAATGTATAATACATGCCCTTGACCAGGAATCGAACCTGGGACCTTTCAGTCCGCAGACCGACACTCTATCCACTGAGCCAAACCGGCTTCGGCAAAATGTTGAATTTTATAAAATGTTTTTCAGCATCCCTCTCCCTCCCTCCCTGACACACACACACACACACACACACACACACCCCACTCTTGACTACTATATGACAGTGAGTACACCAGCCAACACTCACGTTAAGATTTCTTGAAGGCCTTGTGAACTAATTGATCGATAAACCATGGATCTTCAAGTACAGGCAAAGGATGTGATGTCCAGGTACTCAGAAAGCACCAAATGCATATAGCCCAAATGGGTCCCTTTACTGAGCATCCAGCCACGTGCGGGCCCTTGGCATGCGCTATTTTCTCACTGTAACACACTGGCGACTCTTGTGACAGCCACTGCCCTGTGGTCTCATGTTATTGATGAGAAAGTGGGGGCCAGAGCCGGGTGAGGTCCCAGCACAGGGAAGCAGCGCTGCCTGGCTGTGAGGCCCACTCCCCGGGTCATTATCAAAGAATCTCTTCTTTTATCAAAACAAAATGTGAAGGCAGACATGCTACCAATCTCTTAAAATGCATTTTTCCAGCTGTGTACGTTTGATGGTCCTGCGGATTATACGTTTTCTGGAAAGTTTTGAAAATATAGGCCCAAAGAGTAAAATCAACATGGGGTTTTTGCATTTCTTAAGAACTGAAATAGAGTCATCTTAAGTTTATAAAAACTAGACAGCACACTTGCACCCAGGTTCATTAGCCGGTTCCTTTTGCCTGTGTAGGTGTTCTCCCTGCTCTCTACATGCTTTTGCTTCAAATATACCCAACTTCCCTCACCCAGTATGCATCAGGCACTGCTGTAAGCATTTCCTTCCCTCAGAGCTGAAAAGCTGGACAAAGTGACGTGAAGGTAATGAATGTCTTCCTCTAGCAAAGGGAGCCCCCACCCACCACTCAGGCCCTCGCTGGGCCTGCTTTCCGCCCAGTGCCATGGGTAATTAGGAGGAAGAATGCCCTGCCCTGCCAGCTGGCCTCAAAACCATTGCTTCTTTCACCAGCCCGCTGCCCTGCATGTCACCCTGCCTGCTTCCCCGCGTGGCGCAGCCCTCAGAGCTGCCCGGAGCCTGGCTCGGCCCCACCCTGCCAGAGATCAGCAGCCTGCCAGAGCTTGTTGGACCAGAAAGCTTAGCACCAGCTTAACTCTTCACTCAGTGGGACAAGGGGCCTTTCTTTCACGCAGGGCTTGGCTCCATGATCTGCGGGGTTTATGGCCCCCATGACTAACCCTGGTTCAGAATCCAACTCTATCACAGATTTTCGTTCAAATGGTCATTTTCCAATCACCCCTTCCCAACTCCGTTTTCTGCCTGCCCTGCTGCCCCTTGGGGTGGCCTGCGGTGGGGCTCCGTGCTGGCAGGCCATGCATCCTGCTCCCTCACCGAGTTCCTTTGTTTCCCTTCATTTCACCTGGGCACGCTACCCTGCCGCTGCAGAGGGAGGCGGGTTTACTTCTGTTCCAATGCGTGTGCCTCTGACTGACCTCTCTTGTCTACGTGAAAGGGCAGGTGTCTCTGGTGGTGTGCCGCAGAGCTAGAGTGGGCATCCTGGCCTCGCTCTGCTCTTTGTGGAAATGCTCCAGATGTCCCACTGAGTGAGACACTGGCTTTAGGACCCAGTGGGTCTCCCAACGCTGGGCCCGTCTCTACCCTCGCCCATTCTCCAGGGCTCTGGGCGGTACTGTTCTCTCTGGTCCCTTCAGGCCCAGGATGGGAAGGGGGGATCCTCTCTGGGGCTGGTTTAGAGACTCCTCCAACCTATGGAGGGCCTGCCACCCTGCCCTCACTTCCATAAGCTTTCCCTTCATCCCAGGCAGATGCTGTGTGGGCCTGGTGACTGCAGCCACCGAGCTCGTGCCCAGTCCGTATCCTTGCCCTATTTCACCAGGACATGTGTGTGTAGAGATGACCTTGAGCACAGATGAAAAGGCAGCTTTTCCTGGGGTTTCCTGAAACATTTCTCTCCTGGGGTCTTTGTCTTTATCCTGCCTTTTCCTGCCCCTTTAAAAACAAAGCTCTTCCCATTTGTTAATTTTTGAGCGTTTTCATTGCCCTTTTATTTTGCTTGACATTTTATAATCAATCTTCTGTATATGTTTATATATGCTTTTCTGTTTAAATTTTGTTTTAAATCTAAAAAACATGGGACCATACCGCCAAAGGTGTCAGGAAACACGCTCAAATAAGGACAGGCTCCAAAGGCTGCTTTGCCAACAAAATGCCAGTAAAACCTGAAACCCGGGTTCAGACACACTGGGAATGTTCCAAAACTTAAAACTTAAAGAACCTCTTTATTCCAGTAAATCAGCTTCCCTGTGAATACCATCGAAATCCCGTTTTAATGAGGGAGGGAATATCAGAGGAAGGGGTGGAGAAGGAAGGGATTTAGACGAGTACAAAATTTAATTTAAAAACTATTATGAGAAGTTGAATTTCTCCCTCCCCCAACCGAATACATAAATCTTTTCCTTGGGTTTTGTTTCATTTTTCTTTTTAAAAAATTTTAAAGGCATCCTGAACCATCTCAAACAATGATAGAGCAAGTCCTTGGGGGGGGGGGGAGGGTGGTGGTGTAGTTTTTAATAACAAACATTTATACCTGGGTTCCTAGTCAGTGAAATGCCACGTCAGCTCCAGGGGAGAACAAACCAGTTCTACGGAAAGTCACTTCCGCACGGACCGGAACAACAGGAGGATGACGAGCACCAAGCCAAGGGCCGCTTCGGGCTCAGGGCAGGGCCGGGTCAGAGTGCGGGGCGGCAGCTCCCTCCATGAGGGTGGCTAAGGCACAGCAGGCCCGGCACTGCATTAAAGACGAACACGTGTGAGGCACGCTCCTTTGTTATAACTTCAGCCGCAGACAGCACTGCATTCAGCGCGTTTCAGAGCGGGGATGTAAGGGTACTGACCACACCCAGGGAGCAGGGGCTGCTCCGGCTTCTCGGTGCCGTGTGTGTGTGTGTGTGTGTGTGTGTGTGTGTGTGTGTGTGTATGTGTATGTGCGCCCGTGCACCGTGTTGGTCTGCCTGGACACTGTCACTCCCACTCTCAGTCCGTGTGTGTGTGTGTGTGTGTGTGTGTGTGTGTGTGCACCCATGCATCCATGTTGGTCTGCCTGGACACTGTCACTCCCACTCTCAGTCTGTGTGTGTGTGTGTGTGTGTGTGTGCACGCGCGCGCCCATGCATCCGTGTTGGTCTGCCTGGACACTGTCACTCCCACTCTCAGTCCGCGTGACTCAGGTCCCCAGGGCCCGGCAGGAGGAGCACTTCCTTAATCCTTCCGGGAGCTGGCGAGGCAGCGCCAGTGTCTGGGGAGTGTGGCCTCCAGCCAGCACAGCCACCATTCAGCAGCACTGCCCCCCGAGGGAGGGGCTCACAGAAAGCTAGCCAGGCGCTTCGCCGGGGCCCTGAGGGTCCCCACGCTTCCTGCAGACAAAGCCAGCCCCCCCCCCGCCCGGGTCCTGAGCAGAGGGTGTCCCTGTGCGGACGCCGAGCAGGGCACGGGCTCGCTGTGGCACTGAGCTACGGCAGCCTTCCCTCTCATGCGCCGGAGGGACAGGCTCCATGGCAGAGCCCCTTCCAGGAGAGGCGGCGGCTCCCACACTCCAGACCAGTGCCCCTTGCCGGAGGTCCTCTACCCCAGAAGATTCTGGAAAAAGAGGAATCACCTCATTTCCCATCCTACTTCACATGATGGTGCAGAAGATAGAAAGGACCTGTGAGCCGTGGCCGGTTTTGCTCAGTGGAAGTAGTGTCGGCTGCGGAGTAAAGGGTCCCGGGTTCGATTCCTGTCAAGGGCACATGCCGGGGTTGCAGGCTCAATCCCCAGTGGGGTGCGTGCAGGAGGCAGTCAATCAATGATTCTCTCTCATCATTGATGTTTCTCTCTCCCCCTCTCCCTTCCTCTTTCTGAAATCAATAAAGAAATATGTATTTTTTAAAGACCCGTGAAGACGCCGCTAAAGCTGCCCAGTGCCATGTGAACGCGGTGGCTGTCTCCTGGCAGTGAGTAAAGGCCGGGTCGCCTGTGTGGGCACCAGGCTGGAATGGGTCTGTGCCCTGGCCCATCCCCAGAAGGTGGCCGGGAGGGTGGTCAGGGAGACACCTCTTTCGCTTGTCAGCCCTCTGGCTGGTTCGTCTGATCAGGTGTTCTTCCATTTCCATTTTGCTAGATTCGGTCCGCTCCCTCGAGCCTCTAGTAAGCTGTCCAGCAACTCCCCGGGGAAGTCAGCACTCAGCGTCTCCTGGAGATGGAACTGTCTCCCTGCGCCTGAGCTGGGTGCCCGCCCCTTCTGCACACGAGCTCCGTGTTTGGAGAAGCGCCCACAGGACCCCAGAAACGAGGGCCGCACACGCCTGGCGGGAGGGAGGGAGGGCAAAGGTCACCACACCTGCGGGTGCGGGTTCCCGGTGCAGCTGGGCTGGGCGCGGTGCACACGGAGCCAGCGGCGCAGCACAGCCACCCTCTGTCACCAGAGGGACCCCGGTGCCCGCTCCAGCAGGACGTGGGGACGGACACACCTCTGGACCCACTGCTACAGGCCATCCCAGCGAATGGCCCTCATAAAGCCACGAACGGTAAACGGAGCTCACGTTCTAATGAAACCGAGCCTGCCGGGTGTGCCGACAAAATGAAACTGCCTGGAACTTCTCATAGCGCGTTTTACGATAAGCACTAAAAGGCAGGGAGGACATGAAAGCCCCTGCGCAGCCCGGTCTGGAAGGAGGCAGAGGAGGACTGGCGGGCGGGGCCTGCGGGAGAGGCTTATGCGCTGCGTTCCAGGCGGAGATTATTATAGAAAATGAGTGTGTTATTAAAAGGATCCTGAAGTTATAAAAACTCAAAGGAATTTTTATTGAGGATAAATCACTTCTTTGGTAAAGATGAATAATTCATTATTATAATACCCAGACATGCAGGGGAGCCCCAACTGCCATCACCCCATTTCCCACTGACTGGGTGCAGGCATATGCCAGAGCTCTGTAACCGCCAGCAGTTAGATTTTGTAAGACATCGTTTTTTTTTTAAAGATCAGATACACACTCTTTGATTAAGAAAGTTCTAATAGGGATGAGAGTCCCTCCAGTTAGCAACTGAGTACCTTCATTATCCAATTAGAAAAAGGCAACAAAATGACCATCTACAGCCTCATAATTTGAGGCAATTTTTTCTTCCTTCTTAAATCCTACTCAGCTCCTCCTCCAGCTACACACCCCCTCACCGCATGTGAACAGAATTGTAGTGTCAGACAACTCTAGTCTAATGTGAACAATTACTTAATACAGTCTACTTCTTTCAGCTAATCCAATTAATGAAAACTGTGCTAAAGTATGACTTCAGGCTTTAACTAAATAATTTAAACATGCTCCTTACTTATAATTTTTATGTGTCCATAAACAAAGGAAATTTCAGTTTACTTTGTCCACAGTGATGAGTTCTAAATTAGTAAAGGCCAAAGTAACGTTCCCTTTACGGTGGTCAAAAGTATCTAGGATATTTAATTTACATAAGCAACTGTACTATAGTTAGCTTAGAAAATAGATATGAAAGATATAATCATTCACTCTATCACAACTATTATCACTTTTCCATATTTTCTAGGTCTTTTTCAGATGCACGTTTTAAGAATTTTATTTTAATCCTCACCCGAGAATGTTTTATTATTGATTTTTAGAGAGAGTGTGGTGGTGGGGAGAGACACTGATGGAGAGAGAAACATCGATTAGTTGCCTCCCATATGTATCCCGACTGGGAATAGAACCCTCAACCTACATATGTGCCCTGATCGGGAATCGAACCTGCAACCTTTTGGTGTATAGGGTTACACTTGGCCAGATTCATGTTTTAAGATTTTAATATACAAATAATTTATTTTAAACTTTTTTTTATCTGAGCATTTCTCTACATTGTTAGTCCTTCTGTTGATGGATAATATTCCATTGAATTACTGTATACAATGTATTTAATAGTAACTTCATGATTATGGATGTTCCCATACATCTGATTATTTCTTAATAATAAGTAGAATTATTGGATTAAAGCATAGAAACTTCTTGTAGTTCCTTAATGCTACCATCAAGTTGTTTTTCAAAAGGCTGTTCCAATGTATAGTCCTGCCAAGGCTTAAGAAGAGTGCCTGTTTCATTCTATCCTTGCCTGTCTCAAATGCTGGCATAAAAAAAACAACACAAAAACCACGTTATCTGCTTCCTTTTTGGCTAATTTCGCGGGTGAAGAGTCTCCAATGTGTGGTGAAGGATTATGAAGTAGGGCTCGGTGACATTACCCTGCCGCCTATACTCAGAGTAAAGTCATAAAAATAACCATAAGACACATCCTATGCTTAGCTGCCTTCCTCTGCTCATCCACAGAGAAAGATCCAGAAGGCAGAGAGAGGCTCCGCTCCGGTCAGTGGAGACCAGCAAGAGGGCTGTGGGCGCTGGAAGGCGGCAGGATGCTCTGGGCCTCTGCGGGGCGCCGCCTCGGTCGGCCTGAAACAGTACTTGTTTTGGAAAGCGGAAGATGGCAGGATTTGGGTGCTCTCTCCGTTTAAAAAGATTATGAAGTTGGCAGAATGTTCTTACAGTATGCCTTTCCCCATCCCTGCGTATCAGTTGGCGTGGCACTGGTGTAGCTTCTGATTCTGTTTATAGCACAGAATTCAGGTGCTGGGCAAAGTGATTTGTCAACGGAATGAAATGAAATAGCACATTAAGGTGTGCCTTCATGATTTTGAGCTTGCTTGTGCCTACAGTGGGTTAAAGATGCCTTATCGAGGACCTTCTGGAACATGAGTCATAAAGAATATTTCACAGGAGGGAAAATATAGCAAAGTATGCTCTTGTCCAAAACGATATCTGCACTCATCTCACTATGCCCTGGGTAACCCCCAAAACCCTCTTGCTTATGCAAACTTTCCGACGTACAGACAGTAACAAGAATCCTGAGGGTCCCCATTGTGCTGGCTATCAGTGTCTACAAGCGAGTTAGTCCCAAACTGGAGTGGGGCGCCCCATGGCTCCCCAACCTACTCAGCCCACCCATCCCGTCTTCCCAGCAGCCAGGGACCCTCAGCGACACAGCTTTCAGCATTTGCAAGAAGCAGCACAGCCAACTGCCAAATTCCTGCTGGGTCGGCCAAGAGGTATGAACCAAAAATGAAAAAACACGAAGGCCTTGGTTGTAAAGGCAATACATCAAACATAAAAAGAGCTCTTTTGTGTGCATTTCGGTGTGGGAGCCAGAGGGGAGAAAATCACTCTGCCTCCCGGGAGGAAGCAGCCTGACCTCACCTGCGACTTTTCTCTTACCGTGTGGGTTTTTCTCACCCCATTAAATGTAACCCACTCTAGGTGGGTCTGTGCGTCTGCGAGAAATAGAGAGTGATGGGAACATGCGATGGGCAGCCTGGGACCCAGAGCAGCTCTGAGCGCCTGGAAGGGGGGGCCTGAGCGCCTGGAAGGGGGGCCCTCACCAGCCACGTAAGCCGGGGCCACGCAGGCAGGGCCCACAGCCATGTGGAATGCGGCTGTTTAAACCAAAGGCCTGTCTGGGAGACCACAGGATCAAGTTTCCATAGCTTCATAAGCCTTGCAAGGGTACCCCAAAACACGCTCTTTGAGAGGGAAGAGGAAAAGAAAAGAGAAGAAGCAGGTTAAAACAGGGGTCCTCTCACCATTTAGAGGCAGTTGGGTGGCTGAGCAGGGTCCACACCATGAACCCCGGGAGCAGCCCTGAGAAAGCAGGATTCCAGGGCAGGGTGGCCAGACAGGCAGAGGATGCTCTGCTGTCCCCAAGGCGCTGGGGCCCTGCCACACAGAACAGGAAAAGACAGACTCGGCGCCGGTCCCTAAGTCCCCAACCCATTAGCCTGTGCCGACAGTGACACCTCGGAAAGGAGCCTGTTCAATCACCTGGCGGCTCAGCCTGCCCCTGGGACAGGCAGCCTTTTCTCCGGCACATGGCACTTGGCAAGAGGACGAGCTCCCGTTGGCATCGTGTGACCGGGGACAGCTGGCACCTGCTTACAAACCACGCCCTGTGCCAGGCAGGCAGAGGAGCGGGAGGGACCATGCAGTCACTGCTCACGTCAGACTTGCTGGGGGGCACGTCCTGTGGCTCAACTGGGGTCCCTATCAGCTGCTTCTCTCCCAGCCCCGTGGCGAGCTGCTGCTTGTGGTCCAGGCCGGGGACCGTGGCAGCCCCCTTTGTAGTGAGGGACTGATGTTACTCTCCAGGGTCGTCTGTAAGAGGCACCCCCAGTACCCAGGACAAGTAACGGCTGAGCTGGGAGAAGTGGGAGCATTCTATAATAGACACATTGGGAAAGTGGGACCAACAGGATCTGAGGAAGAGCTGGATTCCTGAAAGGACGGGCATCCGTGATGGTCCCAGAATTCTGCCACTTGCCGCTTGCTGAGGGGAGAAGCCTAAGCTGAGAGGCGGAGGGGAGACTGGGTGCTGGGTTCGGTGCGGCCAGGATCAGATGCTGCCACCAGCCCGGGAGCCTGAGCAGCGGTCTGAGGCTGAGGACAGGAGACCCCGTAGAGAGCTCCGGACGAGGCTATTCCGTGGGAACCACTGCCTGGAGATGGTACACACAGCCTGGGGCCAGTTGGCCAGCTAAGGAATGAGCCAAACTACAGAGAGAAACGTCTGACTGACCTGCCTTTGTTCTCTGGCGTTGGCTCCGGGTTGAGACTTCAGAAAGCTATAGTCCTGACTTATTTTTCAGAAACCACGCCCTGTCAGCACACCTGAGCTGGGAACGCTGAGGAAAGCTAAGAGCCACGGCGGTGCTCGTTCATGAGTGTCACTCCATGGGCAGAGCAGGGTGAGATGGACACACACTTTTTAAATATATTCAAAATGGGAATAAAGGATGGCAGGCATTTTCCAAAACAGCGACAACCTTTGGGACAAAGTACTGAATAACTTTCAGTTTCTGTGCCACACGCACACTGGGTATTTTAATACTTGGTGAGCCCTGCCCGTGGTTCAGTGGCTGGAGTGTCTTCCCATTTGTACACCATAAGGTTTGGGTTAGATACCCAGGAGGGGTGCGTATGGGAAGCAACCAACTGATGATTCTCTCTCATATGGATGTTTCTCTCCCTCTGTCTCCCTCTCTCTTTAAAATCAATAAAAACATATCCTTGATTGAGGATTTAAAAATAATCTATATAAATAAAAGGATAATATGCTAATTAGACCGGACGTCTTCCAGACGACCTTCTGGATGAAGCCACAGCTGCTTGAGGGCCCACAGCCCAGGAAAGGCAGCGGCGCAGGCCGGTCCAGAGCCGGGGCCCCTTCCGCAGAGGCAGCAGGAGAGAGGGCTGTGCGGACCCAGCCCCAGTGCCGCCCCTTTTGCAGAGGCAGCCACAGAGGCAGGGGCGCGGGCCCAGAGGCTGGACAAGGTGCAATCTGCTGTGCCTCAACCACCCACAGCCCCTCCCCCAGCAGGCCTGGCCCCAGATCGCCCCCACCCACCAGTGGGCAGGGGGTGGGACCAGCACTAGGAAGTGAGGGGCCAAAGGCTGGCAGCCACGGTGGCCGGCAGTGGCACCAGCAGCAGGGTGATGGGGGCGGTCGGTGCCTTCCCCTTCCCCATTCGCCTCCTGCAGATGGACAGTAGGACATCCCCTGAGGGCTCCCAGACTGTGAGAGGGGGCAGGCCGGGCTGAGGGACCCTCCTCCTACCCCACTGCACAAATTTTCATGCACCGGCCTCTAGTAATTAAATATTTGACAAATAAATGATTATGTACTTTTCTAACTGAAACTACAAAATTTGAGACTATGACTACTTTAGAGCTCAAAAATTATGCAAAATTAGTATTCCATGACAGACAAATGTCTGAGGGTCCCAAGTGGCCCAGCCCCTTCCTTCCAGAGAGTGAGACACGCTGTTCTGTGAAGGAGATCTGTGTTTCCCTTCTGGAAGAAATGAGGGAAGGACTCTTGCCATTCATTTCTCCCCCAGGGCCTGGGATAATGCTCTGTGCAGAGCAAATGCCCAATAAATCTAAATGAATGTCAAACGAATGAGTGAATAAATATTCATTAAAAATTAACTGGACAGTTAATTTAGGTCATTCACTGGAAAAAAGAAAAACAGTGAAACTAGAAAAGTATCTTTTTAATTTAAAAGGTTAATTAAGGACAAGGCTTTAAAAAAATATTTTGGTGGCTTAAGTAAACCAAATACTACTGGGGTTCAAAACAGCTGCAGTTTTAACTTTGAAAACATTCCATTATGTCCCACAAATTAGAGGAAGAGAAAAGCTGCCAGACTCGTTTCATGATTCTAGTATGATCTCAAGTCTCCACAAATACCTGAGCCCATGTTTACGAGTGGTAACTTCCAGAAGGAAGAACTCAGGACCAGGGGAAAGAAGCAATGCAGAATGTACAATAACATACAGAGATCATCAGACCTAAATCAACAAGTTTATTAGATGTTAAGACTAGAGCCCGGGGCACAAAATTCGTGCACAGGGTGTCTCTTCAGCCCAGCCTGCACCCTCTTACAATCTGGGACCACTGGCTCCTAACTGCTCACATGCCTGCCTGGTCACACTTAATAGCCCCCCCCTGCTGGCCTGGTCACCCCTAACTCCGCCCCCTGTAGGCATAGTCACCCCCAACTGTCCTTCCCCACCAGCCTGGTCGCCCCCACTGTCCCCCCAAGCCTGGTCACTCCTTAGCGCCCCCGCCCGGGCCGGCCTGGTCTCCCCACACAGGCTGCTGTTCTGTCGTTTGGTCACCCCTCACTAACCCCCCTGCCGGCCTGGTCACCCCATGCAGCCTGGTGCTCAGTCATTCGGTCGTCTCTCACTAACCCCCCGCTGGCCTGGTCACCCCATACAGCTTGTTTGGTCATTCAATTGTTTCAGATGCAATGGTCGCTTAACTTTTTATATACGCAGATGACTTCTGACCACAATCCCTCTTACCTCTCCCTACATAATTTAGACTGTGCCATCCAAAGGCAGTGTTTGTGCTATGTCTAGAATCTTCCAATCTGGCATTAAAAGAAACATCTTCAGCAACACAATAGAGGGATAATATCAGGAAACAGTATCAGTCCCATGTCCAAAGCTGTTTTAATAGCATTTAGATCCAACATTTTGTAAATATTAGAATTATCTCCTTCTTTTCACCTTATATTTCCGTTTTTATAAATGGAGGGAGAAGGTTTAGGAGGACTAGTAATAATCAGTGTGCTAGAGATCATTCGAGAAGCTTCCTGTGTAAAAAGCTCTATTTTTACCGCCTTTGCAAAAATACGAAGGATTTCCAATTTGAACCTATGAAATGCATCTGCACTCACTCCTGGTGTGCATTTCAACAGTGTCTCCAAGCTGCACAGAGCCAGCTTGTTGGGCACGAGTGGATGAGAAGAGAAGGGAAGCTGCCAGCACAGCATGCCATGGTATATACCCTGACCAGACACACAAATCTGCCGTCTCCCTACCCTGCGGCCTGCATTCCTGACTTGTGCATTCACATAATTTACTTTGTAATTGTTATTGAGCACTTACTGTATATCACTATTTTAGGGACCAAGGAATACAGCAGTAAATAAATGTGCTATTTGCTATTTGGATAAATAGCAAATAGCACATTTTATATTAGGCAAGAAGGTCGGAACAAGAGTGTGGAGGCTGTTATGTCTTGTAAAGGAAGGTTAGGGAAGGCCTCTTTCATATGCTGACATGTGAGTAGAGACCTAAAGCGAGAGGAAGGGCCCAGGCAGGGGAAGAGGATCTGTCTGAGGCCCACATGTGGGGGGCAATCATGTAGGCTTCCAGGCAGGCAAAACCATGGATTTTCACTTAGCATAGTATTTCCGAGATCCACCCACAGTAATTCATGTGTAAATATTTTGCTCCTTTATAACACTGAGTAGTATTACAGCGATTTGTTAATCTATTTACTAACTGATAAAGACTCAGTAGTTTCTGGTTTGGGGCTGCTATGAATATCAGGAAACAGTATCAGTCCCATGAATAAAGCTGCCATGGACATCTGCATATAAGTCTTGGAGTGCACATATGTCCTCATTGTGTGTGTGTTCGCTCCACGTGCTTGTGTGTGCTGGACACGGTGCCAGCAGTGTGCTCCAAGTATGTCTGCGTCTATATTCTGTTTTCAGTGGGAAGCACTCTGCTTGCCGACTGGGCAAAAAAAATTTTTTGCCTAAGGGCAAAAAAACCCTATGAGTAGCATGGCTGGCTCATACAGTGAGCATACATTTAATTTCATACGAAATCGCCGGCGTGTTTCAGGCGGCTGCATCGTTTTGCATTCCCACCAGCCCTGTAGGAGTTCCGGTGTCCCCGCCTCTGTCTGCCGCGGAGTCAGCCCACCAGTGAGTGAGTGACGGCAGCTCACTGCAGTTAACGTGCTTTTCCCGGAAGCCGTGACACTGAGCATCTTCTCAGGTACTTTCTGGCATTCATGTGTGTTTGGGTTTTTGAAGTGATTTTTCAAAGCTTGTGCCTTTTAAAAAACATTGGGTTGTCTTCTCAGTATTGAGTTATAAGGTTCTTTATATATTCTGGCTATAAGCCCTTTGTCAGACAAATGTTTTGCAAATATTTTTCCCCAGTCTGTGGCTTGCCTTCTGTTTTAACTGTGCCATATAATAAGAACAAAAAGTTATTTTGATCAAACTAAGTCACTTTTTCCTCTTACAAGTCATGCTTTTCGTGTCTTGTTTAAAAAAATATTTCCTTATCCATGTCACAAAATTTTTCTCCTAGAAGTTTAATGGTTTAGCTCTGATATGGGGGTCTATGATTCATTTTGAATTAATTTCCATATGGTATCATATCAAGGTAGAGACTCACTTTCTCTCTTTTTTGTTTTGTTTGAACACCATTTATTAAAATAACTATCTTCCCCACTGAATGAACTTGACAACTTATCAAAAATCAATTGGAGCCCTGGCCGGTGTGGCTCAGTGGGTTGAGTGCCATCCCATGCACCAAAAGGTCACCAGTTTGATTCCCAGTTAAGGCACATGCCCAGGTTTTGGGCTCAATTCCCAATAGGAGGCATTCAGGAGGCAGCCAATCCATGTTTCCCTCTCATATCCATGTTTCTCTCTCTCCCTCTCTCTCTCTCTCTCTCTCTCTCTCTCTCTCTCTCTCTCTCTCAAATCAATAAATATGTTTATTTTTTAAAAATCAATTGGACATATAAATGTAAGTATTTCTGGACTTTCTACTATGTTTCATTAATTTATACCTCTACCCTTCTACCATTATATACTATCTTGATTACGGGGGCAAGGTACTTTTAAGATGTCTCTTAGATATGTGAAAATTAGATATCTAAGTCTAAGGGTAGCTTATTTATATATCCAGTCAAATATGTATGAGAATCTGAAGATCGTGGAGAGACTGGGGATGTAAATTTGGAAGCCATCAGTTTCGAGATGATATTTAAAGCAGGGGATTAGGGACACTCCTCAAGGCGTGGACACCACACACATGCCATTTCACACTCTGGTCGGCTTGTGCTAATAATGGGCAGCCTCCCAACCTCTCTGACCTACAAGCAGCTGCAGCAGGGACCAACAGCTCAATCTAACGTGGATCTGCCCGATTTCCATGGAGCAGGAACCGGGCCCTCCAAACCCAGGCCCAGATTCAGCCAGGAGGCTCAGGAAGTCACTCCAGCTTTCAAAGCCTCCGTTCACAAATTTGGGAAAATGGCAAATCAGAATGTAGCCAAAATCACAGGGTTGTTTGTGAGGAGCTAGTAATAGTAAAATGTAAACATTTACAGTCTCCTGAGGAAAGTCTGGCCATCTTTCTATTGAGGATGTCAGCTTCAAACAATCCATTTCCACATTTATTAACTGTGCTTACTATCGCTGCAGAGACCGCATGCCAACAGCTTCTGGACAGATTGTCTTCAGCCCAAATGACCCCGCAGACTCTGTGGCCAGCTCGACCCCAGCACATCATCAAGGAGTAAGTCACACCCGACTCCGTGCTGGCGTGGCAGTCGGGAAGCAAAATGCTGCCCACTGAAAACAGAATACAGACGCGGACACACTTGGATCACTCTGCTGGCACCGTGTCCAGCACACAGCAGGCACTCCATAAGCACGTGGAGCGAACACACACACAAACACAACAGGCATGTCACGACAAGCAGAGAAAAGTGCTCTGTGACTGAGCACTCCAGCAAGGTGAAAACCGACATTCAACAGAACAGAGCAGCCGCAGAAACAGCCTGAGCACTCACAAAATGACTCCCTAATCTTACAACATCGTCTACTATTAACCCTATTTACTGGTGAGGAAATAGTGGCAGGGAAGTCATGATTATTCCTGCTTTATAGATAAGGACCCATGTAAGTGGCTGGCCTGGGACCTGAACCCAGGACTAGGGCTGAGGGGCCCCAGGCTCCATGTTCGTCTTTAGAGCGTTCTGTTCACCTCAAGTGGAATTCCTTTCCCGTCACTGTCATGCTGAAGCTGCCTCTACCGCCACCGTGACTACGAAGAGCCACCGTGACTACGGAGCCCGCCAGGAACAGTAGGTCAGTGCGGCTGCAGCTTCTTCACTGCGTGGTGAATTCTGTCCACTGAATTGTGGGAGTGGAGAGGTAAGATTCCAAGCCTGAGAACAATCCCTCACAAAGCTTCTGTGAGTGGTGATACTGCCGGGGTGTAAGCAATGGCAGCGTTTGCCTCTGGAAAAGAGACAGTGGGGAGCATTCTTGGGTGTTTAATGCGCACAGAAGAAGCATGCAGGCACCCATCTTCGGCTGTGTGTGTGTGTGTGTGTGTGTGTGTGTGTATGAAAGTTAAAGAACAGACTGGTAGATCACAAGGAAGCCACGGCCCCCCTGAATTATTATTGTTGATCACGCCAGCCAAAACCATCCAGTTCACAAAAGAGACCATGTAATTTTTAACTGTCAACTGTCCACCAGAAGTTTTTAGTAGTTGTCTGCTCTATGACGTTTTAGAAATCAGGTCCTCATATCATATCTGCAAAGTTCTTAACATAGTCTGTCAAGCACATGGTAAGCGCTTAATCAATGGCAGCTAATCTTTTATTATTATTAATGTTTCCACCAGAAATTCACCTCTCAGTGAGTCTACTGACTTTCCGTAATAGTTAAGATACATACCAATTTTAGTAAAACTTAAAATGTCCTATTTATAAAAACTGCATACAGGTTGCTTTTCTTTTGTACTTCTAGTAACAATATTATATATGACATTATATAAGTAGACTTAAGTAATAACGCATATTTATGGTGTCTATAATGTAAGTTATAATGTAATGTAAGTTATGTAAAAATACAATTAACTTTCCAAGTCTGTTCCAATCAGAGCAGGCTAATATTACGTAAAGAACCCCAAGAGCAGTGGCCCACGTGCTGGCTCATCAGAAGGCTCTCTTCTCCAAGTGCGGACTCAGAGACTGGCCTCTTTCACTTGTAGCACTGACATTTTCTCAGACCAGTGGTCGGCAAACTCATTCATCCACAGAGCCAAATATCAACAGTACAACGACTGAAACTTCTTTTGAGAGCAAATTTTTTAAACTTAAACTTCTAACGCCACTTATTCAAAATAGATTCACCCAGGCCGTGGTGTTTTGTGGAAGAGCCACACTCAAGGGGCCAAAGAGCCACATGTGGCTCGAGAGCCACAGTTTGCCAACCACAGTCTTATACCATCTCCAATATCACAATGGGAGGGGAGAAGGGGAGTGGGAGACTCTCATGGCCTGGCATGGAAAATGCACATTTCACATCCACCCTGACCACTGACCACCCACCTAACATCAGCTGAGCCACGAGGGGGGCTGTGTGCCAGGGGGGAAATGAAGGAAGACTGAGAATCACATAAACTTTCTCTGCCAGGAGCATTATCTACATACTAGAGGCCCAGTACACGAATCTGTGCATGAGTGAGGTCACTCAGCCTGGCTGGCGATCGGGCCCATCAGGGCTGATCAGGGCCGGCTGGCCAGGGGGAGGGACTGTGGGAGGTTGGCCGGCCACAGGAGGTTGGCTGTGGGAGCACACCTGCATTAAGCATCTGCCCCCTGGTGGTTACTGTTTCATCATAGTGACTGGTCGACAGGTTGTTTGGTTGACCAGTTATAATGGTCACTTAGGCTTTTATATATACAGATACAGTGTACATGTGACATGTATTTTACAAATATTCACATAACACTTTAAACTATATCTTATTTACTCACTAGAAAAACGGTGCTATTGTTTGAAAAGGTGCTATTGTTACTGTCTTTATAGATGAAGGAACTGAGGCTTAGAAAAGTCAGTGTCCAAGCAGATAAGTGACCCAGCTAAGACATTCGGCCCTGTCCTTTGGATGCAAACTGCAAGCCCTTGCTTTGCACCATACTCAACTTTAAGAACAAAGGAGTTCCTGTGATTGGACAAATTTACAACAGAACAGGGGTTACCTTTTCATCTCAATGTAATTCAATGCAATGCAAGTCCATCAAAATGGTACCATCCTTATACAATTCATAAGGGCAAAATCAATAGAGCAGTTTGAACAGCAAGCCACCTTTTACTAGCAAGTTATCATATATTAACCTTTTCAAGGAGTGTTTAACGATTGAAACAGAAACTAATACGGCAACAATCCCAAAATACGACCTCCAATTCTTTCTTTTTTAACATAGTGTTATTGATTTCAGAAATAAAAGGAGAGGGAGAGAGTGAAACATCAATAGTGAGAGAGTGTCATTGATTGGATGCCTCTTACACACCTCACACTGGGGATCAAGCCTGCAACCCAGCATGTGCCCTGACCAGGAATCAAACCGTGATTCTTTGGTTCATAGGTTGACACTCAATCACTGAGCCATGCCAGCTGGGAATGACCTCTAATTCTTATTTTGGAGGTCAAAGACATAGGTACAGATATGGGTGAGTATTATTAAATTAAAAATTAATGATGTGCGGGCAGAACTCTGCAGAATCAAGTTCCCAACCCTAAACCCTTAACTGAAAGTGACTCCTACATCTAACACCATTGTCATGGTGACAGTAAGCCGGATGGAGTCTGAAGACAGGTAGGAACACAATGCTCAGAACTCAAAGCTTGAGCTGGCCAAGGGCACTGTCCTCCATCGACAAGGTGGCCATGATGGGACAAACTTCAAGGGACAGTTTTAGAGCAAGCAGTTGACCTGTCCCCAGCTTCCTTTCTTTCTCCATGTTCTCTGTCTAGCCTCAATATTTAAATAATGATTTCCTCCTTTCAAAACAAGGAGGAATGTGCAATATTAAATCTGGATTCCAGAAATCCTGGCATAGGGAGACCTTGTGTCCAGAAGTTTATTGCCAAGGTTCCAGTTTATGCCCACGAGGCCCAGAGCAAGGTTCCAGACACGGCAGGAGCTTTTGGCTTCGACAGGTTTTGGCTGCAAGAACTATCCAGTGGCTGATTTATTTCTCAATTTCAATCCTTTTCTCTTCGTCAAAGTAATTCTACATGATTCATTTCCATGTTTCCAAAGCAAAAGTAAAAAAGAAAACCATAGGTAAAAAGAAATTTTCTAGGGCTTAAAGAAAAAAAAAAAGAAAAGAAAGCTTGCAAACAGGAATGGATTTGCAATCCACCACCCACTTCAGGAAACTGCCAGGTGGAATCAGGCAATGTAACGGACAATTTGGTCTCGACTTCCCCATCAGGAACAGCGCCTGCACGCACACATACACACACAAGTACACACGTCCATTCCCAGGCGATCCCCACACAGACATGAGCTCTTGGTGAGAATGAATTCCTTCAGGAGGGCAGTTTCCTTTTCGCTATACTAACATAATGCTTCATTACACCAAGACCTGGCACCTCCCATCTGCCAGCCAAATAAAGAACAAGGCTTAAAATTTACAGTATCCTTGAAAATACTAGGCACTTCCTCCTTAAATGACTGTGTTCCACCAACAGCTCCCAGCGTGTGTGACTCTTCCTGTGGCCGGGACCCTCCTGGCCGACCATGAGGCCCATTAGTTCCTCCTGGCTGGTCCTGCTCAATGCAATGCTCCCAGCAGGTGCTATAACTGCCACTCACTTAACCCCCACATTCCTTTGCTCCACAGACAAGGGGGAGCTGCCTCCACCTTTGTTCTGTGGGCTCTCTGACCACTGGTGGTAAGTAAATCTGGTTATTCATTGGGGGAGGAAAGAGGCTGGGTTTGCCAGGTGCCATCAGAAGCTGACCTTGCCCCGAGGTGAGCGAGGGTTCTGCTCACGGACTTGTGGTGGATCATCCCCAAATTACCCGTCCTGGGCCTGGGAGCTGAGGAAGTGATAGAGCCCACCTCCAGTTTTCTCTGTCAGTGTTGCCGGAGGGTCTCATGGCTAAGTGAGATGGCACACTGAGCTAAGGAATTCCCTCCTTTCCTCCTGCTGCACCGACCCTCTGTCGGCAGGGTCCTCAGTGTGCAGTAGAGCCATGTGGCCAGAGCTTGAGGAAGTGCATATATTCATTTGCTATTTATTAAATGCTGCATTAGACAGTATTTCTAATAAAAGTACAAATATCTAGTAAGGTTTTGGTGTTCTCTATGTGACTATTAAAATAAACACCTACTTTTGCTATAATGAATGAGTCAACTAAAAGTGACCTGAACCTTGTCCTGGCCAGTTTTGTTTAGGGGTTTGAGTGCCATCCTGCAGACTGAATGGTTGAGGGCTGAATTCCTGGTCAAGGGTACATACCTCAATAACAGGTTCAATCCCCAGCCACAGTCAGGGCATGTGTGCAACCAATCAATGTGTTTCTCTCACATCAATGTTTCTCTCTTTTTCTTCCTCTCCCCAATTCCTCCCTCTCCCTTCTACTCTCTCAAAAAGAAAGAAAGAAAGAAAGAAAGAAAGAAAGAAAGAAAGAAAGAAAGAAAGAAAGAAAGAAAAGTAGTTTCTCTCTTTCTCTTTCTCTCTTTCTTTCTTAGAAAATCCTCAGGTAAGGATTAACAAAAAATTAAAAAAAAATTTTAAATGACCCAAACCTGGTATTCAATAATTTCACCTCAGAGTTGTATAATGTTTGACAGTTCACAACTGTTTCCATATTTGATCTTCCGAACAGCTCTGCCAGGTATGCAAGCCAGGTACAACCACCTCCACTTTGCAACTGAAAAAAGTGTGTTTTGGAGATGAGGTTGGGACAAGGCCTCAAGCGCAGTGAGGTCTTCTGACCTCCAGCACACCGAGCTGACGCAATCTACACTTAGCTCTCAGCAATGCCTGTAGCAGGACATGGGGATGGCTTTTGAAAGCAGAGAGAGAACCAGTAGGATGTCCAGTTTGGGAAATGTGAACTTGGCAAAGAAAAAAGAAGCTCCCAGATATTAAGGGGTGAAGGAATTTCTCTGTTATTAACCTTCACTACTCTCAAAAATAAAAGCAATCCAGGTATCTCTTGGAAGTGTGCTGGGCTGGATCTGTGGCGCCTTCCTCATCCTGGCCACACAGACGCATGTCCCAGCCCGGCTGTGGGCTGTGTTTACAGAAGGGCGGCAGGAGGACATGACCACCGCAGCCCGGTGGCGGGTTAAGCAGCCTGATTGAACGCTGCTGCTAATTAAGGGCCCCTCTTGTCTGGCAGGACCACCGGGGACCTTCTGCACTGTTCATGACCACAGCACCGCACTCAGAAATTAACTCCTGATGAGTGCAGACAGGGGCCCAGCTGGTCCTCCCGAGTCCTCCCAAGTAGATAAATGAAGTGTAATAAGAATGCTGCTGGCTGCCAAGGGAAGAGGGGCGCTCCGTGACCTCTGGGTAAAAATCCAGAGTATGCTTTTACCATGACTTAATCCTCTGCATTGGGGATACTTAATGTAGCCAGGAATGGTGTGACTAGGCGGATGACCACAGGGACAGCATTGAAAAGCCCATCACCAAATGTCCACTCTGTTAAGTGTGAACTAAAAGAATAAGGAGGCAATTCATGAGAAACTAATTTTCAATTGGCAGATATTTTCAATTCGGTGAGATGTGCTACTCCCCCATAACTCTTCTCGGTCTGGGGCCAGCGGTGGCTCCTATTAGAGCTAGCAAATTCCGCTCACCTGTAAAGCATTCAGCACTCATTTTCTGCCACTTACAGAGGGATTCTTCCCCTCCGCTCTAAGAAAAAACAGTGCTCTCATTGCGCAGGCCTTCAGATACAGAGCCTAAGCATGGAGACGCGGCAGAGCTGAGGCTGAGATGGGACGGGGATGTGGGCTGTCACATGTGAGTTCAGTGCACTCCAGGCCAGAGGATTTCCCACCACCGATCCTCAGCAAGTCAACCGACATGCACGCGGGGTGACGGCGGCTGGGGCTGGGGCGCGGGGAACCACACATGGCCACTGGCTCTCTCCCTGCAGCGGCCCAAAGTACACTCAGTTTGGCTCCTCTGTGGGACATCCTCCTCGAGATGTGACAAAGGGACAGAAAGCAGGCTGCGAACCACTGCTCTGGGCTCTAGGTCACAAGGAGACCACATCATGTTATGGCTTTTGAAGGGAGCAGGGGAAGTCTCCAAACAAACAGACTAAAGGACTACACAGTCACTGGTTATCTTTTGTTAGCTTATCAAAAAGTGGTGACTGGTCTAGAAAAAACGACTGAGAGATGAAGAAAAGGACACTGGATGCCTTGATGGAAATTTTGAAAACCAAAGGGTACCATGATGAAACTGGAACAATTCCCTAAGGACTAAAGGTGGGAGGAATGAGGGGGAGAAAGTGAATAAGATGCTGAATTGCTTAAGAGAATGTATTAGTTACCTATTATTACTTAACAAGTTAAGCATAGCTTCTGTGGGTCAGGAGTCTGGGACAGGTGGGTGCCTTTGGCTAAGGGTTTCCCACAGGACTGCAGTCAAAATGGCAACAGGGGCTGTGCTCATCTCAAAACCTAAGTGGGACAGGGTCCACGTCCAGGCTCAGTCACAGGACTACCAGCAGGTCTCAACTAGCTCTGCAGGGCTGTTAGCCAGAAACCTCATTTCCTTGCCATGTGGTCCTCGCCATAGAGCATGTTAGCTAGCTTCCCCCAGAGCAACAGCTGAGACAGACAAAGGCAAGTAAGCAGAAGTCACAGTCTTTGTAACCTAATCTCAGAGGTGACACCCCATTACTAGTGACATATTCCGTTTGTAGAAGTGAGCCACCCAGCCAGCCCTCACTCAGGGGAAAGGCTGAGAGAAGAACATGAGCACCGGGACTGCCTGACAGGCTGCTTGCTGGCGAGATTCCTTACACCCAGATAAACCTATACTAGCAATAGCTAAAACACAAATTTTGTGATAACTCATGCTCTTTGTAGAAAATTTGGAAAATCTAACAAGTCTAAGACATTAAAACACCTGTAATTCTACTACCAAAAGGCATTTTGGTATATTTCCTTTAATCTTTTTTTTTTCTATGAAGTATGGTTATCTTATATAATAAAAGCCTAATATGCTAAGTGTCCAGTCGTCCAGTTGGCTATTCAACCAATCAAAACATAACATGCTAATGATATGCTAAGGCCACTCAACCACTTGCTATAATGTGCACTGATCAGGGGGCAGATAGTTGACCGATCAACCAGTCGCTATGATGTGCACTGACCAACTTGGGGCAGACACTCTGACCAGTAGGTTAGCTTACTGCTGAGGTCTGGCCAATTGGGACTAAGTGAGACAGGCCAGACATATCCTGAAGCCCTCCTATAGTCCCTCCCTGGCTGGCCACCTCCCATGGCCTTCCCTGGCCCCAATCGTACACTGATGAGTCCCTCAGCCTGGCCTGCGCCCTCTCGCAATCTGAGACCCCTCAGGGATGTCAGAGAGCCAGTTTGTGCCCAACAGCAGAATGACCAGTTGCTATGACACACACTGACCACCAGGGGTCAGACGCCCAATGCAGGAGCTGCCCCTTGGCGGTCAGTGCGCTCCCACAGGGAGGGGGCCTAAGGGGTCAGTCAGACATTCCCAAGGGCTACCGACTTTGAGAGAGGACAGGCCGGGCTGAAGAACACCCTCCCCCCATGCATAAATTTCGTGCACCGGGCCTTTAGCATGAATATATTGTCATGTTTTTTTTTTAATTGTCATACTACAGTGGCTGAGTATCCTGTGTTTTTCACATTGGGAAACACTGGAAGCAGTTAAAACATTGGCAGCAGTTTTCCCATGTTAATAAATGTTTTTCAAAAAGTTCCATTTTAAACAGCTACCATCACATTATTATAACCCAAATTTTTAAAAAACGATTTCCTTTTACTTATTTAATGGGTCAAAAAAAAAAAAAAGAAAACTTTGTTCCTCTGTTCCTCATTTCCTGCCTTTAAAAAAAAACGATTTGAATATCCATTTCAAATCTTGCTGGCTTTCTAGTCATATTTCTTATAGTTTTAAGTGGCTGCACCAGGGATTACAATATATGTCATAACTTTTCATAGTCCACTTACAGTCAATATTGTGCTACTTCCTGTACAATAGAGAGGCCCTGCAACGCTAGAGCTCCATGGCCGCTCTTACGGCTGTTATAGCGTCACGCCACAAATGGAGTCAGCCCCACAAACAATGTTATACTTTTGCTTTAAGTAGTTATATAGTTAATAAAGAAATCGAGAGGAAAAAAAAGTCATTTTGTATTTCCCCAGATATTTACCATTTCCAGTATTCTACATTCCTTCCCAAGTATTTGTGTTCCTACCCAGTGTCATTTCCCTTCAAGTTTTAAGAAGTTCCTTTAGCATAAACTGAAGTGCAGGCCTGTGGGTAATGAATTCTCTTAATTTTCTTTTATCTGAAATGTCCTTATTTGCCTTCATTCATATATATATATATATATATATATATATATATATATATATATATATATATAGACTAGAGGCCTGGTGCATGAAAATTCATGCACTGGAGGGGGGGTACCCTCAGCCCGGCCTGCCCCCTCTCACAGTCCAGGAGCCCTCAGGGATAGGAGGTGACCCAGTGGTCAGGGGAAGGCGACGCCCCATCACACTTCTGCTGCTGCCACTGCTGGCAGCACAAGCCTCGGCAGGCCCTAGTTACCTGCGCCTCGGGCCGGCCCTGGGCGACTGGGGGGCTGAGGGGACTGGGGGCTCTGGAGGCAGGCACACGAGGTGGGCCCGGCTTTGCTGTGCACCTGCCACCCTGGCAGGGCTGAGGGGACTGGGCGCCACCACCTTGTGGCTGTGGGTGCCACCATCTTTGAGGGTATGGCAGTCAATTAGCATATTCCCTCTTTTTTTTTTTCCAGCAATATGTTCCACATTTATTGTTTACAGTTTTACACAGTAAGCTTTAAAATGTAGACTCTCTTGCTTCCAACTAGTAACCATTAGCTAAGGGAATTCGAGTAAGTCATTGAACCTCTGTGCCACATTTTCCTCATCTGTGAAATGGGCACAGTGACAGTGCCTTCTTAGGCTGGTGAAGATTTGAAGAGCAGCGAGCACACGTGTGAGTTACTTTCGGCACTGTGTGTGTCAGACACTGCACCAGGTACTGACTATCCCTCGATGAACAATAGAGCTTTCCGGAGCTTAGTGGCTGGCTAGTAAAGTGTGAAGTATTGCATAGCTTCTTGGATTCTAGCCATTCCAGGCAGCACATGTGGATACATAAAGAGAACTCAGAGCCCTGATGGCTAAGAGATCATATCCCAGACACAAAGATACCCTCTGGCAGAAGCACCAAGTCTGACGGTCTGATCAGGTGAGATCAGTGACTGTCCTTTAGACCCAGAGGTGCTGTTTTGACAATGGTGCTGCCCATAGCTGTTAAGGCTTTAAAAGATCACAAAAGCTGCTTGAGCAACTGTGGCAGACTGTGCTATTATTGTTCAGGAGAGTCATTGCCCCTCCCTGGGAGAGTATTGATGGCATGCTTGGCCAGGTGACTTGCTTTTTTTTTTTTTTTTTAATATATTTTTTTATTAAATTATTATTTTTGTACTTATACCCTTGCCCCCTCCCTTCCATACATACCCTCCCTCCCCAGAGTTTTGTGTCCATTGGTTGTACTTATAAACTGAAGAACCAAAAGATAGATATAGAGATAGTAAAGCAACAAGCAGACTCAAATTACAGCAGGGAGGTTGGGGAGATCTGGGGAAGATAAGAGATCAACCGAAGGACTTGTATACATGCATATAAGCATATTCCCTCCTTATTGGCTATGGGTACTGTCATCTTTGAGGGTGAGGCAATCAATTAGCATATCCCCTCTTTATTACATAGAATAGGTTATCCCAAAAAAATGTATACACGTACTTTGAATATATAAAGACAGTGTTTATTAAAATACATTTCACCTTCAAAAATGAGCTATCAACTGTTGAAGTGTATATTCATTTTTTAGGGGACACCAAAAAATATATATATGCTTTTAATCCTTACCTGAGAAAATATGTTATTGGTTTTAGAGAGAGAGAAAGGGGGGAGAAGAGAGGGAGAGAGAAACAGTGATGTGAGAGAGAAATATTGATCGGTTGCTTCTGTATACCCCTACAACAGGGATTGAACCTACAACCTAGGTATGTGTCCTGACTGGGAATGGAACCTGAAACCTTCTGGTGTACGGGACAATGCTCACTTCCTCTTTCTCCTCTGTCATTTTCACTGGACTAGGAGGTCCTCTGAGTAAATTATTTTCAGTTCTGTAATTTCCACTTGGTTCTTTTAAAAAACCATTCCCATTCCTCTGCTGAGATAGCCTATACATTACTTTATTGTATTGGATAATTACAGCTGCTACGGCAAAACCCTCTTCTGCTTCAGTGGGGGTTAGATTCCTTGATTTTCCTTTCTCCTCAGAGAGTGTTCTAGTTTCTTGCTCCTTCAAATCACAGGTAGTTTAGTTTTGTATGCTAAGCACAATGAATGCTGAATTGTACAGATTCTATGTCAATAAATCAACAAATACCAGTAAGTGTTGGTGCGGATGTGGAAAAAAGAGAATCTTGTGCTCTGTGGTGGAACTGGTACAGCTACTATGGAAAACAGTATCGAGTTTCCTCAAATAATTAAAAATAAAACTATCACATGATCTAGCAATTCCACTTCTGGGTATTTACAGAAAGAAATCCAAAACACTAATTTGAAAAGACATATATGCACCCCTAAGTTCATTACAGCATTATTTAACAACTCAAGGCCCAGTGCACGGATTCATGCATGATGGGGTCCTTGGCCTGGCCTTCAGAGATCGGGCTAAAACCAGCTCTCTGACATCCCCCAAGGGGTTCCAGATTGCAAGAAGGTGCAGGCCAGGCCAAGGGACCCACCCCAATGGTGTACGAATCTGTGCATCAGGCCTCTAGAATGCATGTAAGGTCTTTGGTTAATCTCTTCCCACCCTCCCCCTTCGCTCTGAGATTCATCAGTCTGTTCCATGTTTTCATGCCTGTATTTTCTGCTCCTGCGTTGAGCGTCTACCCCCTGATGGTCAGTGCACATTATAGCTACTGGTCAGATGGTCAAACGGTCAGCCAGTCGCTTAGCTTTTATATATATAGATAGCCAAGATAGGGAAGCAAGCTAATGTCCATTGGTAGATGAACTAATAAAGAAGATATAGTATATATACACAATGGCTATTACTCAACCATAAAAATGGTAGATGAACTGATAAAGAAGATATGATGTATACACACACACACACACACACACACACACACATACACAATGGGTATTAGTCATAAAAAGAAGGAATTCCTGCTATTTGTGACAATATTATGCTAAGTGAAGTCAGAGAAAGACAAATACCATATGATTTCATTTATATGTGGAATCTAAAAAACAAAATGAACAAACAAAACAGAAGCAAACTCATAGATAATGAGAACAAATTGATGGCTGCCAGATGGGAGGTGGATTAGAGGGATAGGGGGATGAAAAGTTGAAGGGATTAATAAGTACAAATTGCCAGTTATAAAAACAGCCACAGGGATGTAAAGTACAGCGTAGGGAATATAGTCAGTAATATTGTAATAACTATGTATGGTGCCAGATAGGTACTAGACTTATGGGGTGATCACTTATGAGGTATATAAATGTCTAATCATGGTGCTGTTCACATAAAATTAATATAATATAGTCAGCTACAAACAAAAAAAGAGATAATTTTAAAAAACGTGTCCATATTCTAGATTTTATTTTTCTTTGGTGTTGTTTTAGCTGGCAATCATCTTGGCTGAACTGAACTGAAAACTCTGTTCCTCTGGGCAGCAGCTTCAGTGCTTTCAATGCGTTCCACAAACACGTTGTTCGGTGGTCAAAGGTGTGCAGGCAGGACTGGAGTTCTCCCAGGATTTCCCCTCACCCACTGACAAGATGGCCCATGCACATGGCCAGCTGGGAGTTCAGCGGCAGCTGGGCCAGGGCTCAGTTCTTCTCCGTAGTCACTTAGACCTCCTCACAGCATGGCGACTGGGCTGAGCAAGTGCGCTAGGACAGGAAGTGGAAGATACCCATACACTCAGAAGCCAGCACAGTGTCATTTCTACCATATCCACAGGTCAAAGCAGTCACAGGCCCACCCACACTCCAAGAGAGGGACATCGGGCCTCCCCATCCAGGAAAGGGTCAATCCTAACTATAGTCTCTTATTTTGAAATAGGCTGTTTAAGAACTGAAAGTTCAAATAATAGTGTTCACACACACACACCCCAACCACTATGTACGGCATTATTACTGAGCCAGAATACCCTTCCCCATCGCTGATATAATGAATGAACTTACCACTTAGACTATTAAAAGAATGCTAGTCAGCTTTTTAAAAAAAAAAAAATATATATATATATATATATATATATATATATATATATATATATATATATTATTGATTTTGTACAGAGAGGAAGGAAGAGAGATAGAGAGTTAGAAACATCGATGAGAGAGTGTCATCGATCAGCTGCCTCTTGCACACTCCCTACTGGAGATATGCCCGCAACCAAGGTACATGCCCTGACCGGAATCGAATCCGGGACCCTTCAGTTCCCAAACTGACGCTCTATCCATTGAGCCAAACCGGTCTCGGCGGAATGCCAGTCAGCTTTAAAGTCTGGAAACTGAGAGACAACATCGTGTGCCTCTTACAAAACTACCGTGTTTCCCCGAAAATAAGACATCCTCCGAAAATAAGACCTAGCACATGGAAAGATAAGACATCCCCTGAAAATAAGACCTAGCGCAACTTTGGGAGAAAAAATTAATATAAGACACCGTCTTATTTTCCGAGAAACAGGGTAAGTATGAAAATAGGATTCTTTGAGTACTGATCCTTAGAGAAATGTGGTTTAAAAATTAAATAAATCACAGAGACAGCTTTTCCATTCATGACACCAACCTATCAATATTTTAGTAATAATTAATCTCTGAAGTTTTGAAATGCTGGCTTTCAGTGCTCTCACACGCTCCTGAAAATGGCCAGCATGTGGGACGGTGGAAGACAGCAGCTGGTCTATATAGCCATTAGCCAGGTCAGCGACTGGACAGGGATGACTGCACCTCCCTTAACCTTGGTTTCTTAACCTGTAGAACCAGAGGGTTGGTAGAGCTAGCTAAGGCCTTTCATCTCCGATATTCCATAATTCTTTATTAATCTAGGAATGACTGTAGCACCTAGACTATGATCATTCTGCTTAAGTAGGAAGTGCAGGAGACACAATCTAGCCTCATGAACATAACAAAAGCGGTCTTTCTACAAAGGACAAGGTGTTTAGGCAGGTCAAGGTAAAAATGACTGGAGTTTTATGGAATTGACTGCATCAATTTGATAGATGGTCCCTTCCTCTAGGCTTTAAGTCTGCTCAAATTGGGAAATAATAAATTTCCAAATGGATTTCATGAGGGGGGAGGGGAATCTACCTTTTATGGTATCCTATATAATAATCCTATATAATAAAAGGCTAATATGCAAATAGACCAAACGGTGGAACAACTGGAACTGAACCACGAAACCACCAGTAGTTATGTTGTGCAGTGACCACGAGATGCATGCGCAAAACATGGCAGGTGTTGGCTGGATGGTGGAGCAGGTGAGTGGGGGCATCACACCAAGGTGGAACACCGGTCACTGTCATCAGGGCGAGCCTCTGGTGGTCACTGAAAATTCTTTGCTCCCACACACTGTGATCCTGCCTGGTGCTAGCACCTGCTGCCGGCTCTGGCTCCACTCACACCCACTTCTGGTGCCTGGCACCGGCCCAGATTGCTAGGCAGGTGTCAGCTGGTGCAAGCTGCAGCTGCTGTCCCCAATCGCCCCTCAGGGCTTCTCTACCTCCCCCTGCTTCTGAGGGGCAATTGGGGCCAGCAATCGCCTCTCACACCCACTGTCAGCACTGGACCAGCTCGTACCTGCAGCTGGCACCGGAGCTGCCAGTGCCCGGCGCCTGTCCTAATTGCTCCACACCATCAGCTGCCAGCCCTGATGACTACTCCACCTCCCCCTGCTCCTGAGGGGCTATCAGGGCAGCAGCTGCCGCTCACACCTGTTGATGGTGCCAGCCCCTCGCACCCACTGTTGGCGCCAGCCCCAATCACTCCGCACCTACAGCAGATGCAAGCCAGCCCCAATCACTCCGCACCTACAGCAGATGCAAGCGGGGCGGGAGCTGTCAGCATGTGGGAGCGGCAGCGGCAGGAGCTGGGGCTGCTGGCAGATAGGGGACTGGGAGCCACGGCAAGAGGGGCCGGGCAGAGGTGTGCCCACCACAGCCTCACGGCCCACAGTCCCTTTCAAGATGCATGAATTCTGCACTGGACCCCTAGTTATAATTTTTATAACCCAGAGCAAGTTAACAAAGTTTTAAAGTTCCATATTCTTTGTGTCACTCATGCTACACTTCAACTTTGGTTTTTGATTGACAGTTAGTTGCAGAATAAGACTTCCTAATATTGAAATATGGCAAATTGTGTCTTATAAATTTTAATTTGTAAAATAAATTTTAAAATACTTATGTGAGGCTTCATAAGAGCCCAAATGTAGTTCTCATTATTTGACTTTAATCGTTGAAATTGTTAAAATTATTTCCTCAACAAACCAGTGCTTTTCATTAAATTTAGTGAGTTTAAAAGGGAAAATAAATTATATCTGAAAGAGTACATGAGAGACCAGATACAGAAAAGATGGAGAAAAAAAAATATTACATTTTTCTTCTCTGCCTTTTCTTCCTCTCAAAAAAAAAAAAAAAAAAAAAAAAAAAAAAAAAAGAAAGAAAGAAATCAGATATAGCAAGAAGTCTTGAATTCCTGTTTCCTGGCACTATTATGCAAACATATTTGCAAATATGGATAATTTTGCTCTACTAGGAATATCTCTTTACCAGACTATAAATTTAGTCAGCATTCTTCTGTACAACCTACTCCATGATACCAAGCAACACAAATACACTGCCAAACAACCAACGTTTTAATATTGTAACTTCCATTTCTTCCACCACATAATTTCCTGTAATAATCTCACTCATGCCTGAGGCCCAAAGGCAGTCTTACTGTGCTTTTCAGGTCAGCCTGCCAACAGCAAGAAGACCTGTTCATGAAAGGTTGAGCATCTCGAATGTGTCTTGGAAGAATTCTACCAACACCGCATATTTCCCAAAAAGGGAGCATATAAGCAAGCAAAATTTTAACAAACTGATTCTAATGCCATTTTCAGTTAAAAGCACTGGGAGATTTACAATGATCAAGTAATATGCCAATTTCTTTCAAATGCTGCCAACATTTGACGCCAACACAATTGCATGTTGGAAAAATGTGTAATGAATAAGGCAGCTCATAATTTTCCTTCGAATATGTATGTACAACTTATTAAGTGGCATAAAAAGCAAAGAGTCATGGCAAATGTTGAAACCTTAAATCCGTGTTTCACTGCTCTGGGGCATTTGAGTCAAGCTCCATCATCGGGAAGTGGCCAACAATGAGACAATGAGAACTAGGAGGTCACAAGCTGCCTGAGAAACACCTGCAAACCCTCCGCCTAATGAGGTGGATGGGGAGAGCTTCATGTCCTCATCCAACCAGAAAACCCACAGTCAGGTCTGACATAACAAGCCCAAATTAGAACCCTCCAGAAATGAAAATACTCGCACCGAGGGCATTTTCTCTTCCAAATTTTGCTGTTCAACCCTGCCAGCTCCCTCTCCTACAGCCTCCTGGTGGAAAATGTGCCCCCAGTTCTGGGCCAGTGAGGTTTTTCCAGGTATTGCTTCATTCACTGGAGAGTCTTTGAAGGCTCAGACAGAATAAGGTATCATTTTCTCTTGATGTCCCAGCCCTCACCTTTCCCCCAAATACACCCAATACCTACAACCTGTGTCAGGGGGGAGATGCCAAACCCCCAATCCCATCCCTTTCAAAGCACTGGCCAGGCCGAGGGCAGGAAGTTACATGGACTCCCCAGGCTTCCCCTCTAGAATTGCTGACCTTTTATACTGTCACTTTCTCCGCTAAAGGATTACACTTCCATTTTCTTCCAACTACGGCAGCCAGATTTTACAAATAAAAACACAGAATACCCAGTTAGTTGTGAACCTCAGATAAACAAGATAATTTATTAGTATAAGTATGTCCCAAATATTGTATGAGATGTAGTTACTAGTATATAAAAAACTATTTCTTGTTTGAAACTCAAATTAACAGGTGTCCTGCATTTTCTCTGGCAAACCTATCAGAACGCTGCCGAGAAATGAACATCTTTCCCTCTGCCCGTGGGGAAGCAGAGAAAAGGAAGCTGAGGAGGAGTGGGGTAGAGGTAAGGGAGGGTAAGTGTGAGGAGGAAATCAGGGCTTTAATAGAAGGTGCTTCTCACACTTTCATGTGCACACCAATCACCAGGGATCGGTCCATTCTCATGTGGAGCCTGACTGGGCAGGACAGGGGGCCCAGGCGAGCTGAGGCTGCTGGCGCCAAGACCATGCTTTCTGAAGCCCCACTGGGCGAGATGCGGAGCTGTGGCGGGAAGGATGGAGGCCACTGACGAGTGAAACTTTCCTAGTGGCAAAGGTGAAATGCAAAAATTTGGTCTCTCAAATTTCCTTCTAATTCCCAATGGGAGGGGAAGGAGAGGGAGCATTATCATCAAACATACTAAAAAAATAATTAAAAAAAACATTTTAATGAAGTGTGCTGGGTAAGAGTACCAGAGTCAAACTGCTGTGGCAAATCCTGGCTCACATGCTCCCCACCTGTATCCCAGGCTACATAACCAAACCTAACCTCACTGTAAAAGGGACAAATTAAAGTATGCCTGTAGTGGGTTCCTATGAGGGACACATTGAAGAGAAAGTGTCAAATGCCTAGCAGGGTATCGAGTAAGAGTCCAATAACCTCCACTACTAGCACACTCATGACTATTAACCTTGCTACTTTGCATGATGTTCTGAATTGCTAAATATTACCCTGAAATCAAGGAACCTTAAAGGATCTCCTCCTCTTTAGCTTTAGTGATAAAAAGTTTCTAACTGGTTCAAGGATGTACAGGTTCTTTACATTTTTTATTTATTGTTTGATTTTAGAGAGAGAAAGAAACATCGATTTGCTGCTCCAGCCATCCATGCATTCATTAGATGCTTCTGCACATGCCCTAAGCAGAGATCCAACCCTCAGCCTCGATATATAGGGACAATGCTCCAACCCACCAAGGTACCCAGCCAGGGCAAGCATGTCCAGTTGTATATGTAAGTCAATGTGGCCAGGGAAATGTGTTGACAGATACAGGTAATCAGATCAGCCATCTCAATGGAAGTGGAGAAACAGCTCTGATCGGTTCATGCAAATGCCCAGCCCAAAAAGTCCCCAGGGCATACATATCCATTTATTTTGTTGTAGCCACCCTGTTTTCCCACTCATTAGAATTCAATGTTCCAGAAGCAACTGATACCCGACACAATTTCAGAAATGGGTATTATTTTATCCAGAGGCCAGATAACTATCTCACCAGCACAGAAGTGACCAAGAAGAAATGATGAGAAGAACAATTAAACTTGCTTTATCATTTGCCCCACCACAAGTAAGAGTAGCAAGAAATACTTCCCACAGTTCCTTTCCCTGGAGTCTGTACTGATGAAGGGGTGGCCTGCATTACAGCGAGACACCAGGACCCACGCTGACCTCAGGAGGGCCAGACATGACTGCATTCCGATGTACCACAATGTCGTCACCAGAGGCGGGAAGGCCACAGCCACTAGTAACATAAGCACTTCCCACTCCTTGCTTTATGCCCACGTGTAAAGGAAAGAGGTGGTAAGGTTTCCTTTTCCGTGATTAGTCACCTTTTCTTAAAAAGCCTAACGATGACACTAATTACTTAAGCAAGGGATCAAAGAAGTCAGCTGCTACCACTGCTCAGTTCCCAGTAAGACTTCCATTAGCGAAAATTAAAGTTGGCTTTCCTCCTTTCTGGCAATCATTCAAAGCGACTTTGGCTGCAATACACCATGGCGGTCTTGAAACATTCCAGACCAAAGAGCAATCATTCGATAAAGATTAAGATTAGATTAAAATAAAAGATTAAGCATTCTATAACAGGATGTATCACATACCACATTACTTTCAACATAAAAAAGAAACTATTAACGTGGAATCCTTCAATAGAAAGATAAATTACAAGCATTGATAATTTCCTTTACTACTCCCATTTGGAATTACTCTGGGCTTACCATTTGTGTCTTTGCTCAGTCTGGATTTAATTGGTTTCTGTGCCTTGCCCTATAAAATTGAGTCTTTTCACCAAATGACCGCGCATTTGCCTTAATTTGATTTTCTGGGTTTACAGTGTTTTCATCTTCTAAAAACCATTACTTATCTTGTGCCATGGTTGTGAGCGGACCTCCAACGTTTGTTTGACTGTGGCTCAAGATTTAAACTCCTTTAAAAAGAACTGCAATCTCTTCATTCTCAAGCACTCACCTATTCTGCACCCACAGGGTATTCCTCCCTTCCCCCACTCCTCCCCCACCATCCCCCGCCGTGGCACTGGGGCTCCTTGTCTTTGACAACATGCAATTCCCCGAATAAAGGAGACTGGAGTTTTGTTACCAGCGAAACGAACTTTACATCACAGACATCCAAACTGCGTGGATTTGGTATAAGCTTCTTTCAAAAAGTACTACTCCATTACCAGGAATGTTTATGCCTGAAAAGAAGATTCTGTGTTCTATTGTGCCAGAAGCTTTCAAAGTGCAATTGTTCAATTTGCAAACTGCAATTGGTTAACCAAGCTAAACTTAATTAGCCCAACGATCCTACAGGCCACATCAAACCCCCGTGTTTGATGTATTCTGCGAGGTGTCCAAGCCGCCTACAGCTGTCTAAGTGCCACAATGAAAAGGCAGCGAGGCTTAGTTCTGGGAACTGAAATGAGCTGTTCTAAGTGGAGCTTTTCTTCCATTTTCTAAGGCTGCACCGCTCTGACCTTCTCCAAATCAATCCTTTGCGGATTAACATGTAAAGCAGTGTCGAATTAATTTCAGAAAGGGAATATGAGATCAGCCTAGGATCATACAAAACATCTAACTCCTAAATACACTAATGCTTCTAGCCATTCAATGAGAAGCTGTCAATAAAGGAAGAAAGTCGGGGAGGGGGAGGCCAGGAGGATTTGAGGGTTGGAGCAATCTATCAGACTAGTTAGCACATTGCCTACTTCTGTGGCATGGCTAATGCATTCCTCCAGAAGTTAATCCTATTTCTAAAGACCCTCCCGCCAGGAGCACACAGGCCGTGATGAATGAGAACTAAAATGCATTAAAATTCTCAACAACTTCACCAAAAGGCACACTATTAGATCCTGAGTGTCTACAATGAGACGGTTCATTAAAAGTGCAGGTCTGAAAGAATCGCTTATGTCCCTACACACTGAGAGAGGGTCCAATGTGTCACTTGTGACACCTGCAGCCAAAATATTTTTGTGTTGGGTTGTCCAAGTAATCACATGAGAAACACTACACGAAGCAACAAGGGAAGCCCTTTTCTATAAGCAAGCTTCCACACCGGTACTGTGCGCCCACACTCGGGGGAGGATGTGTGTACCGCAGCATTAGCCTCACAACAGCCATTAAACCCACTTTTAAAAATCAGACATGAGAGAGCACTCCATTTCCCTAGAAGCAGCAGCAGTGTTTGAACACTTCTCTCTCTCTCCCATTGTGTTTTGCTTGTACTCAATTAAGAGATAATTTGACCATTTATCAAGATGGAGTCAGGGCTGGGCGTTTATACAGGCATTTAGAACAGCTTTTTTTACAGGCGGAAATCTGCAGCTCAATCTAGCAGGTGGGTAACAATGGCAGGCCTAGTACTGACTGGAAGGTACAGCTGGTTGAGTTCGTGTTTGGTCCTGGGGAAAGGCTGGGCTACCTTCGAGAATGATTATGATAAATTATAAAGCAATGTCAATTCTAATGCCAGAAACACAAAAAACAAAACACCCAGACTATGGAACTGACAGGAAGCAGCAGGGGAGGGGGCTCTGAAGACAAAAACACAGAGAAAGAACGAACTAGAAATGGGAGGGGCTCCACAGAGTATTCTATTTTGGCGGGACAGTCCCAATTTTTAACAATTTGTCCTGCGTCCCGTGGCGTTGGGACTTTTTTAAAACGCCGCGGGACAAATTGGTCACCTTATCGTAGAAGGAGGGAGGGAGGGAGGGAGGGAGGAAGTTTTCCTCTTTCAGGATGAAACCAAGTCCAGCAGAGGGGTGCCCTCTGAGAGGGGGACAGGGAGAGGCGTCATCGAAGGAGAGAAGCACATACGTGCAGCACTTGTTCTTTGGTCTGAATCAACACTGCGTCAAAATTTGAAAAAAGTCACTCCCTCTGACCTTTCCCTTTCTTCTCAGCATCTGGCATTTGTTTGTGATTTAATCAAAGCCACTATGTTTATCATCTAAACTATGTTGCTTCTGAACAGAAGAATCATGGCTACATCATTTACTGAGAGCTTCTAACACAGAACCTCTAATTCTCACACTCCTTCCTTTCCAGATAAAACACCTGAAGCTCAGAGAGGGCCAGTTGGCTGCTAAAGGTCACCCAGCTAGGAGGCACCCAACAGGATGGACTGGGATCTGTCAGACCAAAATCCAAGCTCCTTCCACTCCTCTATGAAGAAAAGATCTGTCCTCATAGAATGAAATATGGAGTAACAGAATTTTTAAGAATCACAAGAATTCTACCACCTCATGTAAGGATTGGAACTAGATTGAGCTCTTACCCCAAATATCTGCCATCCAGCATGTCTTACACTCACTCCCAGAGCGGCTGCTGTCTTTTAGGCTACCTTAACAGAGGCAGCCATGCCTGGGAAGCAGTGCAGCGCTGAGGTGGCTGCCGGTGAGGAGGAGGGCAGGAGGAATATGACCCAGACAGGGCATGATGAGTGGAGACCTGGATCAGGGCCAGCCTGGTGCGTGGCCGTGCGGGGCTCTAGCAAGTGTTAAGAGGATCAGCCAGTTATCACTCAGGGAGGCTGATCCCACATACAAAGGGCAAAAACCAGACTCTCACTGTACAGCGCGAAGACCTGTGAAATGGGACACAGGCCCCTGCATGGCGGGAGTTGTCACTCGGCTCTCACATCACCGGGGAAGGTGGGCATTGTGAGGGGCGGCTGGATGCTGCGTCCAGCAGCCTGTTTCCTTTGCCAGATTTGCCGCATTTCCACGCTCTCTCCATCTGCCTTTTGTGCGCAGTCAGAGCGAATGAGGATTAGGAAGAACAGAGAAAACAACTGTGTTTCAATGGTTTTGTTGACCCACTGCTGAGAAGATGTATAAAAGTGAGCTGACTTAACTTGCTAAGACATTCACTCATTCGGTTAACTGGCAGCCCAGCTGCAACCATCACCGCATACTCATCAAAAAATAACAATCGGTAGATTTGGACTTTACCAACACCACAGAAAGAACCCTGCTCCCCGAATCTCATGTTTTGTATTCTGCTTAACAGTGATCTCAATGCTGCACTTTAAAATAAGGTATCCGCACCTCTCTCACCCAGATGTTCTCATTGTCACCTCCTGGATCCCTCACTCACGTTCTATAGGCACTTAAGCATTTGTTTAAAAAAAAAGAGCTTCAAGTATTTCATCTGAATAGACTGAAGACTTGCTAAATTTTTAGTACAAAATAGTGATTACCCTAAAACTGACATAAGTTTTAAGATAGAAAGTCTGGGCTATAAGAAGCAGGAGAGAGAAGAATGAAAATGTGTTTTTTAAAATGAGAACTGTGGCCGATAATGGGAAGGGATGAGAAGGTAGGGGAGATGAAGAGAAAGGGGAGAAGGGGGAGAGACAAGGTGAAGGGAGGGAGTTAGAAGAGGAGAAACTGACACCAGGGTGTAGGGTCCTGCTATGAGGCACAGGAACCAGTACAAAGCAACCCTGATGAAAACCGAGGGCTGAAGCCAGGTGTCTCACCTTCCTGCATACCAAATGAGCTAGTCAGGCCCCATACAAGTAATGTAAAGGACTGCTGACACACTTTCTTGTAAGTGCTACCTCTATATGTAAAAAGCTAATGTGCTCCTACCATACAACCAGTCGCTATGACACACACTGACCACCAGGGGGCAGCAGATGCTCAACGGCCAGCGCCTCGGACCTGGTGCCGACAAACCAACACTTGACTTCCCCCAAGTGGGACACAGGTCCCGCCACTACCCCAGAGCAACACCCCACCAAATCGCAGCCAACACTGCTAACACCCCATGGCACAAAAGGCCCACAGCCCATGGCACAACTCAGTCCAGAAACGGTCGCTGTGGGCTCCGGGTAATGACATCACGTAGCAATGCCCAGTTTCCTCTCCCTAACAACTAGCCTCCTGGCAGTTTCTTCAGCCCAGGAACACAGGTGGAAACATTTCACACTGTAACCTAATGTCTGGGAAGCATTTTCCCATGCCTCATCTCATTTGATCCTCACAGAAGTCCTGGAGTAGGTATAGGAGACTTGGTGAAATCCTATTTTCTTTTCATTAGCTGGAAAAATGAGATTTAGAAAGCTTAGAAACTTGACCCAACTGAAAAGAAGAAAAGGTGGACCCTGAAAATGACCTCAGGTTTTCTCACCTGAATATAGTCGGACACCGCTGCAGTTCAATATTTTACCCTATGTTCTCCCTGTGTGATCTACCATAATAATCTGCTTCATATTGATATTTACTGCTGTGTTGCTGACAATTACCTAAAAGACAAATTGGGGTGTTTCACTGGGATGGAAAAAATTTAGCTAAATCAGAAAGCAAGTCTAATTAAGCAAGTTTATTTTACATAATCATATATATGGCTAAGTTGACTCACGCATGCGCGATACATATAAAGCCCTCACTGGCACCAATCACACATATGTGTTTTGATCTGTCATTGTCAATTGTGAATTTGGTTGACACTTCTATTATAGAGAAATTGTAAATAGCGATATTAAAATATTTTTCTAATTAATTTCCTTTCAATGTGCACAAAGTCATGCACCAGGCCACTAGTGTGGTAAAGGGCCCATCCTCATCTAATGGGTGAAGCACAGACTTCACAAAGCATAGCCACCTGACCTTTCGTTTTCTTTCCAATAACATTTTGATTTTCGAAAAATTTTACATTTACATTGCCTTAATGCCATGGCAACTACAGTGTAACGTCTTTGTGATGAGCTTAGCACAGGTGGTGGCCACCAAAACATACACACACACACGCCCTCCCAAGTCCACCTAGGGACAACCTGGTTGGGGGTATACAGATATCAGATACACATATAGGTGCAGATGTAGTTCTAGATAATTTTACTTCTTGTAAAATTATTAGTCAGGTCACCTGTGTATTTAAAAAATACAGTTATGTAGGTCAATTATCAACACCTGGAAAGTGCTCTGAAAATGGAAAGGCAAGAACAGAACAAGACTGTTTAAGTTTAGTCATAGCAGCATAATGATTCAAAATGAAGATAACTAGGGGGAAACTTCCAAAAAGATAACACTTACTTCTAAGTACAGTTAAAAGAAATTAAAACACCAAGTAAAAGTTACTTTATCACCACAGGACTTGCCTGAGCTACAGGTCAGGGCCAAACCACTCAAGCTTTCTCGACTTGTGAGCCTGGATTTCTCTGCCTTTTTTTTTTTTTAAACATTGCCAAACACACCAATACGAGCTCTCTTATCTAATCTAAGACCCCATTTACCACAGTTCACTTGTCAATTTCAGAAGTGTTAAAATGTGTTTTAGAATTGACGAAATAGTAATAAAATTAAACCCAATCCAATCCAGACTACATTCCCTATTTATTTGGATCATGATGTACTATGCCAGGCAGTGAGTAAATATTTACTGAATCGATGGATGGCCAAGGGTGTCATATTCATTTGTTAATAAGGAATTAGGTGGTTTTGCTGACACACCATATTCTCTCCCCTCTGAACCTGGCTATGCCTGTGACCCCCTACCACTTCCTTCCTTATAAGGAACCATTATCATGGATACTCTCTTCTATACATAATTTCCATGTAAACTTGAAATACTAATTTGTCAACATCCTTCAAGGATTCTAGAAGATTCATTGAATGCTTTCATGTACTTCTAATATGTGTTTGTGAGAACCTTACCTATGACAAGATTAACCAAAGGCCCCTTACCAGCTTCAGATGTATAAGATGTGTGTGCTCACCTTTTTTCTCTGTTCATGAATGGGGCAGGGAGATGGTGGGCTGCATGTATGCATGACTGCACCAGAGCAGGGCACCTGCTATGTAATTTACTTTATTGTCTCCAACCTCCAGATGTACAGTCAGGTCACCTGTGTAAATGAGACCCAACTAGGTCTCTTGTGTTTGCATTATCTAGGTAAATATTTCTCTGCATTTGAACTATGTAGACCGGCCTACTTAGCTATTTCCTCCTCCCATCCATGGAGGACAACACTCAATTCGTTGTCCTCAGAGGTGCTCTGTATATCTAACTCTATGGCATCGAGAGAAACGAAGGGGCATTGGTGCCATGCCTCCTGAAACCAGCAAGGAGGACAGAGGGCAGTGACAGAATTGGTACTACAATATCAATTCTCAACGAAAAAGCACGGGGAAAACCAGGTGTCGGATTTACCAGGCACTAACCCTGCAGCTTCCCTGGCAGCTCAAGTGCAGAGCCTTCTGTCACAGCACGACGAGATCCGTGACTTAATCAGCAGAGCCGTTCCCAGGCCCAGTGACTGCTTCCCCGCTGCCATCCTCACCAAGCTTCCCGCCACGCACAGAACGTCCTCTGGCATGGCCAAGGCCACCTCTGGGAGCTCACGCAGACTGCTTCCTGCAGGCTTTCCTTTGCTCATGTCATGTGGAGACTCCTCCACCGGGACCTCATGAGAGACAGAGCCAAAGGCAAGACCCAGTGAGAGGCACCAACACAGCTAAGAGATGAAGACACAATGCAACCTTCCTAACCATGAAAGAAACCAAATTAAAGCAGTAAGGGATGGCAGTTTCCTCCTCTTCAAGGCACCAGCCGTCGCGGAAGAGGCAGCAGCTGAATGGTTGCACTTGTGTGTTGGCGGTGCTTTACGTGAAGGGCTGTCCCTAACAAGTTTATGGTCTTCTACAGGTTTATGGACTTCAACAGTGACCTTGCTCCTTGAGTTTGTCCTAAAACTTCTTTTTCAAAGACATAAAAGACTGGCCCCAAAAATGTTCACTGTAGCTTCAGAATGACAGAAATGTAAATTTCCTAAATATCCAACAGCACGCAGACCATGAAGAAACAGCGTGAGCAACTGACCGGGCCACTCTGCCTACTGTCTTAGCCTTACCTCTCCCCCAAAAGATCCTGGAGCGAGGGCTACTGTGCAGGCAGTTTATTCTGGAAAGTGAAGGTGATTGGGAATGGGGAGACTGCTGAGGAGCTAGCTAGAGCATGCCTCAGACTCATGTCCCAAAGGTCAGAAAAGGGAAGCACTAACCTGTTACCTACCATCCGAGCTGGTCAAGGTGTGCCCAGTGGGAACACACTTCCCAGGAGCACCTGGATGGAAGCTAGGGGGGCTCCAGCAGAGCCCACATTGCTGGGGTTGGAGAACTCTCTTAACCACGGGGGTGGACGTCTGGTTACACCTGTACGAGGCTGGCTGCTACAATGGCCCAGAGGAAAGATGAGTCCAACACAACTTTACTGTAATTTTTAACTAGAGGTGATGTGCCAACACTGTAACATGGTTCTAATATAAAATTTGGTGGAAAATGAAAACATACAATTCTGTCCACACTAAAATTATATGGAATTTTTTTATGTATTTTCATTAAAACACTAGAGGCCCGGTGCATGAAAATTCATGCACTGGAGGGGGGGTCCCTCAGCCCGGCCTGCCCCCTCTCTCAGTCCAGGAGCCCTCATCACACCTCTGCTGCTGCCACTGCTGGCAGCGTAAGCCTCAGGTGGCCCTGGGTGGCTGGGCAGCCACCATCTAAGGCTTGCCTGCACTTTGGGCTGGCCCTGGGCAGTGGGGCAGCCGCCATCTGAGGCTTGCATGCACCACGGGCCAGCCCTGGGCGGCTGAGGGGCTAAGGGGATTGGGGGACTCCAGAGACAGGTGCATGGCAAGGCCCCAGCAGGTCTGGGGGGACTGGGCACCGCCCAGTGGCTGTGGGCGTCACCATCTTTGTTTGCACTGCCATCTTTGAGGGGACTGGGCACCGCCATCTTGTGGCTGTGGGTGCCGCCATTGTTTGTGAGAGTATGACAGTGAATTAGCATATTCCCTCTTTATTAGATAGGATAGTTTGTACAATAAATATGAAACATGAAAAATTAAATCAACTAGTATCTCTAAGAACTGGTCTAGCTCAGTACTTCTGAAATTATATGGGTCCCACAAAGTTTCCAAAATGGATGTTTCTGATAATCTCCCAAAATTTTAATTTAGTAATTAATATAGCTCTCTATCATCCTTAGTGATGAGTAATTAGGCCCAGACTGGGCTGGGTAAACACTTTGCATGCATTATTACATGTAAGCCTAATTTCAAAGTAAGGTTAGTACCTTTATTTTACAGATAAAATGACTACAGTTTAGAAAGAATCAGTTACTTGATCAACAAACCATGACTGCATTACACTGCACACCTCATGAAATGATTGGGTCAAGCTTAGATGAATCTCAGTTCTTTTAAGCCAACATTTGAAATACATAATCACCTTTTACTACTATTGATTTAAGTACTTTTTCCAATGAATGAACCTTTTAATCCCCATCCCCCACATGACAGAAAGAGCTTTTCACCTGTCAGTCTTTAACGTTTAACACCTGTCTGCTTTTGTTCTTAATTCCCCTATTTCCCATTTACTGTGTTGCTGGAGGGCTGTCTTCTCCCTATACACTAAAGGTATGTGCCAAACACCAACTTTAACTTTTTCAGTGACAAATTAATCCCATCGAGTTTATTTGTAATTTGGCACGAAAATATTCATAAAATGTAACTAAAAATACACACCTGATCAAGTACAGCCCTTCCTGACTGTGATACAAAGAGAGTGTGGGTGCCCAGGCGAGGAGGCCTCCCCTGAGAAGGGTCTTAGGAAACGGCAGCCAGGCAGGTGAGGCTCGCTCTCCACGAGGACGGGCGGCAGCAGCAAGCAGGCACTTGAAGGAGACGAGCGGCTGAGCCAGAGATAAAAGGAAGAGCTGGGCTGAATTTGCAGAAGAAACACAGGAAGTGGTAGATCAGTGGTGCCTATGTGAAGGGGCTTCAAAAAAAAAATGATGATCTTGGGTCTGGTCCAGAGTTGGATGTGGCACTTTACCAGGAGGCAGGCCTGCCTCAGCACAAGGGCTGAGGTAAATAAGGGTCCGGAGTTAAGAGGCCAACAGGGAGGGCCTTTCCTGAAGATCATTTGGGGCCAAGATGAGAAGCTATATGAGGGAGGACTTGATCACTTGAGGACACAGGGAAATGGGATGGACTAAATAGAGCCAACCTAGAGTATGTCCCATGGTTCAAATCCTAGTCATCCCTGAAGACCAAGCCAAAGCCCTACTCCTCCAAGAAGCCTTTGCAGGCCTCCCGGGGTAGATAAGGAGGACTGGCACCTCAAATCCTTCCAACCTCCTTCTGGCTGTCTTCCTATCCTAGAGGATGGAAAATTAAAAATGGCATTCACAAACGCCCTGCATGGAAGGCTCTGGAGGCAGCTGACATAAGTTTGCAATTAGATGCAATCACATCCGATTTGGAAAAAGGAAAAGAGCGGAGACACCCTCCTGCTGCTTTGACTGCTGTGTCCAGGCCCCAGCCTGGCGAGAGCAGCCAGATGAGCTTCCCAGGGCCACAAGCTTCCGACATGTGAGTGGGCGCAACAGCAGCAGGACCTGACCCCTGGTCTCAGCTGCAAGGTGCGCTTCTGAAGGGAGTTCCATTAGCAACCGCGGCTCCTCCTCTTCCTCGGCGGTGGGCTACTTCAGAGGCTGTTTCCAGGTCATTCTTAGAGCTAGCCCAGAGTCGTGCCTTCAGCCCTCTCACTGATCTGCCATGAAACCAACCACCCTGCGTGCAATCCCTTTCGGTTCCAAGCCCTTCTTTACCCCCAACTCACACCAGGTGAACAGTGAAGTTCTACCCGTGCGGCAGTTTCTAGAATGGCTACATCAAGTTGTACATAATTAACATAACCACTCCCATTTAACAAGTGAGGAAGCTTGTCTATGTTTACACAGTTAGCAATGGAACTGGGACTCCATCCTGCTATCCTGCCCCCCAATAAAGATTTAGACAGTGACTACAGCACAAAGAAGAAGAGAGGAAATGGAGGTGATATAGGGCCAGAGTTGGCTTAATAAGTATAAATATGATCTGTTTATGTTGACAGGCAAAAGGAATACAGAAGAGTAGGAAAAGGAAGGCCAAATGTGTGGGTAAGAAGTGCTAACACCAGATCTGATAGCTGGGTAGTGAGAGGGAGCGTGGTGGACAGAAAGACGGCGCACTCAGGAGGCCTAAGAGGTTGCTGAGAACAGGAATGGGATGGCAGCTAGGAAATAGAGGTGTCTTATAGAATCGATGAGGACCTTGTACTTGAAGTCTGTTTAAAGGGTTAAATAATGCCCTTGGCAGAAAGAAACTCAGCGATGAGTATTTTTCTAGTCTTCCTATGTTTTGAGAACTGAAGAAAGGATATTAAATTTGTTGTATGTGCTAGTCAAAGTTTGATTCAATAGATTAGGAAGAAATTGAATAAAACTAGGTATTAGGATAGAGCATATCAACCAGGAGGAAACATTGCTCATGGGACTGAATTTCTTAAAAGAATACTCACACTTTTCTCTCTCCAGAGATCAATGCTTGGAGCAATAGTAGTACTTAGCTGTGGAATAAATGAGTGGTTGGTTGTGCTGCACTAGAGCAGGCAGGCTCTGCACCCTGGAAATGTTAAGGACGTGCTGAACACAACTCTGCTCAAGGGGTTCCCTTTTCTTTCCTTCATTTCCCCCTTTTACAAGGGGATAATGGCCTATTCAGCAATTCTTTTTTTTTTCCTGACTATAACATAATACCATATTTTCACTAACAGTAAAACAATTTGCATTAGGTGTTCTTCCATCTACCAGAGTTAATTTTTTAAGTGGATAAGCAATTAAAGATGTCAAGTAGATTAAAATTGATCCCTAGCATAAAAGTTGTGATCAATAAAAAAACAATCTGTAAATTTGATTGCATAAATCCTTTTTACTTAAGTCCACTATAAGCATAATTTTCAGGATCACTCCTTTGATCTCGCTTATGGAAAAGAAAATGTAATAAAAATATTGCTGCAGAACTTAGTCTTCAACAAATGACAATATACCTATTTTAAAATTTGAACCACTCATAGAAGACAGATGTGTGATTATCAGGCCATGCTGCTAATCATGGAAAATGTGTGATTAAAAAGACCCTTGGGATCTAGCCAAGCTCCTAAACTAGTATAAAAAATGCTCTCAAAAATGCAGTGTGCTTTATGTAACTGGTTTCACCAGCCCCTTACTGGTTTCCACAGTTTGGCAACTTTATACATTGTCCTCGGGCTTCCTGCAATAAGGTTTTAACTAACTCACCCAACAGCCACCTCTCATTCCCCCCACTTCGCTGCCATTTCTACTGAACTGTGAAACTTCAGGTAACATACCAAAAACACCACTTATGTTTTACCTGCCAGACAGGCTGTCTTGCTGCTGTTTTAAAAGAGAAGCTCATCAATGTTCAACTCTTGGTTCTCCTCATCAGTGCCTCCTCCCACCTCTGTCACCGGCTACATTATCAAATCTAAGGACATTTTCTCTCGGTTCGGTAACTACTGTTGTGTCGTTTATTATTTGCCTACAGATTCACCCTAAAAGTTGGCACATATGCTATGACGCATATTTCACATTATTACTAGATAGATTTTATTTAGAATAAGACAAAAAGTACCCTAGGGTATTTCCTTCTCAAGGGGCTTACTGTCATTCAATGGTAAATGGATCCAGTGCCAAAATAAAAAAAAGGTAAATTTTTTTTCTAACAGATACTGTTCCCTGGTGGGTTGAACGATGCCCCTTCCCCCAATATAAATCCGAGTCCTAATCCCTGGAATCTGTGAATATTACCTTGCCTGATAAAAGTTTCTTCACAGATAGCCGGCACCGGTTTGGCTCAATGGATAGAGCGTCGGCTTGGGGACTGAAGGGTCCCGGGTTCGATTCCGGTCAGGGGCATGTACCTTGGCTGCGGGCATATCCCCAGTAGGGGGTGTGCAAAGAGGCAGCTAATCGATGACTCTCTCTCATCAATGTTTCTGACACTATCTCTCTCCCTTCCTCTCTGTATAAAATCAATAAAATATATTTAAAAAAAAAAAAAAGTTTCTTCGCAGATATAATTGAGGTCAGAGTCTTGAGCTGAGAGCATCCTGGGCTGCCTGGAGGGCCCTGAGCCCCATGGCAGTGTCCTCCTTTGAGAGAGGGAAGGACACAGGTGCTCCGGAGAAGAGGAGCCGGCGGCCAGGCAGAGCGCTCGGCCCTGACGCTGAGTCACTCCCCAGCTCCCTGGTCCCTGTCTGCCACAACATTACCTGCTGACATTGCTTTCGTCTATGCAGAGTCAGCAAAACCTGTCCTCCAACGTAAGTCCCGGGAACAACAAAACGCGCTCCTTCCCAGAGTCCTCGGCGCCCCTGGGACGCGCAGGCGCCGTGCGGGCTGGGCGCGGCCTCCGGCACTGACCGGCCTCGCTGGTTGCAGGACCACGGGGTCCCCGGAGCCGCTCCCTTAGGGGCCACCACGCGACCCCGAGCGCAGAGCCCCAAAGAGGGCCCCTGGCGGAACAAACCGTCAGAAAGACACCTGCTGCAGCCCCGGACCGGTGCGGAGACCCCGATGTGGAAAGGCAGCGGGGACGCGGGCTTACCGCCACTCAGAGGTGCGCCGGCCACAGGGAGGCCCCGAAGTGAGAGGCGGCGAGGCCGCGCCGGACGGCACCGCGGCTGCCGGGGGAGGCCTGCCCGCGGCCCCCGGCTCCCACGCGGGACTCGGGTTCTGAGGAGAGAAGGCTCTGCCTCCGTGGCCGCCCAGACGGAGGGAGCCAGGCGGCACCCAGGACAGCCCGCACATGGCCACCCGGTTTCTTCACCCCATCGCCCGCTCCCGAACGTGGAAGTGAATGTCCTCCTCTGACGGGAGCGGCTGGCGTAAGGGCCCTGCCCAAGGGAGCTCGACCAACCGAGGCCGAGGCCGCCGTTCTTCACGTGACTAAGCGCGGGTGTGCGTGTGACCTATCGCGAGAAAAACCAGCCACGAGGGTGACCTATCGCGAGAGAACCAACCGGTGTGACCGACAGCAAGAAAAGCCCAGCCTGACTGACCTATCGCGAGAAATGCCGAGCGTGAGGGGCCGAGCATTCCTATCGCGAGAACATCGTGCGAGAAACCCGGAGCCGGGGTGCGCACGCCTTGGTGCTTCGCAGGTGCAGGAGAGGCTCTTCCAGAAAAGTCCCGCTAAGGCTTCATTCATAGTCTGGGCTCAAAAACAGGCTTCCAGGGTGAGAAACGAGGCCGCGTTCTGAAGAAAAGCGCAGTGACGGCTCAGGAACTGCGTGGCGTCGGGGCGCAGAGAGCGCGGCCTGGACGGCTGGCCTCCTGGGTGCCCTGATGAAGGCCTTCAGCCTCCTCTCCCGACGCCCAGGGACCGCGCCCTCCGGAACCCCACACGGAACCCCACACGGAACCCCAGGGGCAGGGAAGAGCCCTTTCCCCTCCCTGCCCCCCTCCCTGCAGAGCAGGCAGCTGCTTCCAAGATTTAAAGCCAAGAGATTCCAAGGCGTCTGACTCGGCTTATCAGGAAAGAACTTGCAGTTTTGTCTTTTCTAAATGTCGCGACAAATGCTTTCATTTCGCATTATGTCAGGAGTTTTGTGGAGCCAGTTTCCAGGGCTGAACACTCCGGTATGAATCCCACAGAAATCAAGCAGAAAACGCAGCAATCATAACTATCACCTTTGGGGTCAAAATTTTTATTAAAACCAACTGACAACCAAAATGCGCTCTATTAGCGGTGAGGTTAAATGCAGAACACGTGTCAGCGCTGTACTATGAAGTCACCATTCTCTAGATGGCAGTGGGAAGCAGGAATTTTATAAACGGCCCCTCCCATAGGCCCAAATACAGTGCAGTCAGACCCTGGGGACTCCAGGGCGATACTCCGCTCAGTGCAAAACCCTGGGGAGCAGCCGGTCTCGGGGCCTCCCTGCCCCACGAGGCCACATCGGGGCTCCCGCTGCCCAGTGTTGATGGGCTTGGGCGTGTCTCCCATCCAGGGTTGGGATCAGGTGTCACAGATCCCGGTGCTGCACGCCCTGGATCAGCTGTCCTCTAGCAGACATGCCCCTGGAGCCGTCTAATTAGCCACTATAAAGATGTCAGGGTCTGCCAGCAATAATCAGCACCAGGACGTTTTTAGACACGAAAATATCCCTTCTGGCATGTCAGAGGTGATGATGCCTCCGAGGCTTTCCGTGGGCCTTTCAAGCCCCGGGCCATGGCCACAGAGAGCTGATTCCCATTTTATCTTAATCTAACCAGGAGCCACCTGGCTTATGGTCGTGCTCTGGCCAACCTAACTTACCTTCTTACTCAACAATGTCATGCAAATATGCCCATGGCCTCTTCCCAACTCCTATCCCCAGCGCCACTGTCTGGATTCTCATCCTTATTATGGTTTCCACAGATTAGTGAGATCATCTCCAAAAACATCCCCGAGAAAATCCGCCTCTCCTGCTAGCCACTGTCACAAGATTGTTCTGGAAGTCAGCCCTGCAGGCATACTCGAAAGGGCAGAAGGGACTTAATAGACAACCCTTCCATCCAGGCAAGTTAATCTGCTTCTCAGCTGTGAAATGGGAACAAGAACTCTGTCTGCCAAGGCTACGACCGGACTACTATTTTGCTTATCAATACAGTGAAAATCCTAAAAAAAAAAAAAAAAAAAAAAAAAGGCAAGTGTCAGGGAATGACTAAGCCCACCACTTTCTCAGGTAGCAGGAACTGTATCAAAACGTTTGCTGCAGGTGATGCTAACTGGATGGCCCTGGATGTTCTTAAGACTGGGATCTGATCATGCGTATTATTCAGGAAGCTATTTATAAAGGTTTTGTGAAGCCCTAAAGCATTACAAAATTGCACTGTGTTATAAAGGTTTTTATCATCTGAAGGACATTATTTAAGTAGAAACTTCTCCTAATAGGTACCTCAAAATCACCCCAAATGGACACTGGAACAAGATTTAGACATTTAAACATACAACACAAATGACAGCTTCTTGGCCATGCTTTGCCAGGGGATAATCCACACCCAGTGAAAATGGCTGAATGAGCAATCTCAGAAAAAAAAGAAAAAAGAAAAAAAAAAAGGAAGAAAAAAAAAAAAACCTTAAAAAGGTTTTTAAAAAGGGCGTTAACGCTTACCTTGCCCAGTGGCTGCTACTATCACAACACCACCTCAAACTCACAGAGCCATCAGCAGGAATAGAATGACCGTCATTTAAAAATAACGCCGCTTTCCCCAGGAAAGTGAGTCTATAGAAGAGCAAACATTAGAACCGCAGCAGCCGAGCAGGAAGAAATGAGTGGTAATTTTCACACATTGGAAGAGTTGGTTTTTCATAAACGTATAATTTTAGAGAAATGTTAGGTCAGCGGTAATCACGAAGCCGCATCGGGCTCGGTAATGAAAGCCACTTTTGTCTGGGTGGGCTCGGGGGGCCCAGCCCCTGCGGGGACCCCGAGAGGCTGCCCGGCCCACCAAGTCCTCGCACTGGGGCCGAAGCAGGGACGGGAGAAAATACAAATTGAAAACAAAACGAGTCGGCTCCCTGACACAATGCCAAACCCGAACAATCTTGGGGAAATGGCCATGGACGCAGCTGATCGGGTCCCAAGTTCTCCTTTCCCCGCCGCTTAAGCCACATGGGAACTAGGCCAAAGTCAAAGCCAGAGAAGACTCAGCAGCTATTTTTAGGTCACACCAGGCCGTTTTTAGTTGACGGGTGTAACCCAGGCGGCACTTTCATTCGGAGCAGCCGAGGAAGGCACGCCGGCGCCCTCCCTGCGCCCGGAGCCAGATGCCAGCCTCCACCCTCCCAGGAAACCCGCCAGTGACATGCCATCGCCCTCGCTGCCACCAGCGTCTTAGGAATGTGAGCTTTCTTTCCTTCCAAAGCGGGTTCAATGGTGGCATCCTCTCTCCCCCCAGACATATGTCCATGGCCTAATACCCAGATTCTGAAATTGTATATATATATATACACACACACACAATCTGTATATAATATATATTCTCAATATATATATTGATTTCAGAGAGGAAGGGAGAGGGAGAGAGAAAGAGAAACCTCAATGATGAGATTCACTGATCTGCTGCCTCCATGCCCTCACTGGAAATCGAGCCCGAAATCAGGGCACGTGCCCTTAACTGGAATCAAACCAGGCGACCCTTTAGTCCGCGGCTGCCGCTCTATCCATTGAGCCAAAGCAATGAGGGCCCATAACACTTTTTTAAAATCTACCTCTGCTGCTGATACAAAGTCTGCCTTGCACATACCACTCTGCTCCCCAGCCCTGACTGCCATGGGCCTCCATCACCTCCCCACCTGCTGGGCAGGAACACGGGCCAAATACAACACCTCCTCCCACCCATGATTTCTTCACTCCTGAGCCTGGCATCTTGCTGTTGCTTTTCACATGTTAGAAAGTGGGCACTTTTCCCTACCATCTTTCCTCACTCCAAGACCTTAGCCATCTCCCAATGGAAGGAATTCCGGAGCCAGAGCTAAAATGAATCATGGACACCACGCTCTTTCCATTAAACACATCTTACCCCGGACCGGTCCTTCAAAAGGAGTATCTACGTCAAAGACTCCGTTTTAAAGGAGTTCATCCTTAAAAGAGTAATTTATCTGTAAGCAATCGAAATGAATGCTAGCATTTTATAGAATTTTCTAATTATTAGGCATCACTCATACCATATCAGCCTCAGTGAAATTTATAAGGTATTTGCAATGTTGTTTTAAAATATAAAGCATGTAAAAAAGTAAAATCCTCTAAAATGTTGTACGGTCAGTTCTAAAACATCCAAATGACTATTTCTTTGGACTGCTATGCATGAGAAAGAATTCCTTTTGAAAGGAAACATATCCTCCGATGAGAATGTTTCAGTCACTGGTGTTCCCTCAGAGGTGGTGCCGGGGTTTTTTGGGCAATAAAAACATTCTGTATGATGCTACAGAGGTAGACGCATGTGGCTATACATTTGACAAAACCCATAGGGCTGTACAACACAGAGCTCGAACCCTAATGCAAACCATCATACAGAATGTTTACAATTAACATGTTTCAATAGAGGTTTATCAATTGTTACAATGTGACACAAGATGTTAAAGATTGTTACGCAAGGCACTAGTATTAGTGATGGGGAAGTTAGGGTGGGAGCAGAAGGAGAGGGAATATATAAAAATGCTACTCTCTGTTCAATGTTTTATAAAACTAAACTGCTCTAATAAATGAAGACAGTTAATTAAAAAATAAATACCGCTCCCTCCCAGCTTTTAAAATGTGCACATTTCACGTTGCTGGTTTTGCAGGGAACACCCCATCTAGAAGACAAAAGCAACAGGAAAGAACAAAAGCCTTTGCACATTTTCCAGGGTTTATGACTGATGCATAAGTTTTTTTCACCCGCTGTTACTCACTGTACAGACACAATTTGCAAAATGTGTTCAGAAGAACAACTATCATGGGTTTGCCTTTCTTTTCTCTCTCTCTCTCTCTCTCTCTCTCTCTCTCTCTCTTTTTTTTTTTTTTTTTGGGGGGGGGGAGGTACTGGGCTGGCATACTATTCTTCTGTGTAAGAAAACATAATGCAAAATGTATTCAAATAAAAGCAAGAATAAGGGCCGACTTATTAATACCTCGGGGAGAAACCCGACCGATGGTCCACAGGAGAGATGTGTGCGCTAGGTGCTCCCTCATTACCTCTGCTTTGGTGGGCGGCAGCGGTGGCGAAACAGATGTTGAGGCCTATTAAAGAAGGGGTTCGAACATCTGCTTACAATTTCAAGGCAATTGTAAATACGGCGGGAAGGTCAATTGGGCCAATTAAGGCCGATGTGCAAATCCGCCTCCGCAGGCCGCGCGGCGAGCTTGCGCGCACTTGGCTTTTACGCTTCCACTTTCTCCCACCGCCGCTTTCTGTTTAAACACAGGAAACACGTTTAATAACTTTTGTACGTTCTGATTGAGATGTTTCTAAATAGCAAGGAACGTTCTGGGTCAGGCATCAGCGGCACACCTTTCTCCACCCTTCCCCCACCCCTCCCGCAAAGGGGCGCGGAATCAGGTCGCCGGGGAGGGAGAGGGCAGGCGTCACCCTCGGAAGTTACTCCTGGGACCGGTCGGCCCTCGCCCTGCTGATCAGCAACACGGCTGTTTCTACCGCAGGCCCCTTCCCGCCTCAAGGAGAAAAGCAGGAGGCCCGTGACCAGCAGGACAGCGGCCCAGGCTCTCCTGCCCTCAGCGGCAAAGCCTAACGCCCTCTGCGATCTTCGAGACGCACCGGGCACCCGTGGTCCGGCCAGCCCAGCGAAGATGTGGGGTGCCACACCCCACATGACTAGGTAATTTTTTTTAAAGTATATTTTATTGATTTCTTAAGAGAGGAAGGGAGAGGGACAGAGAGTTAGAATCATCGATCAGCTGCCTCCTGCCCAGCCCCTACTGGGGATGTGCCTGCAACCAAGGTACATGCCCTTGGCCGGAATCGAACCTGGGACCTTTCAGTCCACAGGCTGATGCTCTATCCACTGAGCCATACCGGTTTCGGCTACTAGGTAATTTTTGTTCAGGCTGAAGGCTTACTTACAAAAGTTTACTGGATTTGTTGAGGTGACACTGGTTAATAAAAATATACAGGTTCCAGGTGTCACACATCATCTGGAGACGGCGTTGTGTAAAAGCCAGAGGAGGAGTGTTTGGTTTTAGGGTCACTGGGCAGGTGTAAACGTCCCCGGGACCACAACGGCTGCTTCGATGGTGATGGAAACAAGCCTCTCCGGCCTCCTTCCCCCGCGCAGACCCAGGCCACCGGGGAGTGTGTGATCAGCAGGGCGAGGTGGCCCAGGTGAGGGTCCGGGTGAGAAGAACCTGGACTCTCAGGGACCTCTGAGTGTGCTTTCTCCTCTGAGACACGAGAGCACCTCCACGTCCTGAGCTTTAAGGCTGACAGACGGTAGCACCGGTGGGTGCTGACTGCCCAAAGACGACAGAAGACACTCCATACATGCTGGCCTTGTGCTCTCCTTCTGAGACCTTCGGACCTCCATCAAGACTCTTCTGGGGGCCGGGACCGGTTTGGCTCAATGGATAGAGCGTCGGCTTGGGGACTGAAGGGCCCCGGGTTCGATTCCGGTCAAGGGCATGTACCTTGGTTGCGGGCATATCCCCAGTAGGGGGTGTGCAAGAGGCAGCTGATCGATGATTCTCTCTCATCGATGTTTCTAACTCTCTATCTCTCTCCCTTCCTCTCTGTATAAAATCAATAAAATGTATTTAAAAAAAAAAAAAAAAGACTCTTCTGGGGGCCCGGCCGGCGTGGCTCAGTGGCTGAGCATCGACCTATGAACCAGGAGGTCGCGGTTCAATTCCCAGTCAGGGCACAGGCCCGGGTTGTGGGCTCCATCCCATTGGAGGCCGTGCAGGAGGCAGCCAGTCCATGAATCTCTCTCATCATTGATGTCTCTGTCTCTCTCTCTCTGTGTCTCTCTCTCCCCCCCGCTTCCTCCCTGAAAGCAGTAATAATATATGCATGTCTTTTTAAAAAAACACTTCCTGGGGCCTGGCCCTGGGTTCCCACACGGAGACGGCCAGGACCCCGCAGCTCCTGCTTGCTGATGTGAGAAGGTCTACTCAGCTCTGCGTCGTGCTGGTGTTGGTGTTTGCTTGGTGTGTTTGGTGAGAGGGAGTGGATGAGGAAAGCAGGGAGAGGCCTAAGGAAAGAATCCCCGGCAGCTGGGAAGGAGCAGCATTCAGAACAAAGGAAACGCTGCAGGGAAGTCAGGGTGACACAGGCATGGAAGCAGAGAAAGAACTTTTCTCCTCCTGTTCCCTTCTTACTTTGCAACCTTGAGGCTCCCGCCCTCAGGTCTGAGCAGGATAAAGAGCCCACTTGTGCAAACAGCGCTAAAGCTGAGAGCAAACAGCTCGCTCTTCTGCCCGGTCCTGTCAATCCCCCCTCCACCCGCTCCGCCCGCAGAGCCAGCTGTGCCCGCCGCCTGCGCCAGCCGCCAGGGCCCTGCACCAGGCCCTTCCCGGGGCAGCCTGGCAATTTCTGTCGCCTTTTCAAAAACACAAAATATCTGATTCCCTTGGCTGGCTGTTCTGGCTGCCCAGCTTCAACTGACTTTAAAAACTCCCCTTAATAGTCAATAGTGACGCTGAGGATACAAAACCACGGCGGCCGCAATAGAGAGTGTTTTCCTCTTGCAACAAATTATCACAGTTTTACCGATGAAAAGCTCTGGGCAGCAGCTTTAGGAAATGGCAAACTATCCGGGGTTCAGAATATGCCACCGGCGCCGAACACCGGGGATGCTTTTTACGTGGAAATGGAAGTTTGGAGACAGAACCCGGAGTACAAAGTGAGCTCTAAACAAGAGCTGGTAGTCGGAGAAGCAAAACAGAATCAAAGTTATCTGGACGCTAGTATAGACAGACTCATTTCTATGAATCATTTACAAGGAATTTCATAGCGCTAACGGCATCACACAGAAAATTATAGTACTGTGGATATAAATATCTTTGTAATACTTTATGTGGTAGATATAAATAGCATCTTATTTGCTATCCTACTAATCGGTCTCAATTTGTTAGAATTGCATATAAGCTAAGTAACTGATATCCAAGCTACCTGACTAATAAAAGTTTCTCAAAAGTAATTTTTATTTTAAATTTTGCAAATGGTAAATTGTAAAACCAAAATAACATTTGGGTCAAATCTCCAAAGAATCAGGATATCAAGGAGCATCCTCTGGCTAATAGTCAATATGCCAGAAACACTGCCTCTTCTTTCTTTCAATGGGATTTATTGCGGGGGTTTTTGTTTGTTTTTTTCCTTCCTGTTTTACAGCAGCAATACATATTCACAGAAGAGATTTTAGAAATTTCAGAAAACCATAAAGGAGGGGGGAAAGCCTCCCATAATTCCACTCCCCAAAGAGAGTGCACTCTGTTCATCGCCCGGGAGGGTGTGCACAAACCTTTTCTTCTCTTTCCTTTTTTAAAACAAAACGTGGGCCATGCAGTGGGTCTTGGTTTTGGATCTGTCTTTGCGGGTCTCCCCAGCTATGAAATCGTCCAGTAAGCGCTATTCTTAGGCACCGAAGCTTTTTCTGTCCTATAAATAGTGGTGCAGGGAACATACAGACACACGGATTCACTTCGTCTTCTTGGATTAAACTCCCACAAAGAGAACCGTAGGGTCAAAAATACAGGCCTATTTGAAGGCGTGCGTTACACAAAAGTCACACCGGCAAAGCTGTGTGAATTCTGCACCAGCGATGTGTGACTACCCTTCCCCCTGTCCCTCTGCCCAAATAATATTTTAATCGTCACAATTTATCACGCGCAGAGTTATGTCTTTGTCCATTTTTATGACTAATCATATTCAGATGTTTTCCCACATTTTTACTGGTCACCTGACTGCTTCCTCAGGGACTCGACGGCGCTTTCCTTTGCCCGTCCCCCCAGTTGTAAAAAACAGGGCACTGAAAATATTAACCCTTTAGTCTAATTCATGTCCCCGCTATTTTGTTTTCCGGCAGTCACCTGTTTCACCGTGTGGCTTGACCTACAAAACTGTGTATGATACCGAGACCGATTTGGCTCAGTGGATAGAGCGTCGGCTTGCAGACTGAAGGGTCCCGGTTCGATTCCGGTCAAGGGCATGTACCTTGGTTGCGGGCACATCCCCAATACAGGAGGTGCAGGAGGCAGCTGATCGATGTTTCTCTCTCATCTTTGTTTCTAACTCTCTATCCCTCTCTCTTCCTCTCTGTAAAAAAATCAATAATTAATATATATATATATTTTTTTTTTCTTTTAAATGTCTATGAAACTTGTTTTTCTCTCTTATTTTCTTTTGGATTCTTAAGCTGAGACAGGCCCTTCCTATCCTGAGAGCAAATAAACAATCTGTTTTACGTATTGAACTAATATCAGGAGGGCACCGATTCTGATTGCGATGATTGAGAGGGCCAAACAGAGCCGGGAAGAAAGCAAAGGGGTCCCGGAGGAGAGAGAGGTAAGAGGCTTCTAAAAATAACACTGGGCAGACGTGGGCCAAGCGCAGGTCTAATTTGCCTCTTAGTTAATGAAGGAGAAAATGGAGATGGGGAAGGAATGAAAGGTCCATTCTGGAGCGGGCCTAATAAAACCCCTGCTGAAGACAATCACAACATTCTCGTTACACACGGAAATCTAACCCTAAAATAATAAAGAATATATTGATACAGCAGCGCCGAGCAGAAGTCCCATTTAGGCTGTGTTGTTTTAACAATGACCCAGAAAAGGTTGAACTCAAGTGGTTTGGGACGTGCCCAGCCCGGGGAGCGTAAGACCACGGAGAGCCACGGGTTCTCAGGAATAGGCTTCTGTCTGCGATCAGCTCATCAGTCCGTGTGCCAATGGGCTAGCGCTTATTACTTAGAAAGAGCCTGCACACACATGTATATGCATGTACATTTACTGATTTCCAAAGGCAAAAGAAAATCTGTTAAATCTCCTTCACTTCGCTCCATCATTAAATGTAATCATATTCTCATCAGAGTTCAACAGAAAAGAACGGCTTCAGCAGCTCCGGGCCAACCCTGCACCTCCTTCCAGAGGGAGCCTCTGGGTGGGAGGGAGCCATGGAGGCCGGAGACTTGCTCACCCAGACTCTGAGCTGACTCTGGCCTGAGAGGCCGGATGGCCTAGCATTCCTGTGGGGCGGGGCTGCAGGGAGCTGCCTCCCCGGCCCGGCCTTCCCTTCGGTGCTGGGACCCTGGCTCTGTGCTCCTCACTTGCTAACCTGCTGCCCCAGCTTCATCCCTCAACCTCCCCCTTCATTTTGTGAGCCACCAGCATGCAGGCTGCAGCTCGTTTCTTCTCTGCTCAGGTTACCGTCCATTTGTTGTGTGCAATCCTCAGCCTTGACCTGGACAAACTATTCGTTTGTTGATTTGTTTATCTCTTTAAACTTTTCTGTTTCTTTCCTTTTCCAAACGCGTAGCTTAGACCCGTGAGCGCCTCTAACTGATGGACGAGGGTGGGCCTCCCACGGGCACGGTGCTCTGTCACCGGACAGACATCAGAAAGAGAAGCTACTCTGTGGAACATTAATATTCATAATATGTTGGGAATTATATCTCTCGCTATTATTTAAACTTTTCCTAAAAATACTAGAGGCCCAGTGCATGAATTCGTGCATGGGTGGGGTCCAGCCAGCCTGGCCGACTAGGGGGAGGGGCCAAGTGTGGTTGGCTTGCCCCACCACCGATGGGGGGTAATGAGGGAGGCAGCCAAGGGGAGTGGCTGCAGGCAGGCCAGGGGAGGGACTGTTGGCTGGCTGGCCCCATCCCCAATGCGGGGTGATCAGGGGCAGGGCTGGCTGGGGGAAGGGGCCGAAGACAGTTGGCCAGCCCTGCCCTCTGGTCGTACTCCCGGTTGAACCCCTGGTTGGACTCCCGGTCGAGGGGACAATTTGCATATTAGCATTTTATTATATAGGATATTTTTATTGATTTCAGAGAGGAAGGGAGATGGAGAGAGAGAAATATCCATGATGAGAGAGAATCATTGACTGGCTGCCTCCTGCATGCCCCACACTGGAGATTGAGCCCGAACCCGGGCAAGTGCCCCGACTGAGAATGGAACCGTGTCCTGGTTCATAGGTCCAAGCTCAACCCCTGAGCCAAGACGCCGGGTTCTATTACTTAAACTTTTGATGAACACTGTGAGCTGTCAGCTTAAACACACGTAAGGGGGTCTGTATATTTTCAAAATTATTTTAAGGGCAACAGTGAGAACATTTCAAAACCACTGCTACACACCAACTTCCGGTTATAAAAACGAGTTACAGGGGTTTAACACACAGCACAGGGAACAACATCGGAATGACTTTATGGGGACAGGTGGCTTCTGGAGCTGGTGATCACTGCTAAGGCACAGACACGCCGACTCACCATGCTGCACACCGGACACTAATAGAATACTGCATGTCAACTACAATAACATTTAAAATAAAAATCACTGCCGTAACAACCAATACTCCATGGCTTTCCATCCGAGATGGGCATGTCCTGGGCATGGGGGGGGGGGCACAGGAGGGTGTCCCTGCCTGGGAGAGTGTCGGGGGGGGGGGGGGGACAGAAAGGTGGGGCGGGGACAGGTGCACTGGGGCTTGGACGGGACGGCTTGGTGTTGAAGGACAACACACACGCAGGACACGGAGGCGGGGCTCTGGAAGAGTCTGTCTCAGATGACAAGTGGCTTCTCCGGGTCGGCAGACATGAGACCACACACGGCTCCTCACCCCCGGCCCCAGCCAGCACCCGCCCCAGCAGCGCTATCGCCAGGCAACATCGTCCCCCATGCCCACAGCCACAGAGAGAAACAGGGAGGAGGAACACATGAGTGCCCGATCGCGCCCCCCAATAAGCACCTTAAGAGAAACCACATGGCGGGTCAGGTTCCCGCACCGCTGGTTACGAGGCGGGCGGGAGCCGGAGCATGAAACGGCTCGTGTTCTGAGGTCAGAAAACCAGCGCCTGGGAGCTGAGAAGGCTTCCTACCACACGGAACCCACACACACCCACACGTTCTCACACACACACACATACTCACACACACGCACACACACGCTCACACACACGCTCACACAAACACACACACACATACGCTCACACAAACACACACACACATACGCTCACACAAACACACACACACACACGCTCACACAAACACACACACACACGCTCACACAAACACACACACACACACGCTCATACAAACACACACACACACACACACACACACACGCTCATACAAACACACATGCACTCACCGGGCACTCCCCCAAGCACCGCCGTCCTTTGATGACCTTGAACTTATGGATTTATTAGTCCAGGCGGCTCTCACTTCACACGGGGCCCGGTGAGTGGCGCTCGCCCGTTGGGGGGCTGTGCCCTCGACAACCGTGCAGAGCGAGGTCAGAGCTCTGACACGCCGGGTCCGGGGAACAGGGAGCCGTGCAAAGCAGGGGTGCTGCCCTGAGAACAGGCCGGCCGGTGCTTTGGAAAGTCTGCACAAATGCGGGAATTCTTAACACTCACTGCCCGCCGGCCCCCCTCCTGTCCACGCTGCCACCCCCTCCTGTCCACGCTGCCACCCCCCTCCTGTCCACGCTGCCACCCCCCCTCATGTCCACGCTGCCACCCCCCCTCCTGTCCACGCTGCCACCCCCCTCCTGTCCATGCTGCCACCCCCTCCTGTCCATGCTGCCACCCCCCCTCCTGTCCACGCTGCCACCCCCCTCCTGTCCACGCTGCCACCCCCCTCCTGTCCACGCTGCCACCCCCCCTCCTGTCCACGCTGCCACCCCCTCCTGTCCATGCTGTCACCCCCCTCCTGTCCACGCTGCCACCCCCCCTCCTGCCCACGCTGCCACCCCCCTCCTGTCCACGCTGCCACCCCCCTCCTGTCCACGCTGCCACCCCCTCTCCTGTCCACGCTGCCACCCCCGCTCCTGTCCACGCTGCCACCTCACCCGAGGCACCCAGGGATGCCGCAAGAGTTGCACTGAGCAATACAAGCCACCCACTTTCCCTCCTTCCCCCTCTCTGCCCCTTGTGTCTGGCTGACCTCTTGAAGCTGGCGAAGGGCAGAAGGCGGCAGGTGCCGGGAGGGAGAAGGCAGGCCCTCTTCTCCCACGATGCCCGCCCTCCTGTCACGGAGGGAGGCCCACGCGGCCTCGTGCCCGCAGCGAGTCACCTGTGTGCGCTGGAGGGAGCCCGGCCGGACACCGCGGAGAGCAGCCGTGTGGGCGAGGCCTGGGTAAGCGCCAGTGGAGGTGCCAGGGCCCTGCATGGCCCCGCTCTGCTCACCTGCCCGCCAGCCTTCGGGCCCCGGCTGTCTGGAGCCCCCGTGCCCGACGCTGGTGTCTGGGGGCCTGTGTTGTGCCGCTTCCTACAAATTCCCCTGACAGCGCAGCCCGGCCTGTTTTCTCCACAACAGCCGTTCTTCTTATTTTTTATAAAATATATTTTTTATTGATTTCAGAGAGGAAGGAAGAGGGGGAGAGAGAGAGAAACATCCGTGATGAGAGAGAATCATGGATCGGCTGCCTCCTGCAAGTCCCCCCCCACTGGGCATCGAGCCCACAACCCAGGCATGTGCCCTTGACTGGAATCAAACCTGGACCTTTCAGTTCGCAGGCCAACGCTCTATCCACTGAGCCACGCCGGCCAGGGCAACATAAAAGCCATTCTTGCTCCTGACAGCCATTTCGCGTGGGGCGCTGCTGTTGTTGATTTCTAAATGTATTGTGTTCCGAACACTTTTATTGTACATTTGCAGTTAGTAACAGTTTCTGTGAAAATCTCACTCATTGCCCTTCCATCTGAGAGGTTTGTCTCATCCTGAGCAGGACTGGAAGATAGCCACTTCCTGGTCTTCTCATTGCTCACGTGTCCATAGCTATTTTTGAATCATCTGGAATCTCTCTTAATATATCTCCAAAAGGTGAAAAGTTCCAGAAGTAGCCACTGGCCACGGAGTACCTGAAATATAAATCCGGGGCTCTCTCCCTGCCCCCAAGCCCTCGTCTCTAAGAAGAACACAACTGGCAAAACTGAGGTTGGAAAGATCAATCTCTTATTAAACACACACACACACACACACACACACACACACAGGGCGTGAGGGAAGCGATCGAAACAGCCTGCGAGTGGTTTTCGAATGCAGCCGCTCACTCCACAAACATTGGCCCAGCCACCCGAGGGAGCGGGTAAACAAGGGCCGACCTCGCAAAGCCCGAGTGGTGAAGGCCGAGAGGGACAGAGAACAAGGACGGCAGGACGGCGCAGACAGAGGGGCCTGGGGCCGGTGCCCGCTGTGGGCAGGAATGTGGGAGCCAGCCTGGCCGTGGGGGCCCCCAGGGAGGCAGAGGGCGGCACTCACAGGAGGGGCAGCCGTCCAGCAGAGGGACTCCACGTCCCGAGTGGGCCTGCGCGGAGCCCCCCGTCACCCTCTCCGGGAACCGGGCACCGGGTTGTGCCCTCCGGGGCGGTTCCCGGGCTCCCTGACCTCGCATGCCCTCAACCGCTCGCTGCCTGGCTGGCACTGCCTGGTCTGCCCTCCCTTCTCTGGCCTCTCAGCACAGTGCCCTGGCTCTGCACCCCCCGCTCTCCCCGTGCACCCCGCAGACGCCCCACGTGGTCTACGACGGGAGGGAGATTGGGAGACAACTGCCATCGCATCCTCCTGCTTGCGTGGCTGACACTTCACAGAAGCAGAAAGCAAGGAGCTTAACCTTTCACCTCGAAACGTGGCTGAAGGGGCGTGGGTGCAGGTGCCAGGGCTCCCCAAGTCCCGGCCTCGCACCCTTCCCAACTTATCAGCTGTCTTCATACAGGCGTGCGGAGAGCACAACTACCCTCAGCACCGCCCTCACCCTCCGAATCCAGTTAGACTGAGACGTAAGGATTTCAAACCAGGACAGTGAGCGGTCCCCCGGGAGCGTCATGGACCACCCTCCCGGGCATCCAGCCCCAGGTGCTCTCCTGCGGGTCCTGGGCGACAGGGAAGATGGGGAAGACACCTAGGCCAGCGGTCGGCAAACTCATCCGTCCACAGAGCCAAATACCAACAGCACAGCAATTGAAATTTCTCTGGAGAGCCACATTTTTTAAACTTAAACTTCTTCTAAGGCCACTTCTTCAACACAGACTCGCCCAGGCCGCGATGTTTTGTGGAAGAGCCACACTTGAGGGGCCAAAGAGCCGCATGTGGCTCTCGAGCCGCGGTTTGCCAACCACGGGTCTCGCCACCTCAGTCACACTGTGGAGGCCGGGGGCTGCCTGGGGACAAGGCCGACCCTGACCCGGTCCTAGAACTGTCCCTGGCAGGTCACACGCGTCCTGAGCCGCTGTGCCTCCGGAGTCCAGGAGGTGCAGGTCCCGGTCGGAATGACAGGACAGGAGGCCCGGTGTCCGTGCACACAGAGCCCTGTGGGAGGCACATGTGAGGGGTTTGTTTTCCTGGAGCCCCTGCTCTGTCCTGGTCTCAAGTCCAGTGTTTGATTTCATCTCCTCCTCTCTGAGTAGGCACTTTTTTTCATGATTTCTCAGACAATGAGACTGAACAGAGAGCCAAAACAGGTTTGGCTCAGTGGATAGAGCATCGGCCTGAGGACTGAAGGGTCCCAGGTTCGATTCCGGTCAAGGGCATGTACCTTGGTTGCGGGCACATCCCCAGTAGGGGGCGTGCAAGAGGCAGCTGATCAATGTTTCTGGCTCTCTGTCCCTCTCTCTTCCTCTGTAAAAACATCAATAAAATAGAAAGAAAGGAAGAAAGGAAGAAAGGAAGAAAGGAAGAAAGAAAGGAAGAAAGAAAGGAAGAAAGAAAGGAAGAAAGAAAGGAAGGAAGGAAGGAAGGAAGGAAGGAAGGAAGGAAGGAAGGAAGGAAGGAAGGAAGGAAGAAAGAAAGAAAGAAAGAAAGAAAGAAAGAAAGAAAGAAAGAAAGAAAGAAAGAAAGAAAGAAAGAAAGAAAGAAAGAAAGAAAGAAAGAAAGAAAGAGAACTGAGAGGTCATACCCCTCCCCTGGGTCACCCAGGTGGTAAATGGGGCGACTCAGGCCAGGTTTCTGACTCAAAGCCACGCCCACGATAAGCCACGCCCTCTGGGAAGCCACGCCCCTGAGGATTCACGCCCTTCCCAGAAGTCAGGCTGCTCCTCCCCAAGCTGGACCGAGGACCAAGTCTGAATTCATGACACGGGGAGGGCCGGTCAGGGAAGGCCACTGCTACCCTTGTTCATAGGGACCTACATTCAACTTTTATTTGGAGATATCCAAGTTTTAATTCCAGCTCTGTTTAAATGAGGAGAAAAAGCATACTTTAATGCTCATGTTGATTTCTGTGTGTGAGCAAACACACTAAGCCAGCCGACAGCCCCGGCTTTATCTAAGACGGAGCGGGGCCTGAGGAACAGGAACACATGGAAAGGGACGTCCACCTGATCCGGGGAGACGGGCCGGTCGCCGGCAGGACGAGCCGGGTAATAAATGGGCCCCGGTGCCAACATAAACACCTCGCGGCTCAGGCTCCGGCCGGGCCGCTCCCCACAGTGGGAGGCACTTATCTCCTTTAACACGCTGCTACTTGGAAATTATCACTCCATCAATTACCGTCCGCGCGGGTTTATTTGTACAGAGCGCTTCCATAAAACGAGTGTGAAAATAAGCTAAACACAGTCTGTTCGTTTTCTCGGGTTTTCACCTCTCCCCACGGTGGGGATGTTGACAGAGAAATTACTTCGTTTGATTTCCACAGACATTTGTGGAATGTCGGCCAGGTCCCGCGCTGCGGGCTGGGAGGCAGGTGTGGCGGGGAGACGTGAATGGGGGCCTGGCACCAGGAGCATGAGCGGCCTCCCTTCCCAACCACCTTCCCGCAGGGCCACGGCCCTACACGGCCCTACACGGCCCTACACGGCCCAACACGGCCGGTGCGGGCACCTGTGCGGAGTGCTGGGCCCGCAGGCTCTCCAGCTCTCTCCCCTGCCCCTCCCCGCCCCAGCCCCCGCACTCTGTCCGGATAATTTACCTGTGAGCAGTGGCTTGTCAAGCTGCTCGAAGCTGTTTCCAGATGTGGAAACACTTCTGCACCAAGCGATGTTTATTGCCTTTTATTTTTAAAGAGTTCCTACTTGTCACGTCATTGCTGACACAGGCTTCTGAGTTCCTACACCGCCTCCTGTTTTTTAAATAACAGACTTAGTGAGATAGAATCCAAATATCATAGAGACGCCCTTTTCGAGTGGGGGACCCAGGAGTCCTAGCATATTTGAGGAGCTGTCCACCCACCGCCACTATCTAATCGGAGAATGTTTCCATTACCCCAAAAAGAAGCCACCTCCCCGTTAGCAGTCACTCCCTATCTCCCCACCCTTCCAGCAAGCGCCCCCCACCCCCGTGCCCTTCATTCCACGCCCGCCATTTATAGCCCCCACACCCCCGAGTCCCAGGATCCCAATAGACACAGAATCACAGACATGAGAGCTCATCGTTCTGCAGGCCCGACAGGCCCCCGCAGAGCACCAACCCTGAGGCCAGCGGGGAGACGTGGAGGCCAAGGTCAAGGAGAGAGCCACCCACTGCACTGGAGACACGAATGAGGCACCCAGGGGAGAGGAGACGGAGATGACGCATGGGAACAGCCAGAGGAGAAATGGCGGGGACTCCTTGGCATGCACCGGCCCGGTCCAAGCTCCGCTCTCGGGAAGCGGCAGGTGGGCAGCGAATGGAGACCAGGGGGTCAGGGTCACGGGCAGCGTGAGGGGCGCCCACGGCTGGAGGGAAGGCTGGACGGTGGCTGAGTGCTCCCTGGCGTGCTCGGGGCCGCAGCTCCGGAGCGTAAAGCCGTGAGTTTCTAAGAAAGGCCAGGACGTGTCACACGTGCACGCAGCACTCTCAGCCACAGCGGCCCTGAACTCCACACACAGACTTTGTCTTCCCAGCAAAGTGGTGAGAAGTGAAGCTTACTGTAAAATAACCCCTGAACCCGCTCAGGGGTCTCTGTCCTGTTTCTTCGTGGGGACATTTGGCTGGCCAAAACCCAACAGGCCACCTCGGCCCACAACGGGGAGGAGAAACACGGCCGTGCCCTGGGGACTGTGTGCCCCAAAGCAGGGGCCTCCAACCTCGGGCTCACAGACTGTGAGGACCCGCCCGTTTTTAAGTGGACATACAAAGTTTGTCAGTACAAGTTTGGATGGTTGCAGAGGGTGGAAATTCTGGCTTAAAGTAGACACTGGTATTTTTTAAATAGATTGTTATTGATTTGAGGGAGGAAGAGAGAGATAGAAACATCAATCATTGACCGGCTGCCTCCTCCATGCCCCACACTGGGGATCAAGCCCGCAACCCGGGCCCGTGCCCTGACTGGGAATCGAACCATGCCTTCCCGCTCAACCACTGAGCCACGCCAGCCTGGTGAGATTGATATCCTATATCATAAAGGGGTAGTATGCAATTGACATTCACGCCCTCACAAGATGGCTTCCTACGACCAGGCCAGCAGCGGGTGAGGGACAACCAAATGACTGAACAGCAGGCTGCGTGGAAGGAACAGGCTGGCGGTGTGTGTGTGTGTGTGTGTGTGTGTGTGTGTGGTGTTACCAAGCTGGCAGCAGGGGCAATTGGGGACAATTAGGCCAGCAGGGGGGCCAGTGAGAGGTGATGAGGCCAGCAGGGGGTGGCAGTTAGGGGCAATCAGGCCAGCAAGGGGGGGCAGTTAGGGATAACCAGGGAGGCAGGCAGGTGAGCGATTAGGAGCCAGCAGTCCAGGATTGTGAGAGGGATATCTGACTGCCAGTTTAGGCCCGATCCCAGTCGGACATCTCCTGAGGGGCCCCAGATTGGAGAGGGTGCAGGCTGGGCTGAGGGGATCCCTTCCCCATGTATAAATTTCGTGCACCATGCCTCTAGTTTTAAATAAAACTATTACAGCACTCGTTTAAATATATCCAAAGGAATCAAAGTACATAGAAATGTGCTACCCACCATCACCTATTTTAAAAAGCGCATGAGCAAACTTTTTTAAAAATGTATTTCAGAGAGAGAGGAAGGGAGAAGAGAAACATTGATGTGAGAAACATCCATCGGTTGCGTATGTATGTGCCTCAACTGGGCAGCAAACCTGAAACCTGGGTACCTGCTCTGACTGGGAATCAAACCACAAGCCGACCCTTTAGTCCGGAGTGACCCTCCAACCAGCTGAGCCATGCCAGCAGCCAGAACAACCCTCTTCAGCCAGAAATCCTCACTCTTTTTCTCCTTCAGCAAAATTCTACTCTCCCCCACTCCTCGATTTCACCCCAACATCATCAGTTTACACTGGCAAGTCTTAGCCTCCTGCTTTACCTGCCTATGATAAAAGTATGTGTGTAAACACTGGCATTGTACGTGTCTTAAGTCCTATAACCAAAAAGTTCTAAATATTACAAGGTTTTTACCACGTTGATTTAGATAACAATGATCGATAGCACCGAATGGATAAAGCACAAATGTTTCAGATTTAGATAAGAACAGCACGCACAGAGCCCCCGTCCTGATGAGATGAGTGAGTCTTGTTAACGGGTCCAGGGACGCCATTCCTGCTGCCAGGAGGACATGGCGGCCAGGGCCGTCCCCCCTCTCCGCTTCCACAGACGTGAACCCGAGAGCCTCGTCCCGCTCACGAGGAGAGGAAAACGGGAGCTTCCCCGGAGCCGCGTCGCTCCGCGGATCTGCCAAAATCACACCCGCCTCTCCCTCCCCGCCAGCTCACAGATCGGCCGTCTTCCAAGGCACCTGGAGAAGTGGAGTCTGCTGACTCACAGCCATATTTCACACTGTCCTGCTCCGGCTCAGACAGGCTCCATCCCTGATGAGATGAGGGATGGGTGGGAAGGGGCGATTATGGAGGGGGTGTGGGGGTGATGAGATGAGGGATGGGTGGGAAGGGGGATTATGGAGGGGGTGTAGGGGTGATGAGATTAGGGATGGGTGGGAAGGGGCGATTATGGAGGGGGTGTCGGAGAACAGGCATTCGCTGGAGACTGGAGTGATCAGGTTCAGGGAGCCCACGAGGAGGCTGAGGGTGCAGAAACAAACGGCCCCCCACACCCGTCCCCCAGGTTTAAAGAGCGCAGTTCGCAGGCACGCTCCTGTAGACCCCGGGGCCGGCCACAGGTCCAGGCCTGAAACAGAGCCTGTGTTCCTACGGACACTGGACACCGAGAGTGGCCTGGGAGAGGGGGGGCAGCAGGGATGGCGAAGGCGAGAAATGTTAGAAAAGGAAAACCTTTCTTAAAACAGAGAAAAGCTCAGCCGAACCCGGTGTGGCTCAGTGGATAGAGCGTCGGCCTGCGGACTGAAGGGTCCCAGGTTCAATTCCAGACAAGGGCATGTGCCTTGGTTGCAGCCACATCCCCAGTAGCGGGTGTGCAGGAGGCAGCTGATTGGCGATTCTCTCTCATCGATGTTTCTAACTCTCTATCCCTCTCTCTTCCTCTCTGTAAAAAATCAATAAAATATATATGTTTTAAAATAAAAATAAATTAAATAAAACAGAGAAAAGCTGGGCAGATAGAGTGGCTCAGCCGGCCCGGGGCCCATCGGTGACAGTCGCCTTTCCAGCAGCCCTGCCCGGCTCCGTGGCTCCGGGAGGCTCCAGGCCCTTCGGTCTTTGCCCTCAGATCTGGCTGCTCTTTTGCAGGCAGAGGGTCGTCCTTGCAGCCCGAGTCTTTCCAAACAAACAGTCAAATGGGCGAGAAGATTCTGAACATTCCACGGCCGGTGATCCTTACCGTTCCGATACGGTCTAATAAGTCGGAATCATTCCCCATCACACGCGTGCTGCATGACATCAGCTACCACACAGGCTTTTAATACACAGCGAGCAGGTGGCCCGGCGATTCCTCTCATATCTCACATCTGGTATTGTACTCCGTGGAAGGTGCTGAGTCCGGTTTTTTAATAAAAACATGGCCCGAGCTTGTAAAAGTTCAAGTAAAATATACCTCTAAAACCGCTGTGTTTAATTTCCAGCCATGAAAGCCCAAAATTATTGTAAAATAATACTCCCCCTTTCATGGATCCGTGCGCCGAAGCTTAAGACGGCTTTCCTTTCGGGAGGGAAGGCCTCCTCGCCCCCGCTCCCCGGACCCACGGGCGCCGCCTCCCTTCCGTGGCCCGGCCTGCCCACGGCTCAGGGCCTTCCCGTGGGGATGACATCCGTGTGGTCAGAGGCACCACGTCACACACATGTGGGTCTCCGGGCGGCACCTGGAGGGAATGGGGACGGGAAGGGCATGAGAAGGGCAGAGATGCTGAAACCAACAACCCGGGGCCTGAAGAAAGTCATCCTTTTTCAAAAATGAGATTGAAGACACGCCAGGAAACGGACACATCGGCAAGTGCACAGGCAATCACAGGCACCGTCTCAGCATCCGGGACATCACCGGTCGGAGCACAGCAGGAAGCGTGGAGGAGGCTGGTGTGAAAGCGTGTCTACATCGCCGAGACCGGTGCGGCTCAGTGGACAGAGCGTCGGCTTGCGGACTGAAAGGTCCCAGGTTTGATTCCGGTCAAGGGCATGGACCTTGGTTGTGGGCACATTCCCAGTGGGGGGTGTGCAGGAGGCAACTGGCCGGTGATTCTCTCTCATCGATGTTTCTAACGCTCTATCCCTCTCTCTTCCTCTCTGTAAAAAATCAATAAAATATATTTTAAAAAATATATATATATTAAAAAAAAAAAAGATAGAAAAGAAAGTGTGTCTATAGAAAGGCCCCGGTTTCTGAGAGTTCCTGCAGCTTAGGATCCTGAGTCCACGAGCTGTGGCTTCAGCACTGAGTCTCCGCTCTGGCCCCCGAGGGGCGGGGCCTCTCCTGGGGGTGACAATTCTCTGATTTGAGCAAATCCAGAGCGGAAACTCTGGGATCACATTGCTTGGATCACACATGCCTCTGAAGCGATCTCACTCGGAGGCCTGCTGGTGCTAAGCCAAAAGGTAACCTTCCATTTCCTTTAAGTCACTCTGCTTCGTCTTTAACGACCATCTTCAACCGCAGGTTTTAAATTGCTGCTAAATGGAGTCACTCAGCAGAAACAAATTCGTGCTAGGCTTGCTGGCTGTGAAACAAAGCCAGGAACCTGGGTTGTTTTTTAAAAAGTGTTCTGCTCTGATCCATCTGCTCAATAATAATATTTCTCCCCGAGCCGGTTTGACTCGGTGGAAAGAGCGTCGGCCCACGGACGGAAGGGTCCCGGGTTCGATTCCAGTCAAGGCCTGAGGGCACGTACTGCAGTTGCAGGTTCCCTGGCTGTGGTCGGGGCGTGTGCAAGAAGCAACCATGGACGTGAGTCTCTGTTTCTCCCCCTCCCTTCCACTTTCTCTAAAAATCAATGGGAACATTTCCTCAGGTGAGATTAACAAAATAAAAATTAAAATAATAATAATAATAAAGTAATAAGTATTTCTCCACAGAAGTCCCACATTCGTGTTTCAGATTCTTTTGGGGGGTGGGTGAGGAGAGATAGGCGTGGTTCCCCTCCCTTGTCATCAGAATTAAAATGCAAGAATCAGACCAGAGGCCACTGTAGAGAAACAGGTTCAAACAGGTCCTCTCAAACCCCCAGAGAGAGACTGGTAGATCCGCTCACACTGATGGGCAAGACACAGCCCTGCCGCCCCACCGGAGAGAAAGACCCGGGTGGGCATCGCAACCCTGGTCCTGAGGCCGGCGTGGGACCCGCTGATTATCCGTTAAGAAGACGTGGCTGACCAGACCGCTCTCCCCGGGCCACAGGCACCAATCAAAAGGCGTGAGCTAGCCCGGCCGGCGCACCCAGGGGCTGAGCATCTACCTATGACCCAGCAGGTCACGGTTCGATTCCCAGTCAGGGCACATGCCTGGGTTGTGGGCTCCATCCCCAAAGGGGGCTGTGCAGGAGGCAGCCGATCAATGATTATCGCTCATCACTCGTGTTTCTATCTCTTCCTCTCCCTTCCTCTCTGAAATCATTAAATTTATCTTAAAAAAAAAAAAAAAAAAAAAGCAAGCTAGATGGTCTGCTGGACAGGTGAGCTTCCAAGACGCAGGACTGAATGATAAATTAGAGGGAGGGGGGAGGGGGAGGCACGGGATTGCGTGAGCATTTTCCATGTTATGACCGGGAGATACTCATGCGTTACCTGCATCACTGAGAGCTGCCAACATTTTTATGATTTTGAGTCCTAATTCCATTGTTTCTCTAAGCTCTGCAAGGAACTTCTATTTTGATTCCAATGTAAATCCAGGAAGTACATCCTTCCACAATGCAGAAAGAAAACGAGGAGCAAAATAAAAAAGTAATGGAAAAGTGTATCCAGAGACCAGTCCTCCAAAGGGGACGGTACCACTGCCTAGCAATCAGAGCATGGTCCTGAGGAATTCTTCTTTCCTCGTCCATACTGCTTTTCTTTCTCTTTCAGAGAGAGGAAAGGAGAGGCAGAGAGAGACAGAAACATCAATGATGAGAGAGAACCATCAATTGGCTGCCTCCTGTACACCCCACTGAGGATGGAGCCCACAACCCAGGCCTGTGCCCTGACTGGGAATCGAACTGTGACCTTCTGGTTCAAAGGTCAACACTCAACCACTGAGCAGCACTGGCCGACTGGGGTGGGGAAGCCCCTCCACGTCAGGTCCCCCCGCAGAGGGAAAGCTACAGCCCGATTTGATGCTTAGTTCCCCACCAGAGCATGTGTGTTTCTCATTTAAAAACTGCAGAAGCTGATGCTGAACGACTGTCAGGGGCAGGCCCGGCTGCTTTTGTTCTGGGGCCCGTTAGGCGCCTCGCCACCGGTCTGCACGGCCTGCACGGGGCCCAGCGGCTCCCCCAGGACCACGCACCTGGACTCGCTCTCCCAGACGCTCTGCAGGCTCCTCCCGGTGGCAGAGGCAGAGGCAGAGGCAGAGGCAGAGGCAGAGGCAGAGGCAGAGGCAGAGGCAGAGGCAGAGGCAGAGGCTCGGGCACGAGAGGGGAGAGACAGGGTCCCACGGGCAGGCTCCTCCAGGCCCGCAGTCACTCCACGGCTGTCAGCCATGAGCACTCACTGGGAGGGTTTCACCCTGCGGGAGCCCGTGTCTCAGTCCCATGTCTTAAACATCTTTCCAGCGATGGTTCGTTAACAATGTGAAAGGCAGACTGTCACTAACTGGACAGAAACTGTGTCCCGCCTATGCTGTCATTCCGCCGGTTGTTGGTAAATTGGCTAAATCTGGAGACACGAGGACTTCCATCTCAGACCCCCTACCAGAGGTCACAGCTGAGGAATCGCAGCTGAAAGTCTCACCCTCGCCGGTGTGGCTCAGTGGATAGAGCGTCAGCCTGTGGACTGAAAGATCCCAGGTTCGATTCCAGTCAAGGGCATGTACCTTGGTTGCGGGCACATCCCCAGTAGGGGGTGTGCAGGAGGCAGCCGATCAATGATTTTCTCTCATCACTGATGTTTCTCTCTCTCTCTCCCCCGCTCCCTCTCCCTTCCTCTCTGAAATCAATATAAAAAATATATACGTATATTTTTAAAGTAAATGGAAAATCTCAAGAGGGGCAGGGGGTTAGGACAAAACACCATATTCAGGAAAAGATCTTCAGGACTAGTTAAGAAGACGATGGTCAATAAAATCATGAGCCGGAGATATCAACAACAGAAATCCGGGCTCTGAGAGAAGACAGCGCTCGCCCCGGGCCACCAGGGCTGTGTGAGGACCTGGGCAGAGAGAAGGTGGGAAGCCAGCATCTCAGCGGGAAGCGATTCGGCACCTACTCCCTCGCCCACCCGCCCGCCTCTGGCTGAGCCTCCGGGAGGCTCTTTGGGTAAACTGACCAGACGTCCCGCTTTTGGTGGGACAGTCCCGATTTTTAACAACTTGTCCTGCATCCGAGGCTTTTTAAAAAGTCCCGATTTTTTGAAAGAATCTTTGAATGTGGGACAAATTGTTAAAAAGATTTTTGGACGCGGGACAAATTGTTAAAAATCAGGACTGTCCCGCCAAAAGCGGGACGTCTGGTCACCTTCTCATTGGGGCAACTATGGAGGAAAACTACATCAGAATGTATAGCAGCAAAGATGCTTTAAATAATGAGAATGCTGCTAACTATATCTCCTCCTCCTAACAGGACACGCCCCCACCTGTGCCCACGGGGACCCTCCCAAGCGCACACCCGGGCCACGGGCTGGACGATACGAGGTGTGAGGAATGAAAACTTTATGTGCAGACAAATTTAGATTCTTAACATATTTTCACGAGGGGCATAAACAAAGAGCCATGAGGCCGCTGGGACTTTAGAACAGGAGGCCACAGACGGTGGTTTTGTTTTACATTTTAGCACTCAGAATGCCCAGTACCTGAGGAGGCAGTAACCCAGCAAGTCACCAAAGGTAACGCTTCAGTTCCAACACAAGATTCCCAGACCCCTCAACTCTTCCGCTCGAGGAGGAAGGAAAGCTGTGCTTACATAGGAAAAGGAGGAAGGCAAGAAAGGAAAACAAATGAACATAGAAAAGGCAGCCGCTTCCTTTCACGGTCCAGCCTCACACTCAGGGCCAACAAGGACTTCCCGTCAACCCAATTTCTGTCCATGCGCATTGATTTTACACAGACGATCACAGCAATCTTTACAATTCGTCCACGGCCATTCACTGACAAAAACACTGAGCACATGCCCAGGGGGCATTTCACAGCAAGGGTGAGTTTCAGAGCAAACACTCATCCCCATCGCCTGGAGTCTAAATGAATATTCCATTGTACTTGCTTTAGTACACATCTATTAAACCATCTAGCCATCCATGTATTGCTTTAGGCATCCTATCTAATAAAGACGGGATATGCAAATTGACCGTCACTCCGCAACAAAGCTGGAGGCATCCACAGCCAATAAGGAGGGAATATGCAAATTGGCACGACAAAGATGGTGGCGGCCAGGCCAAGATGTCTGCGTTCTGCCCTGCTCCTGGCCTCTGGGCAGCACACACACAGGCGTGAAGCAGCGGGGGGTGGGAGGGTGGGGGGGTGGGGGAGAATGCCTGCTATGGGGGGTAAGGGGTTGAGGGGGAGCTACAGGAGAGCAGCAGGGCCTGAGCTAAGGCGGAAGGCAGCTCCGGCCGGAGCAAAGACCTGGGTCCCAAGCGCCGGAGGGAAGCCGGTGCCGGCAGCCAGGGGAGGGAAGGCCCATTCTTGCACAAATCTTCATGCGTCGGGCCTCTGGTGTCAATAGAAGGCAGATACCCGACTCGCCAACCCTAACACGAAAGCCGGAATGCCATTTAACTCGAGTTCACTGTTTCAGCTTTTACCTAAAACTGGCCTGTGATGATATCCTACGGGTTTTGACACTTGTATTCACCTGTTAGCCAAACCCTTATCAAACCACCATCGCTCGGAAGGTCCTTCGTGGTCCTTCCCAGTAGATCTCCCCGCGAGAGGCCACCGCTCCTCTGACTTCCTCCCGCCACAGAGGAGCGGTGCCCGCTCCGAACGGCACAAAAGGCAGTCACCCAGCATGGCCCTTTTGTGGGAGGCTTTTCTGCCCTGAGTGAAGGGTTTGATACCCTGGCAAGCTGGTGCATGTATCGGCAGCCCACTCCTGGTTCCCGCCGAGCATGAGCGCGCTGCAATGTATCCATCCATTCAGCTGCTGACGGACACCTGGGCCGCTTCCAGGCTCTGGCTGCCGCAGACAAAGCCGCCGTGGATGGCGGCCGGTCTTTGTGCACACACATGCTTTCACTGATCCGGGCAAACAGCTCCGGGGAGGCTGCCGGGTCGGAAGGGAGGTGCGTGTTTGCTTTTATGAGAAACTGCCACACCAGTTCTTTCAGAGCGGCTGTGCCGTTTTAGATATTCCCACCAACCATGTCATGTTTGGGAGTTGGGGCTGGTTCCACATCCTCCCCAGTATTTGCTGGGGTCTGTCCTTCCCCGTCTAGCTAATCTGGTGGGTGTGCAGGAGTATCTCATCCTGGTTTTCATCTGCATTTTCCTGAAAGACGGACAACGGTAGGAGTCTTTTCAGGTATCATCTGGCTGCTGGCATTATACGATAATGCCGTTCAAATAGTTTCATTGGGCTGTTTGGCATTTTATTATTGAGTCGCGCAACTCTTTCATATATCATAGGTAGCCGCGTTTGCTAGATGCGTGTTTGCAAATATTCTCTCCCAGTGTGTGGCTATTCATTTTTAAAAATCAGTATCTTTCGATAAGTGGGTTATTTTCATTTTTATGAAGTTAATTATATCAATTGCTTTTCTCCCCCCTCCCCCCCCCCGATTATTGCTTTTATAACCAGTATGTTCTACCTTGGTGAATATACCATGTGCACTTGAAGCTTTTACCTACTCCCAAGTCATGAAGACATTCTATTTTCCTTGAGAAGCATCATAATCTTAGCTTTGGTATTTAGGTCTATGACCCATGTCAGGGCACTTTTCGTGGGTGATGGGAGGAGAGGGTAAGTTTCACTTGTTTTCCTACATGGAGCACATGCCTGCATACCCAGGACCATTTCCTGGAAGCCTTTCCTTTCTCCCTGGAGAACATTGACACTTGTGTCTAAAAGCAAATGGCCAATGAAGGGGATAGAATCCTACCAATCTGGTTTTGGTTCATGCCAATACCACAGAGCCTTAATGATTCCAGTTTGATAGTAAGTTTTAACGTCAGGGAATAGGACTTCTCCAGTTTTGTTCAAACTTTTAGATTCAGTTGATAAAACTCCTGCTGGGATTCTGACTAAACTTACACTGAACTCATAAATCAGCTTAAAGTAAACTGGAATCTTAACAATATGGTGTCTTCTGGTACAGTATCTCTATTTATATATTCCTTAATTTCAAAATGGCTTATAATTTTCTTGTTATTTCTCCCTTGATCCATGGATTATGTATTTAGATGTCTGCTGTTTAAATTTGAAATATTTGTGATTTTCCTAGATACATTTTTGTTATTGGCTTGTAACTGAATCCCGTCGTAGACAGAGAATGTATTCCGTGTGCCCTCGATCCCTTTATGTTTATGGAGACTCGTTTTATGGCCCAGCATGTCCTCCACTCTGGTGGCCTTGAGAGCGGTATGCATTCCGCTGGACGCAGTGTTCTACAAGCATCGGCTCTTTCAAAGTGATTGGTAAGCGGCATTCAGATCCTCCAGGGACCTGCTTAGTTGTTCCATCACCTAACGAGAGAGTGGCATGGAAATCTCCCACTATGATTCTGGACTTGTCTATTTCTCTCTTGAATTTAGTCCATTTTTGCTTCATGAATTTTGAAACCCTGTTACTAGATAAATGACAGTCCCTCATAGTTAAAATGGAAACTATGATAGCACCTGTCTCATGGGGTTTTAGTAAAGACTGAATGGGGGAAATACACAGATACATTACGATTCATAATGGTAGCAACATTACAGTAATGAAGCAGCAACAAAAATAATTTTACGGTTGGGGGTCACCACAACATGAGGAGCTGCATTAAAGGGTCACAGCATTAGAAAAGTTGAGAACCTCTGGCTTAGTGAAAAAATGATATGGGGATAAAGGAAGCCATAATAATTACCTCCAAACATCTATTTTAACTAAATAACTAATATTAACTAACAACTATCTTAACTAGCTAACACATATCTTACCTATCATTTGGGAGAAAGTTATGTTTTCTCTCTTTGGGTCCATGGCCAGATGCCCTTTGTGGGATGGGATGCAGCCCGTCTTGGGGGAGAGCTGTCAGAGGCCTGGACTGAGCTGCCCCGGTTACACACTCGCAGTACCTATTTGTCCGCGGTACTGGTGAGGATTAAGAAAATTACTTTTCATTTTGTCACGCTTATAACAGAGACGGTGCCATGGATATTTTCAGGAGTAGAACGGATAGTGAAAGATTATAAATAAAAACTCCAAGAAGCCCTGGCCAGTGTGGCTCAGGTGGTTGGAAAGCCATCCCATGCACCAAACGGTGGCGGGGTCGGTTCCCGTCAGGGCACAAATGGGACGGAGGGGGCGGGGGCGGGGGTGGTGCAGGTTCATCACTAGTCGGGGAACCTGCAGGAGGCAGCTGATTGATGTTTCTCACAACCATGTCTCTCTCTCTCTCTCACTCTCTCTCTCTCTCTCTCTCCACTCTCCCTTCCCTTCCTCCCTCCCTCCCCCTTCCTCTCCTAAAACTAAGTTTTAAAAAGCATGTTCTGCCGAAACTGGTTTGGCTCAGTGAACAGAGCATCGGCCTGCGGGCTGAAAGGTCCCGGGTTCGATTCCAGTCAAGAGCATGTACCTTGGTTGCGGGCACATCCCCAGTAGGGGGTGTGCAGGAGGCAGCTGATGGATGTTTCTCTCTCATCGATGTTTCTAACTCTAACCCTCTCCCTTCCTCTCTGTAAAACATCAATAAAATGTATATATTTTTTAAAGTGTGTGTTTCAGCCATGGATCTAGTACAACCTTCCTGTTTTATAGATGAGGAAACAGGCCCAGAGAGGTTGGGGGTTCACACGCCATCACACAGCGGGTAGGCCTGGAGGAGACACGAAGGTGCAACCTGAGCTGCCGGGGCCACCGCCTCCGCCACCCCACCGTGCGGTTCGCTTTTAGGGAAATCCTGAGCACGCAGAGTCCGGCTCCAGCTGTGGCAGCCACAGGAGCCCCGACCGAGAGGTGGGTGCAGACCTCGCCTATGCCTCCCCCCTCCTCCCCCTCACCTCCTCGCCCCTTCCCACGTCCCAGGGAAATACTCGGCTGCCAGGCGATGACTTCACCCTCTTCCTTCTGGCTCATTTGAATGCTCTGCTGGGAGAGCCAGACGGAGAGAGGGAATGATGAATGACTCCTTGTGCAACGCAGGAAGAATGTGGCGAGTGGGATCTCAACGTGACGGAATCCCCTCAAGCAGAAAGAACCGCCGCTCGCCGCGCAGAGCGGCCGGACCGCAGCTCCGACGGGAGGGGAGGCACGAGAAAGATCCTAAAGGGGCGGGGGAAGCAAATCAGCCCTCACCTCCAACGCAGGTAAGCGTTTTATTGGAAAGGAAAACAGGAGCTTTTCTCAGTGAGTCAACAGAGCCGAGACTGGAGAGAACTGGGAAAGGGGGAGAGGGATGCTGAGAGGGGCGAAGGAAAAACATCTGCTCGGCCATCCAACAGTTACAGGTTTTTCTCAAAACCCTCCCCCACTATTTTTTTAACCCAGAACTCAGCCTCCATCTCCTCACCACATATAGACAGGTGAGCAATCACACCTGAATTACCATGATCACAGAATTTTTTTTTAAATATATTTTATTGATTTTATACAGAGAGGAAGGGAGAGGGATAGAGAGCTAGAAACATCGATGAGAGAGAGTCATCGATCAGCTGCCTCCTGCACACCTCCTACTGGGGATATGCCCGCAACCAAGGTACATGCCCTTGACCGGAATCGAACCCGGGACCCTTCAGTCCCCAAGCCATCGCTCTAACCATTGAGCCAAACCGGTTTCGGCGTGATCACAGAATTTTAAGAATAGTTAACATTGCCACTTAGAAACGAATGTTCATTCATAAACCAGGAGGGGGTTTTTCTGCATTTACAGAAGTTTTTGTTTGTTTTTTAATTAAATATATTGGACATAGAGCCTTGTATAAATGTAAGGTGCAGATGTTGTCTCTCTTCACCGTATGGGGTGTTAGGTCGCAAGGAGTCATTTCTGGGCAGACCTCGCTTTATTGCACTTCGCAGATACTAACATCGAGGCCAGAACCTCCACCGGCAAAAAGGTCATGACTTGCTGAGGGCTCAGATGATGATTAGCAGTTTTTAGCAATAAAGTGCTTTTAAGTTAAAGTGTGCCCATCTGTAATGATAAAAGCATGATATGCTAATTAGACCGGATGTCCTTCTGGATGTCCTTCCGGATGAAGCTGGGGCAGCGAGGGAAGCCTGGGTCCCGGGTGCCAGAGGGAAGCCAGGGAAGGAAGGCCTGCTCTCGCACGAATTTCGTGCACCGGCTCTAGCTGTTCTATAAGACGTAATGCTATTGCACACTCAGTACGCTGAGGTATAGTGCCAACGTGACTTCTCTGCAATGAGAAACCAAGCAATCCGACTCTGCATCACAGCGCCCCCTTCCTGTAAGGGTCTGGAAGCGCCCACAGTTCCCCGAGGCCGTCTGAGCAGGACAACGTGCCTGTGCCGCTCGGAAGTTGTACCCTTCACCGATGTCCGTCCTTCCCCTCCCTCGCCGCCGGTCACCACCCCTCTACTCTGTTCGTATGAGCTTCTTTAGAGTCCACCTACGGGCAATATCAAACAGTGCCTGTCGTCCTCTGCCTGGCCTTTCTCACTCAGCACAATGTCCTCAAGGTCTAGCCATGCTGCTGCACGGCCACGTCTGAGAAACCCCGTTTCAGCACCGAACATTTCCTGGTGCGTGAGAATCTCGGACACGCTCTCCATCCTCGTGTCTGCGGCTTCCAAGCCTGTGGCGGGAAGCACTGCCTGGCTCAGCTGGGAGGCGAAGAGGAGACGAACCCAGCACCTACCGACCACCTGCTCCGTGTCCCTACCCCTCGGCCCCTCGGGACACGAGTGGCCGTCCTAGGAGTGGGCGTCCCTCCTGCCCCGGGCCAGCAGCGGACGATGCGCGAGGCCGTGCTGCCCTCGGTGCCCACGCTGCCTGGCAGGTGTGAGCCAGGGTCCTGCCAGGCTCCCTCTGCGAAATCGGTGTCTTTAAGGGGTCATCTGAGTGCCCTCTCTGACGCGACAGGACCTTCCCAACCAGCAGAGGACCCGAACCTGCGGCCGACACACTTGGCTTCTCTCTAAGGTAAACCGAACCGGGGGAGTAAAACCCTTACGAGAGCTCCTCGTCCCCTCCCTACTGACTAACGTTTCTACCTTTTCTTGCCTTATTCCCTCTGTGGTCTTTCATACTCGCTTTCATAATAACAGAGGCATCTGACACTATGAATATCAACTATGTGGATAGCAGTGGTCGGCAAACCGCGGCTCTTGAGCCCCATGTGGCTTGTGAATCGCCGTTTGCCGCTCTGTTGACTAATGAGTTCACCGACCGCTGGTGTAGACAATCAAGCAGTCCCACAGAAAAAATACCTGAGGTGAAGGCTCATGCTTTGGGCACAGCGGTCCCTGCCAGGGCCCCGTGCCCCCCACAGGTGGTACCCCTCGCTCACGGGGCGTCGGCCCACACAGCCTGCACCCCACTCTCCTGTTGGCCGACGCTGAGAGACCCAGAACGCCCCCTTCTACTGAGAATGCCTTCTAAACAGACACTGTCACCCAAAATGGCACACCTCACAGTAAGCTGACTTTTACTTTTAAAAGCCAGGGACAAGCCCCGGCTGGCGTGGCTCAGTGCTTAAGCACCCCCCTGCACCCGTGAAGCAGGGGGTCATGGTTCGATTCCTGGTCAGGGCACGGGCCTGGGTTGTGGGTTCCATCCCCAGTAAGGAGCATGCAGGAGGCAGCCGATCCATGATTCTCTCTCTCTCTCTCTCCCTCTGCCTTCCTCTCTGAAATCAACAAGATGTCTATTTTCTAAAAATCAGTGAGAAAATGTAACAATGACGTCCTAGTACACAAACACAGAGGCTCTTAAAGCAAGAGGCCGCTTTCCAGTCCAACCCCAAGCGTTGGGGTGAGAAGGTCAATCAGGCATCAAAGGGGGACCCCAGTAACGGCATCTGGTGGGGAACATGCCTGAACAGCCCTTCGGTCATGGCCACCGGAGTCCAAGGCTGGAGCCAGACCCTATGCTGTGATTTAGAAATAAACATTAAAATGGAGCTTTCTTTAAAACTCTCTGATAATTTTCACTTTAAAAGTACCAAATTAGTCCATAAAAAAAATTTTTTTTAAAGCTCATGCTAATTATTCCAAAGCAATCAATTTCTTTAAGACCCTTTATTTCACAATTACGCTAACATCCCATTCATTGGGGACATGTACCCCGGTATTTACTCTCTGCTCATTACCGCCGTACACGTTAAGGGAACACCCATAACACAATACAGGCATTAATATGTAAAACATCAACAAAAGCCATCTGGAAAGCTAATGAATAATCAAGGGATTTCAAATTAAGCTGCAGAATTTTCCCTTAGAATCTTTAGGACAACACTGTCAGGTCCAATCTATTCGCTCGGCCTCCAGAATCAATTTTTCAAACTTTATGACAGGTCTAATCGCTTCCACCTGTGTCTCCAGCTTGACTCTTGACTGGCATGCTACCAGCCAGGGTGAAAATGCAGACAAAGATCCCTATTAGGACCCGGCTGTTTCTCCACTGTGAGGTCACTCAGCCATTAAATTAGTTCCAGCCCGATCTCTGTCCCCTTGGCCTCCACTTTGGGAGGAGGGTGCAGAGTCACGAGCAAGGGGAGCAGTCAGGAGAGAAGAAGGGGGTACAGCGCCGGCCAGGACTGAGCCCACCCCCATGCAGAGGGAGAAAGGCTGGGATTGGCCCCGCGTTCTGAGACCAACATACTATCTTCCTTACACGAGGGTGGCTGTTCTCCTCCATGCAATTTCCCCCAAAATGCTTTTCTTTAATATGTGTTTACTGATTTCAGAGAGGAAGGGAGAGGGAGAGAGAAACACCCATGATCAGAGTGAATCAGGGATCGGCTGCCTCCTGCACGCCCCACACTGGGAATCAAGCCTGCAGCCGGGGCCTGTGCCCTGACCAGGAATCGAATGGTGATCTCCGGGCTCATGGTCGGGGCTCCAATGCTGACCTCGCTGGCCGTGTTTTACCACGATCGTATGGGTCTGTTTTCCCTGTCTGTGCCTCTGGAGGGAGAAGTCATCTGAATTCCATACGAGGAGGCCAGTCAGAAACACTGCGGCCTGTGCAGCCTGTGCAGCCTCTAACACAGGAGGCTCCGGAGGCAGGAAGGCTGGCTGGCAGGTGCTGGCCCGGGAGTGTCGCCTGGTGCCCTCGGACCCGTCCTACCAGCTGAGCGGACCCGTCACAGGAACGCCCCGGGGAACAGCCGGGAAGGAGAAGGCGGCTCTCACGGCGCCCAGAACCAGCGTCGCACCCCAGACGTCTAGGTCAGAATCCCGGGAACATCACTCAGAGGGTTTTGACTTTTTGTTTTTGTTGGGGGAAGGGACCCAGGCCCTCCGATTGCCTGGATTTCGTTATCAGCAAGAAACTCCCCTCTTCCCTGCGCTACTGCCTCCCTGCGCGGGGACACTGGCTCAGCCGTCACTCACGGGCAGGCGGGCAGGGGGGAGGTGGGCAGTCGTGGCTCAGGCGCCCCTGCGCTCACACCGGACATCAATGCCAGCGCCAGGGTCTCCCTCGGTTCAGCGGCTCAGCAGGGTTTGCAGTCCCTGAGGAAAGTAGGACGGCTCCAAACCATGTGTCCAAAGACATTCCCAACCCTCCCAGACTCAGTCACGTAGGAAAAACCCTCGAGTGACACTGTCTAAGCAGCAAAACCAAACCAGTGTCACCTCTCCAATAGGGGCCCCGCCTAGGACTGCAAGTCCTGCAGGTGCCAGGGGCCGAGAGCGCCCCTGTCCGCTGACGGACCAGCCTGCGGCCTGCACGGCCCGGAGCCTGGGCTGAGCAGCGGGCGCCAGAGCAGGTGTGAGGACCGCCTTCCCGGAGGAGGGAGCACGTGTGGGTGCGGATGCGGGTGCGGGTGCGGGGAGGAGGGGAAAGGGGTCTGCGCCGGCGGCAGAACCGCTGTTCCCCAGGATGCACTCCAGAGCAAAGACCTGTCCTTAGAGACCAAGGCTGGGCTCCCCAACACTCCTGGGTTACCATGGACACCGTGCCTAGGGCAGATGCGGAGAAGGCCGATGGGGGAAACGGAGGCATCGGAAATGGTGGGAGGAGAGCCCTGAGGTGCCCTGCACCACCAGCAAGGTGAGCAGTGGGTCCCAGGGTAACGGAAGGGAACATCCCTGGAGCCAAATGACAAAGCGACGAAGACACCCCACTTCAGGCATGAAGTGGTGAGGAGGCAGGGCTCTCTGGGAAATAATAATGCCGAGAATTTAAGACAGCAGGAAAGGAGGGGAGCCAAGCATGAGACCACGCCACTGGCATGAGCGTAGGAGCTGAACCTGGCTGCTGGGGGGCATGGGGAAGGGGGGTCACTCACAGGGTCGCCAGGAGGGGGCGCCAACTCAGCAGCATGCAGCACACAGGCTCCCTCCTTTCTTAGGAAGGGCATTCTCCATACTTAGCCGGCACAGGTCCCAAGCGGTGGGGGTAGAAACAGGAAAACAGGATTTTAGAGATCTTATCATAAAGATCTATATCGGCCAGGCTGGTGTGGCTCTGCGGTTGAGCTTCGGCCGATGAACCGGAAGGTCGCAGCTCAATTCCCGGTCAGGGCACATGCCCAGGTTGTGGGCTCAATCCCAGTGTGGGGCATGTAGGAGGCAGCCGATCAGTGATTCCCTCTCATCATTGATGTTTCCATCTCTCTCTCCCTTTCCCTTCCCCTCTGAAATCAATAAAAAAAAAAAAAAATATATATATATATATATATATATATATATATATATACTGAGTGGCCAGATTATTATGATCTCTGAACACATAATAATTTGACCATTCAGTGTGTGTGTGTGTGTGTGTGTGTGTGTGTGTGTATATATATATATATAGATATATATATATATATATATTTATATTTACTTATTAGAGGGCCAGTGCATGAATTCGTACATGGATGGGGTTCGGTCACGGGGAGGAGACATGGGTGGTTGGCTGGCCTGCCTGCTGGTCAAACGCCTGGTAGAGGGAACAATTTGCATATTAGCCTTTTATTATATAGGATACACACTGAGTGGCCAGATTATTATGCGTTCAGAGGTCATCATGGTCTGGCCACTCAGTGTTTTCTAAAAAGATCTCTCTCTAATCTAAATTTCGCTTCCAGTCCAGTCCATAGGAAAGAGCCACTCGCTGCCGCAGAAGCCGCGGACGCAGAGAGAAACACGCGTGGAGCAGCAAACCCGGTGAGGGGCTGGAGAGCCCTCCTGCCCGGCGAGCTGCCCCACGGATGTGATGCCGTGCCATCATCAGAAACACGCAGAGACAGGACCCGCCCACACACGCCGATGACAGCGCCTGACTCGGTTCCAGCCATGACCCGGCACGGAACGCTGATGCAGGAAATCAGCGGGCACACGTGAGCACATCAAAGCCGTGTCTGGGAGATAAAAGCTCTCGCTGCATGCTGGCTATTATTAGTTGTTATTCCCACAATGCACTGTGATTCCCTACGCGTGGCTTATGTAGGATCAAATACAACACTTGGCATAGAAGCAGTTTTGGCCTTATGCTTAGAAAGTAATAAGCCAAGACGTGAACCTCAGAGGGCAGGCGGGGGAAGGGAGGGAGGGTGAGGAGCCCGACCAGTGAACTTGTATGCATATCTGCGTGACCCTATGGACACGGACAATGGGGGGTGGGGGGCGGGCTGGAAGAGGTTAATGAGGAAAAAGGAGTATCTATGGCATTCTTTCAACAACAACAAAACAAAGTAGTAAGTCATGTTTCGCTGGTCGATCTCGTGGTTCCTTTGCGGACCATTCTGGCACTAAGGGGACCTCTTCACGTTCCTTCCCTTGACAAAGCTGCGGCCCCAGGGACTTCTCCCAGGCTCCGGCCTCGGCCTGGGGCACAGTGAGTCCCCGCAGAGGGTGAGTCTCCCTGAGCAGCAGCCACCTCTCAGGATCTGCTCCCTCAAAGCCCCTTCCCTCTGCGCCCACAGAGAGCAGGCCGGAGGAGAAGAGAAAAGATCTGTAAATGCCCCCTGGAGAGTTAAAATGTTTTTCTTTCGTAAAAACAGCTCCACTATCACGGAGCTCAGCTGTACGTGTTTACAGAGCCACGCTGCATAGACAGAATTCTTATTTTTTTATCAAAAGTTCAATATCAACAAAGAGCTTACCCACATTCAGGGCCCTGAAGCCGTGTGTTGTATTTTCCATCCTAAACACAGGCTCCAGGGCGGAAGGAAACACAAGTGCCCGCCAACCGCATGGAGCCTCGGTCCGCGCACCCTGGCGGGCACCACAGGGATCATGATACTGCACTGCCCGCTACACACGCACAGACCGTTATCCCGATGTTTCCACACGTCCAGCACGGAGCATCTTCACATACGATCCCGGGAACACCAGAAAAGGTCTGGAAGTCCCAATGTTCCTCCATCCACATTTTGCTTTCCCAAATCCTGTGTGAAAGGCAAGGTCCTGACTTTTTTTTAGAAGATGTAATTATAATTGGTCACCCTCTCAATGTAACAGACTGTTCATTTGAATAACATGATTATCACAGGTTTGTACAGCAAGTAGGACTGTTCCATCGGCAAGAACACGCGTCTTTTCTACTTGGGAGGGAAGGGAAATGGTGGGAGGGGAGTGAAGGCAGGAGAGATGGGAACTCGGGGGGAAGTACCTCTGACAACACAAACAGCTCAGTAAACAAGAGCTCGGTTACCATATTTCCTTTCCTACTGCTGCCCCACTCTGTCACTTCCCCTACACCAATGGTCGGCAAACTCATCAGTCCAAAGAGCCAAATATCAATGGTACAACGATTGACATTTCTTTGGAGAGCCACATTTTTTAAACTTAAACTTCTTCTAACGTCACTTCTTCAAAACAGACTCGCCCAGGCTGTTGGGATTTTGTGGAAGAGCCACACTCAAGGGGCCAAAGAGCCGCATGTGGCTCGAGAGCTACAGTTTGCCAACCACAGCCCTACACCAGCAATGTTCAACGGCTGTGCTGCAGGAACTTTTAAACATGCAGCACCTGACTATTTAGTCGGGGGCACAGACCGATTTTCCCTTCGATTGTCAACAGCCAACACAGTCGTAGGCGTCCAATGTGAATGAATAAAAATCACACCTATCGTTCTGTGTCAGATCGGCACACACCACACTCTGTGTGCTGCAGATTTTGGTAATCAGCTTATGTGTGCCGAGAGAGGGAAAATGGTAAAAGCCGCTGCCTTGCGAATGCTTGTCCCACATCCTCTGTACTCAGTAAGGCTGCCATTTCCATGACTCTGAGAATGAGGGTCAAAAAACCCTAACGTTCTCGTTTGATATCAACATGCTATCACATTCCAGAAGTTATTATAAAGAAGAGAGGCCAAATACTCCCATATGTTCCATGCACTGAATTATGCAGCTAACCATGCGGTCAAACAGGGGGAAGTGTCTGAAACCGGGGGAAATCTGGGTTTGGGGGGGATCCTACATTCCTTACATTTCAGTCCCATGTTGAAGGAAGATGCTTTTCTTCTTCAGCCCCTCTGTAACCCTACTTGTGAAACGATCTCAGAATAAGAGCATTAATTAATCCTGACTAATTAGGGAGTGTAAACAAGTCCTTTCATCTGGTTTCTATTTTTTAACCTTTAATCAGCGTCCGGGAAACAGAAGGCACAGAAAGGAACGTTTTTGGTAAATTCTGAGCATCCACATGGGATGACGGAGCGCTCCAAAAATGTCCTGGGCAGGAGCGCAGCGAAGTACAAAGCTCCGATCGGTTTCGGCTGAGCACAGCGTGCGTGCGTGCAAACTGCTCTCCTGACGCCCCCGCCGAGAATGTAAACTAACCGTCTGACGCCGGTGCTCGCAACGCGAAAACGAACCGACAGCTTGAACAGCAATGCCACCTGTTAAACGTGTCTTTTCATGGCGTGCTTTTCCCCAAGAACATTCTGGAAAGGTCTGATTGAAAAAAGAGTCACAGGCACCGAAACCACCCATTCTTTAGAACACACGCCTGTGACCAAAGAGCTGCACCTCATTTCTCTCCCTGCACCCAGAGTCTCCTGGGACAGGCCCACACTCCCTTCCGGACGGGATGATGGAGCGTTCTTGTTTGACACACCATTCCCTTCTCCCAGCATGGCTGGAGGGAACGAACCTTCGCACAGTAGGACTCACATGCACAGTAGGACTCATCTGCATGGGTCAACTTACCCGTCCAGGAGGTTCATGGTGGAGGAGGTCACTTCGGCAAACAGGATCACTTTCCCCAGTTGCTTTGTCTGCAGGTTTCGCCGGTAGATCTCCAGGTCAAAGTGCGCGCAGGAGAAGGCCGCCGTGTCGGTCACCACGGGGAGGGCGGTTGGGGTGACTTCCATGTCGGGCATGTGGGTCGGGACAAGCCTGAGGGAGAGCTTGCTGGACTTTATCTCTCCTCCAGCGGCCATGCACTTCTCCAGCCACCGCGTGAGAGGGCCCCGGATCTCCTGCGTCGCAAAGAAGGAAATGGAGGGGTGGTGACGCGCCATTGCATTGGGTGAGGGCACTTAAGTCACACAAGCACTTCCTAAGTCGTGACCATTGAACGTTACATTGGTGTGTTCTGAACGTTGGGACTATTATACACAGGCAGTAAGGACGCTAGTATCTTAGACTACAAAAATAACCCGCTCAGAAACCAGGAGGCAAGAAAATGAGCTCTTTCTCCCACTTACTACCCTAAATTCTCCAAACCCCCCCAGCTCTCGGGCTCACTAGGAATCCTCTGGCCTTCTGTGCATTCTACAGAAAACACGTATCCTCATACGTTCCCCCACAAGGACACGGATTCTCCTATCGGGGAGAAAGCCAACACCCAGGCACTGAGGTACCGGGAGCATTTGGCTCAGCCTCCGAGCACAGTCCCTGTTTGCTGGACATGCGCTCTGTGGAGGAAGATGACAGAATGAATAAGTGTCAGGCACAGGTAACGGAATGAATGTTGGTGTCCCCCCAAATGCTGATGTTGAAATCCTAATCCCCAAGGTGACAGCCCTTGGAGGTGGAACCGTTGGGAAGTGGTTAGTCATGTGAGTGAGCCCTCCTCAACGGAGTCAGTGCCTTTATCAAAGCCACCACCCAGGGCGATCCCTCACCCTCTCACCAGCGAGGACATGGCAACAAGGCGGCCTCACCACAACCAGCCATGCCGGCACCCTGGTCCCGGCTTCCCAGCTGCAGAAGCAGGAGAAATAACTCTGTCCTTGACAAGCCGCCCGGTCGATGCCATTCTGTTCCACAGCCTGCACGGACTGAGACACCCCGACCTCAGACCTGGCCGCTAGCGGTGAGCCATTCCGCTCCTTCACTGTTGGGCCACCCTCTGAAGGGACGGAGCGGACAGGTCTGAAGTCCCTTCCTCACAGCCCCAGAGCCACTGGTTGTCACAAGGGGACCACACAGGCTACCGACACACCGTGGGGAAGCGGGTGAACCAGCTAGATTACAGGGGTGTCTGCACGAAGTTGCGCTTTCACTAGCGGAGCAGAGTGAGATGGCGACTCGGCGCGGCCGGTGTAGGCAATGGGAGCCCCGCTCAGAGTCAGTGAAAACCGGAGTGAAACCAGAGGGAACGGCAGACAGGCGACGGGATTTCCAGGACCGAATAGAGCAGGGAGTCCTCTCTGGAGTGAGTTATCCATCATTCATCTAAGAAATATCTGTGTCTCACAAGCAGTGCCACAGTGGACAGAGGACGAAAGGCCGGCGGGTATGCACACAACTACCGCAGAGTGTGAGGCATGACAAGCGCTAAGGAAATTCAGTCCAACAATTCCAATGCACTTCCCTTTGGCATGTGGTCCACCTGACTGGCCAAGTAGAATATCTCCTCTTATTTGCACACCAGTTGGTGGCAGATTCTTAAAGAATTATATTATCACTAGAGGCCCAGTGCATGAATTCGGGCTGACTGGTGATCGGGGCCAAATGGGGCCAATCGGGGCCAGCCAGCCAAGGGGGGGTGGGTAGGAGCCACGGGAGGTTGGCTGGCCATGGGAAGTTGACTGTGGGAGCGCACTGACCACCAGAGGGCAGCTCCTGTGTTGAGTGTCTGCCCCCTGGTGGTCAGTGCAGGTCATAGCTACTGGTCAGCCCGTCTTCTGGTCACTCGGTCATAATGGTCACTTACACACACACACACACACACACACACATATATATATATACACACACACACATACACACACACACATATATATGTAAATATATGTATTTTACTATATCTACTAATTACGAAAGTAATATTCCCAATTATGTTTTTAAAAGCAATACTTTGATGCACAAATGCAAAAAATAAAATTGATGAAAGCAACGCACTTTTCTCTTATACTTCTTCCACATACTCTTTCAGGACTTAGGCAGAGCCAAGTAAATTACTCAGGACAAACAGAATCTAAAAGATATAAAATGAGGCCTGAAGCCTCTTAAGAAATATAACCGTATACTACCCATAAATATTTACATTCAAGATAGTTGAATGCAACTTTAAGCCACCAAAACCAAGCACACAAAGGAAGTATTTAGGCTCTCCTACACCCGTTATCCCTGGATAATAGAATAAAGTTCTGGTTGCAAGAAACATCAGCATTACTACCTGTTTGACGCAAATCTGCCTGGAATGTCCTCTCAAATGCACTCTAGTTACAACGACTTAAGAGCTATATAAGTAGCAGATGCCCTGAGTAGGGAAAAGACTCCTGCTCCTTGGCTTAAGTCTACTAATGACCACTAAGGCAGTGTAGATATTCTGTTGGCAAAGAGGTTGATGTAAGTAGTGTTACCCAGGCAAATAGGTTGATGTAAGTAGTGTTACCCAACCCCAGTCCCAAATCCACCTAGCTCTTTGAAATGTTTGAAGCCAATTAGTTCTATTGAAAACAAAAAACAACTGCTATCAATTTTCACCCCAGTGAGATTCATAAAAGCCTTCTAATTAATGTTAAAAAAAAAAAAACAAAGCAAAAACACTTGAACTTCAAGAATTTAGTTTTTACCTTTTTCAAAGATTTCAGGCTAATTAAATACAATTTAGGTAGAACCAAAATCTAAATTTTTTTAGTTACATAACTGCTGGCCCTTATGAATTGGCCACAGCACTAGGAAGCAGATCGCTAGCCATTCACAGGAAAAGTGAACGTGCCTTTGTTTCTTGCTGGAACACACTGCACACAATGATGGAGATACTAAGGAATCTACCAAAAAAGTACCAGAACAAGTACGGGAGTTCAGCAAGGTCCCAAAATACAAGGTCAATATTCAAAAACTGGGTGTATGGCTACATATTAGCCACAAATATTTGGAGTCCTAGAAATGCCATTTGAATAGACCTGAAACATTTAGGGACAGATGAAACAAAATATGTGCCAGACCCGTACACTGAAAACTACAAAACACTCCGGAGTTGAAAATTAAAGGAGCTCAAAATAACTGAGGAGATATACCATGTTCATGGATTAGAAGACTCAATATTACTAAGATGTCAATTCTCTCCAAATTAATCTATAAGTTCAATGTAATTGCAATCAAAATCCTAGAAGGCTTTTTTTTGTAGAACTTGATAAGCTGGTTCTAAAACATATACCGAAATAGAAAGGACCTAGAATGACCAAGACAATTTTTTTGGGGGGAGTAGGAAGTTGGAAGAGTTATCTTTCAAGACTTATTACAAAGCTGCAGTAATGAAGATAGTGTGATACTAGAGTACAGTAAGACATAGATTACTAAAACAGAACAGGGTCCAGAAACAGAGCCACAAATATATGTTTGACTGATTTTCAACAGAAGTGCCAAGGCAATTCACTTGAAAAAAAGGGTCATCTTTTTAATGCATGGTACTGAAACAATTGTACATCCATATGCAAAAAACACACAAATAAAAAAATCTTATTCTGCATGTATACAAAAATTAGCCTGAGCCCCGGCTGCTGTGCCTCAGTTGGTTGGGCGTCATCCTGCGTACGAAAAGGCTGCTGGTTCTGACAGGCTGCTGGTTGTTGGCTTTATCCCAGTCCCTTGTGGGGAGAGAGTGAGGATACCAACATTCATTCCGTTACCTGTGCCTGTCATTTATTCATTCTGTTTTCTTCTCCATAGAGGGCATGTCCACAAAACAGCAAACAGGAACTGTGCTCAGAGGCTGAGCCGAATGCTCTCAGTACCTCAGTGCCTGGGTTTTTGCTTCTCTCCCAGTCCCTTGTGGAGAAGTGAGAGGATATGTGATTTCTGTAAAACACACAGAAGGCTAGAGGTTCGGAGTCACCACCTCACTCCACTTGGCTAGTGAAAGCGAGAGCTGCTGGCTGCCTCCTGTACGTGCTCCTGTACGGTTGCTGGTTTCCCCCATTAATCACTCTCAAGTTGATTTTTTTTCCTCTCTCTCCCTCTCCATTCTGCTCTTTAAAAAAATCAATTAAAAATATTTTTTTGTTAAATTGCATCAATGAATCATAAATCTAAATGTAAAACTCTGAAACTTCTAAAATAAAATTATAGGAGCAAAACTTTCTGACCTTGGGATGAGTAAAGTTCTCCTGAGACAGAACAAAAGAAGCATGAACCATAAAAGGAAAAATGATAAACTGGACTGCATAAAATTAAGAGCATTAAGAACTGCTGCTCTTCCAGAGAGAAAGTTAAGAAAAAGGAAAAGACAAACAACAGACTGAGAGAAACTAACCTGTCTGTCAAAGGACCTATATCCAGAATATTCTTAGGTCCTTAGAACAGAATTATAAACAAACCAACAATTCAACCTGGAACATGAGTGAAAAGGTTTGAACAGACACTACCCAAAGGAAAACATCAGGTGGCCAAAGAGTACATGAAAAAATACCCAGAATCCTTTGTCACCAGGGAAATACCAACTGTACCACCTCACACCCACAGGATGCCACGCGCAGTCCCATTGGAGCCATTTCACCATCACTTGCCCATCGGCTACATTCATCCACCCGAGAAGATTCAGTCAATGAAGCAGAGCCACCCTCTGACTCAGTGTCGGACTCCAAATACACATCACCTTCTGCCTGTGGTTTGGCCCTCCTCTTCCCCAGATAGACCTGATCTCCACCTAAAGGTTTTCTACCCCAGAGACACAGTGGCCTCTGCAAATAATCAGACGAGTTGTGCCTCAGTCGTAACACTGTAAGTTGCTAGGCAACCAGCAGTGTGTGAATCAGAAAGGGAATCCACACAGACACGGAACACAAGCCCGTTTTTATGGCTGTCTCGTTCTCAAATGCGCTCGAGGGAACAGGAACAGACTGAACAACAGCAAACCCGTTCCTATCGTTGTAGTTTACAAACTGGTGTGTCACTGCCACCACCATGCTGACGCAGCGTCTTCACAACCATAAAGAGGACACTCCTGTAGCCAAAACCGATATGACTCAGTGGATAGAGCATCAACCTGCAGACTGAAGAGTCCCAGGTTCGATTCGGTCAAGGGCATGTACCTTGGTTGCGGGCACATCCCCTGTAGTGGGTGTGCAAGAGGCAGCTGATTGGTGATTCTCTCTCATCCATGTTTCTGACTCTATCCCCCTCCCTTCCTCTCTCTATAAAAAAAAAAAAATCAATACAATATATATTTAAAAAAAAAAAAAAAAAAAGAGGACACTCTTGTAGGATCAGGGCTGACCTCACTGAAGGGGGACAGAGTAGCCTGGACAGTGGCCAACACCCCGCTGGGAGAGAGCCCAAGGGGGCTGGGGTTGGCCCAGGGGACTCTCTCTGGAGGGACCACCCCTCCCAAGCCAGCCCTGAGGCCCCATGTGGGCCCAGCAACGAGAGGAGCTCCCTCGGACCCAGCTCCTTCCCTGGTGGCCAGCGGGGACCTGGGACGCCCCAGGGATGAGGACAGGTGGGCCAGGTATCGCCGTCTGCACCGGCACCGGCATCCCAACCCCGGCCTGGGACCCGATAGGCACTCCATAAACGCCGGTCACACCGCGTTCCCTTTATGAGGTAAGCGATCGCTCGGCGGAGGCGGGAAAGGCCGCAGGTTCTGCGGTTCCGTTACCTGCCAGCAACGAAGGAGACAGAGGCTGTGGCCCGTAAACCGCGTAATGAATAGGCCGTTTCTAAGGAGGCGGTTTACGGGCTCACACCTCCGCAGGCCAGGGCTCGCTGCAGAGGCGAGGCCGGCTCCGCGAGGGGGGGACACAGAGAGGGGGGGGGGGGGAGGGAGGGAGGCGGCCACCGCCCCTGCGAGAGAGACGCTAACTCCCGCAGGCGGCCAGGTCCCGGCTCCACGGGGACGTCCCCGGGGCCCTCATTAAGCCACCCGCCGCCCTCCGTCCCGTCCAACACAAACAGGCCCGGGGCTGGGCGGCCTGGGACGCCAGGAAGGCTCCACGCGGTGAGCCCGCTGCGGGGGGACACCTGTGGGGCGCCCTGCCCGGCTCGCCTGGGGTGGCAGTCCTGGCTGGCACACGGTGGGCACACACAGGCACAGGTGTGACCTCTCGCCCCTCCACAACGCCAAGTGGGCGGCAGGCCTGAAGCGCCAGAGGGGGCGGTACGGAGCGCACAGGGGCGCCATCCTACACGGCTGGCCCCGGGCCTGTGGGCCCGGCCTTGACCCTCTGGAGAGCCAGCTCTGCCACCACCACTGGGAGGCCTCTTTCCTGCTCCTTTTTTTTATTTTTTTTAACATATTTTTATTAATTTTTTACAGAGAGGAAAGGAGAGGGAGAGAGAGTTAGAAACATCGACCAGCTGCCTCTTGCACACCTCCTACTGGGGATGTGCCCGCAACCAAGGTACATGCCCTTGACCAGAATCGAACCTGGAACCTTTCAGTCCTCAGGCCAACGCTCTATCCACTGAGCCAAATCAGTCAGGGCTGCTCCTTTTTTTTTTATCCTCAAGGACGTGTGGGTGGTTTCTGTTTGTTTGTTTTAGAGAGAGAGGAAGCGGGGAGAGGGAAAAACATTGATCGGTTGCCTCCTGTACGTGCCCCGACCAAGGATCAAGCTTGTAACCTACGTGTGTGCTCCGACCAGGAGTGGGACCTGCGGCCTTTGGATGCTCTGACCCACGGAGCCGGCCAGGGCTCAGTGCCTTCATGTTTCAATCAGCTTCAGGATTCAATGTTTAGCCCTGGCTGGTGTGGCCAGGTGGATAGAGCGTCAGCCTGCGGATCAAAGGGTCCTGGGTTCGATTCTGGTCAAGGGCACATGCCCTGGTTGCAGGCCAATCCCCAGTAGGGGGCGTGCAGGAGGCAGCTGATCCACGATTCTCTCTCATCATTGATATTTCTCTCTCTCTCTCTCTCTCTCTTCCTCTCTGAGGTCAATAAAAATATATTTTTTTAAAAAATAAAAAAGATTCAATGTTTAGTCCCAAATGTTTGCTCCTCAGTAGGAATTAGAACAGCAACTCCAGGGTTGCAATAGTAAAAAATATCCATGGGGCCTGAAGAGAGAAGTGGCCGCTTGCAGAGGGTGTAGGACAAGCCCAGAGCTTTCTACCCAGTCCACTTACTTTAACCAAGGTCCACGTGCTGTCACCACGACCCTGGAAAGTTCTGAGAGTCCAGGGACACCACCGGCGTGTGCCAAGGGCAGACGGGCAGGGGGTCTCGCTGTGGGAGGGGCCTGTGCAGGGGAAAGAGCCGCAGCCCGGCCAGCCCTGGCATCGCTCTGGCGTGGGAAGCCGCTGATAAAAGATAAAACTCTCCCGCTTCTCCTCCCCCCAAATGTCCTGTCATGTTCCTCAGGCACAGCAACGGCTGATTCTGTTGGACGGCTGGCCGTGGCTGTTTACGAAACCCCGTTCCCCCCGAGTGACGGGTGACTGAGCGGGGCCGGACGGGCGGCGAGCGGGAGCTGCCGGCTGCTGGGGGGCCTGCGCCCCAGCCCGGGGGGCTCCCCGACACCGGAGCGGGGAGCGCTTCACGGGCACCACGGGGAGAGGCCATGCACTTTTCCACGTCCCGAGACGCGCCGACTCCACGCCCGCTGTGGGCCAAACACCGGGAACGCGACACCCCGACTGACAACACAGGGTCCTACCGGCCAGCGATCTTGGGTTCCAGTCTCATGGGACGTCGGCCTGCGGACCGAAGGGTCCCGGGTTCGATTCCGGTCAGGAGCATGTACCTTGGTTGCGGGCACATCCCCAGTAGGGGGTGTGCAAGAGGCAGCTGATCGATGACTCTCTCTCATTGATGTTTCTAGCTCTCTCTCTCTCTCCCTTCCTCTCTGTACAAAATCAATAAAATATATTTAAAATATATATATATATATATATATATATATTTTTTTTTTTTTTTTTTTTTTTTTTTAAAGAATACCTTTTAGCATCTCGCGCCTCGGTGGGTCAGCAGGACCCTCTGGGCGGACTCCGCTCGGAAAGAGTTGCTAAGACCGCCCCCGTCAAGAACACCTTCCAGAAGAAGCAGACTGTGATAGGCAGGGCCATCCCCCCGGAGGCAAACGCAGGAAGCAGGTTCCGGAGCGCAGACCTGGGTGTCGGGAGCCCGCGGGGTGTGCGGAACCAGCGTGTCAGTGACAGCTCCTGGCACCGGACGGAAAACACACCAGTCTTCGTCCCGGGTCTTGAACGGCGTCCAGGGCCTACGTCATCCCCGGTGGAGGCCTCCAGGATTGGTAGCCTCACAACATTTACTGGTTGTAGAAACAGTCAACGCGCCCCCGGGGAGGTGAGCTCAGCCGCGCCGTCCTGACAGCAGCCCCTGGTGGCCAGTTTGGGGAACCGGGCTGGCTCCGCGGCGGCAAGTCTGACCCCAATGAAGGCTGCGGCGGCCGGTCCAGGCGGCCCGGGCGGCTGGGGGGGGCAGGAAGCCAAGCTGAGGGCACCTCTGAGCCGCATAAATTACCCAGTCGTCAGGGGACCTGTCCTTTGCATTAAAAAAAAAAAGCCCTAGCAGGTTTGGCCCAGTAGATAGAGCGTCGGCCTACAGGCTGAAGGGCCCCAGGTTCAATTCTGGCCAAGGGCACAGGCCTGAGTTGCGGGCTCAATCCCAAGATGGGGGCATGCAGGAGGCAGCTGATCGATGATTCTCTCTCATCATCGATGTTTCTATCTCTTCCCCTCTCTCTTCCTCTCTGAAATCAATAAACACATTATATATATGTATGTGTATATATGTGTGTGTGTAAATACATACACACATGTATATATACATACATACACACACACACACACACACACACATATATATATATATTTCCCTGGCTGGTTTGGCTCAGTGGATAGAGCGTCGGCCTACAGACTGAAGGGTCCCAGGTTCAATTCCCAGTCAGGACACATGCCTGGGTTTCGGGCTTAATGCCTAGTGGGGGATGTGCAGGAAGCAGCCAATCCATGATTCTCTCTCATCATTGATGTTTCTCTTTCTCTTTCTCTCTCTCCCCCTTTCCCTTACTCTCTGAAATCAATATAAATATATTTTTTAAAGCAAAAACATATATATATGTTTTTTTAAAGTATTGTATTTCAAAAGTAGAAAAAATAGAACTTATTTTGAAAGGGCAATATAGTAACAGTTCTCCAAGTTACCTTGTTCCTTTAAATAGTCCAGGAACCCGGTTTCTACACAAAATAAAGTATGTCCCGTCCACGGCCCACGCATTCCCACATACCGAATGCTAGGAATTCCTACTGCAATGTAAGGAGCATGGCAGAAACTTCTAGAAGACACTATCATTCATTCGGAGAATAAAATGAAACAGTCAAGACGGTGAGGCCCGATTTCTGATCCGCATTCACATCTTTTCCCTGAGATAAACAGCTCAGTGCTCCGAGGCTGACAGCGGCTTCAAAGACCGACAGGCAGACAGACAAGCAGACAAACAGGCAGACAGGCAGACAGACAGGCAGGCAGACAAGCAGACAAGCAGACAAGCAGACAGACAAACAGGCAGACAGGCAGTCAGGCAGACAGGCAGACAGGCAGGCAGACAGGCAGGCAGACAGGCAGGCAGATAGGCAGATAGGCAGACAGGCAGGCAGATAGGCAAACAGGCAGACAGGCAGGCAGATAGGCAAACAGGCAGACAGGCAGGCAGATAGGCAGATAGGCAGACAGGCAGGCAGATAGGCAAACAGGCAGACAGGCAGGCAGATAGGCAAACAGGCAGACAGACAGGCATGCAGGCAGACAGGCAGACAGACAGACAGGCATGCAGGCAGACAGGCAGACAGGCAGGCAGACAGGCAGACAGGCAGGCAGATAGGCAGGCAGGCAGACAGGCAGGCAGGCAGGCAGGCAGATAGGCAAACAGGCAGACAGGCAGACAGGCAGGCAGATAGGCAGAGAGGCAGACAGGCAGGCAGATAGGCAAACAGGCAGACAGGCAGACAGGCAGACAGGCAGGCAGACAGGCAGACTGGCAGACTGGCAGGCGGGCAGGCAGACTGGCAGGCGGGCAGGCGGGCGGGCAGCGCGGGGAGGAGCTGCTGCCCCGGCCGACTTCTCCGTAAGGTGCACGCTGTCCTCCGCCAGAGAACAATCTGGAAACAATCTGCAGGGCAGCTGCTCTCATCAACAAACTGTTTATTGTAAGAAAGTGGCTGGGTCAAAGGCTAAACGTCAACCTGAAGCGAAAGCATACGGAGCAAAAATCAACGCCGCCCCCACCCTCCCCGAGAAGCCAGGGCTGCGCCGGCAGAAACGGGGCTGAGGGGCTCCCCTTAGCTCCGCACGGGGCGGGCGGGACAAACCCCATCTCCAGGCGCGGTGGCTTTGCCCGTTATTACCAATGGCTGTTTGTTGTCATTTTCAGAATGGCCTCATAACGGGGGTAAAACATGGCATTCACAAGAGGCACGGAAATCAACTTCCTAAATCACTCCCCCAAAGCGGCCAGGGTTCGGATCCAGCCGCTGCTTTCTGGGGTTCATTCCATGAAGGACCCCGTGCCCGGGTGAGGCACCCTCTTCCCAGACATCCGGCCCTGGGAAACGGGGTTATGTGAAGGAACCGCGGTTTTGGTGTGAGAGTGGTATTTGGTTGTATTTTTAAATAATGCTCTGATCTTTAGACGCACATACCCTGTTTTCCCGAAAATAAGACAGTGTCTTATATTAATTTTTGCTCCCAAAGATGGGCTAGGTCTTATTTTCAGGGGTTGTCTTATTTTTCCATGAAGAAGAATACGGTACACATTTATTGTTAAATGAAAATTAAGGAAATGTATTATCTGTATACGGTACGGTAGTACGGTAGTTGTCAACACAAACCAGACAAACTGTGAATCCTACAGTATCAAGAATTTACTCCTTTATTCTATGATAATCATGTCATCATCTTCTGGAACATCATCATAACAATCCAATTCCTGAATTTCCTGGTGAATTTCTTGTGACTCCATTTCTTTCAGAATCAGTGGACCAAATCTCTCATGTTTAGCCTAGGGAGGGCCTTATTTTCGGGGGGATGCCTTATATTTTACTCAGAAGGAAACTTGTAAGTAGGTCTTATTTTCGGGGAAACATGGTACTAACATATTTACAGCCCTAACCGATTTGGCTCAGCAGATAGAGTGTCAGCCTGCGGACTGAAAGTTCCCGGGTTCGATTCCGGTCAAGGGCATGTGCCTTGGTTGCGGGCACATCCCCAATACAGGAGGTGCAGGAGGCAGCTGATCGATGTTTCTCTCTCATGGATGTTTCTAGCTCTCTATCCCTCTCCCTTTCTCTCTGTAAAAAATCAATAAAACATAATAAAATAAAATATTTACAGATGAGCGATCTGATCTGAGATTTGCTTCAAAATAACACAGGAGGAGGAGTGGGTATGAATGGATGAGAACACTGGCCAGAATGGAAAAGCGTGCAGTGGCTTGCTCACCACGCAGGGGTCAGGACATTAGTCTGTTTATTTTTTGTATGTGGGAAATTTTCTATGAAATACCGGGTGCGGCAAAAGTAGGTTTACAGCCCAGCCAGAGTGGCTCAGTGTCTGAGCATCGACCTATGAACCAGGAGGTCAAGGTTCGATTCCCAGTCAGGGCACATGCCCAGGTTACAGACTCCATCCCCAGCGTGGGGCATGCAGGAGGCAGCCATTCCATGATTCTCTCTCATCACTGATGTTTCTCTCTCTCTCTCCCTCCCCCTTCTTCTCTGAAATCAATAAAAAACATATTTGCTAAAGTAGGTTTATAGTTGTTTATATGGAAAAGCATACAATAATTAATAAATAATAATACCAGAATAAACTGTGTTTCATCTCGCCTGGATTGGTAGCTTAGCTTTACGCAGGGCCACGCGGTGGGACCGCCCTGCGGAGCGCGAGGGTTTCCGTGAGCTGGGGAGAGAACGGAAAGCACATCGGTTTGTACCTGAGGCTGCTACGCTGTGTGGCATTGAAAACTTAAGTCGCTGGGAAGACTGGTTGCAGAAAGCGCCTGACGTAAGATAAAGCAGAAGCCCGACTTCCTTTCGTTGTCCTGAAATGAGCTGTGGGCGGAGGTCATCAAATTGTTCCAGTTTAAAATGGAAATGGCTACGATCACAAATTCTTAGAAAAGAATGCATCAAAGGAACTACTTAGAAATAATTTTTTTTTTTAATTTTGTGTGTGTATGTGGTTGTTTTTGTTTGTTTGTTTGCTTTGCATCTAATTGCTCTCCTGGGACCAGCATGGCACTGCGGAGTCCGGGGAAAGATGTGCAAGGTCATTCCATCGGCCCTCCCCCACCCGAAGAGGGAAGGCCAGGGGCTGAGGACGCAGAGGCGGTGGCTGTCCACCAAAAGCCGTCGTCTGTGACACCCACTCAGCGAACCCCATCACGGGGGAAAGTGCTCTCGGAGAGGAGGAGCTTCACAACGAAGACATTTCACCTTCAAAGCGTTTTATGGACTGAACAGCCAAAAACACAAAATAAAAACCCACCTGTAAATCAGCGCGTATACCGAGGTTGCCATGGAAAGCGGCAGTCTAGAATAATCTAGGCAATTCTAGGCTGGAGGAGTCTGGCCATGCCCCTCGCCCACCCCGTCCCCCCAGAAAACGAACCATAATTTTTTCATTTATGAAACCACGATTGACAGTTTTCCTTTAAAAGACGTATTTCCTTAGTTACCAAGCCCGAACGCGGGGAGGGAGGGAGGACAGGGGCCTCACTCAGTCACTGTGCTGAGCCCTGGAGCGGGGTTCATTTTTGCTCAAAGGCAGGAAGACAGCTCCCCCCACCCCTGGACACACGCAGGGAGACACAGAACTCACACACCCCCCCCCAGCAAAACCCCCTGTGGGCGCTGTCGACGGGGAGTCCGCTTCCCTGGTTCTAGTTCCGCAGCCTCCCAGCCCTTCCCCGGAGCTTCAGTAAAACAAACATGTGAGCAGACGTCTTTATGTTCATGTCAACATTAGAAAGACTCGCACACCGAGGACTGGAAATTAACCCACTGCACGTCGTAAGCGTCTGTACACACAGGCGGCCTTCCCCACACGCCACGTACATCTAAAAAAAAAAAAAGTTTTCCCTCAGTGGCAGCCCTGGCCAGCTTTAAAGTCGTTTTCCGTAGCTGAAACCAGTTTGGCTCAGTGGATAGAGCGTCGGTCTGCGGACTGAAAGGTCCCAGGTTCGATTCCGGTCAAGGGCATGTACGTTGGTTGCGGGCACATCCCCAGGGAGGGGTGTGCAAGAGGCAGCTGGTCAATGTTTCTCTCTCATCGACGTTTCTAGCTCTCTATTTCTCTCCCTTCCTCCTCTCTGTAAAATATCAATAAAATATATTAAAAAATAAATAAAATAAATTCGTTTTCCGTGAGAATTTTCAGCTGAAAATATTCAAGAACACCCAAATGGTGAGTAATCTATTTATTTTCATAACATTCCTTGCAAATTGCTTTTTTTAATTAAATTCAAAACACCGTGGCGTGTGGGGGTGGTTTCCGCCTTGGACAGGTGGCGGCGGGCTGGTTAGAAGGTGTCCTAGGGACCGCGGTGCGGCCTGCAGAGCGCCGCTCGGCTGCCCGGGGGTGTGAGCAGGGAGCCAGTGGCAGGGCTGACACCCACGCTTCTCAGCCTCAGAAAGGGGACGCCACGCAGGGACGGTGCAGAGGACAACCAGGAGCCTGCGGTCCCTGGCCTGTGGCCACGCCAGCCCCCCGGTGCCGGGCAGGTGCATCTACTGAGGATCAGCGGCGGGGCCGGGACGAGAACAAAATGAAGGAAATGGCTCACACCCTCCCGTCTCCAAGAGAAAGAGATTGACGGATGGACAGACAGACAGACCGACCAACCGACCGACCGACGGACCTGGGCGGAGCCTCCCGCTGTCCCTCTGCTGGCCAGCTCTCAGAGGAAGCCAGAGAGGCCTTCCCCTGCTGGCCGGCCCCTGGGACCCAGCACAGGGAGCCGCCGCAGAGGGTTCGATGCCACGTGGCTGCACACGTGGCCCGTCCGTCTTGAAGTCCAGAAACACCACGAATGTTTCATTCCCGAGCAGTGTTCTCGGGGATTAGTACGGACCCAGTCCCCAGGAGCCCCCCCTGTCAGGCAGGCCTCGGAAAAGAAGGAACTCTTGCTGAGCGAGAGCCATGCTCCGAGGGAAGGGCACCTTGTGCCCTGCGACCTCGGCCCCACGCCTGGTCGAGGCCACAAGGAAAGTGCGGGCTGTGGATCAGGCCCTCCCACCGGCCCGGTGCGGCTCCCGCCCGGCTGGCTGCCCTTTTCCGACGTGGGAGACAGAATCTGCCCCGAAGACCAGGACTGACCAGACTCCAGGACCAGCCCCTCTCTGCTCCCCCGGAGCTCCCGCCACGGCCCGGCGGCACACGTGGCAGCGATTAGGGCCTGATATTCGGGCGAGAAACACTGGGTCCGGTGACTGTTTCCTCCAGAGGAGCCTGCTCCCACCCACAGACCTGGGCCTGCGCCGTGGTGGATGGAAATAGTCCGAGGGAGTCACACCGCCTCCGAGACAGGCCGCTAGCCGAGGTCCCGGCCACTCAGACCGGCTGCCCTTCCCCGGGCCAGCCAGCAAGAGAACCCCCAAACCTCACCGCCCCCCAGGGGGGCCTGCTGCCCCACGCGTCCACTCAGCCTTCGCCTGCACGGCAGCCAGGGACACACACTCCGCAGGTGCGGCTCTGACACACCCCTGTGCGAGCGAGATTCTAAGAAGAAGACAGTCCATACAGTAGCTGAAAAGCCTTCCCCAAAAATAAATAAAAGATAAATGGAAGAATAAAATACAGGCAGCTAAGGAAGCTACCCCACCTCATTCCTTCCTTCCTTCCTTTGCTTCAGTGTCAAAACCCACCGTGCCACCTGTGCCACAGGTATTGTGCTGGGTGCCGGGAAGCCGGTTAAAAGGAACAGAAAGAGGGACACGGGGAGGAAAAGGCGTGCAAACAGCCGTCATCGCCGTGCAGCTTGACAGGCTCCTTTCATCTGCCAGCTGGCCCGCCGGCCGGTACAGCCGCCGCGCCGCTCGGCGCTGTCAGAGCCGTTCAGGCCGCACCCGGGGCTCCACGTCTCCCCGGGATCCGAACCCCGTCTCTGAGCTGCGCTCGGAGTAACTCCAGGAGCCCCCTCCCTGCACGTCCAGCCGCAGGACGAGGATTAGAGGCGAAGGGAGGAAGCGTTCCGTACCAGACACCGCGCCAGGAGCACACCCCGAGAAGCGTGATGAGTTCGGCATCAGGCTGAGGCTCTCCCCCGGCCCCACGCCCGGGCCGCCATGGATCGGAGGAGACCACGCACGTGGAGGCCCTCCGTGCGCTGTAGGCAGTGCTGTGAAAGGAGAAAGCCCCTCGTGTTCCGGACACCCCCTCGGCGAGCTCACGCCGAGCAGGCACGCGGGGCTGGCTGCAGGGAGTGGCAGTAGGAGAAGGAAGAATGAGAACCGCACAGTGCGCTTTAGGCTAAGGTTCTTCCTAAAGCAGCCAGCATCCCGGGGAATTCCTGGTGGAAGGGGCTGGACAGGGATGTTCTGACATGTTTACAGCTACCAAACGATCATGACCAATAATGTGGCTGTTATTGGGGGCGGGGGGGTGGGGGGGAGGGAGGTGTCAAGGCAAATGATTCGGGGCTGAATCAAATCGAAATGTGAGGCTAGTTTCTGTCTTTTTAAAAAATATATTTCATTAATTTTTTTTTTTACAGAGATGGAGAGGGATAGAGTTAGAAACATCGATGAGAGAGAATCATCGATCAGCTGCCCCCTCCTACTCGGGATGTGCCTGCAACCGACGTACATGCCCTTGACGGGAATCGAACCTGAGACCTTTCAGTCCGCACGCAGGCTGACGCTCTATCCACTGAGCCACACGGGTCAGGGCTGGTTTCTGTCCTTAAGCCTATCTGACCCATCCCCAATTCCCACCCCGCCAGCCACGCACACAGACAGGGTGACTTTCCGCCGGCTGCTCTAACAACAAACCCGGCTGTCACTTCTTGTTACGGTGACTCCCTGACCCCGAGGCAAAGGAACCACACGCGCCCTCGAAAGGCTGCCAGCATCCTGCCTGCTTCCCTCAGGTCCCCCGTCAGCCATCGCCGGAGGAATGCTCCAGAGACCACAGCTCTGCGGTTTCAGAAAGAGGAGGGTGTCCCAGGCGAGCTGGGTGGTTGGGCATTGTCCCTCCTTCCATCTTCTCCCCTCCTCCTCTTCCTCCTCCTCCTCCTCTCCTTCCTCCTCCCCCCCATCAGGCTGGGGGATGGAAAGGGTCCCAGGCAGCTGCTGTGCAGGAGGAGGCTGAGGCTCTGTCTACACCAATGGGGTTCCTGCACCATGTGGGGCACACCCCACAGGCGGCCATGGCACACCCGCTTCCTTCTGCCCCGCCCCTGGCAGAAAACAAAATGGAAGCAGGAGGGGGCGTTTCTCGGATGCACTGTAGGTTCGAAAATGGAAAGAATGTTTTTTCTATAAAATCGGTGATGCTCACAAACACACTCGCGTCCCCACAATAAAGGCATCTTCCTGCTGACTTCTCGTCACCACATGGCAGGACGGGTGGTGGCCGCCCCGAAATCTCTCTCCTCAGAACCCTGGGGTCCAGCGTGTGGTGCTCTGCCCACACCCCAGAAAGGGGGTCACCTGCCGGGAAGGACTCCCCGTTAGGTGTCAGCATGAGTGTGGTCCTCTCTGAGAAACAGTTCATGGAGTTCTGAACGGCTGCAGCCCTGACCGGTGTGGCCCAGTGGATAGGGCGTCAGCCTGCGGACTGAGGGGTCCGGGTTCGATTCCGGACAAGGGCGTGTACCTTGGTTGCGGGCACATCCCCAGTAGGGGGTGTGCAGGAGGCAGCTGATCGATGTTTCTCTCTCATTGATGTTTCTAGCTCTCTACCCATCTCCCTTCCTTTCTGTAAAAAAATCAATAAAATATATTTTTAAAAAGAAGAAGAAAGAAAAGAAACAGCTGCATCCAAGCAGCGGGGAGGAGAGGCCCTCCCAGCCCCCCGGAGCTGGGACAGCTGGGGCCTGAGAGCCAGAATCAAGCCTAATGGCCCCTCACCAGTGCCAGTCATTTACTAACAAAGCTAACACTTTTCATACAGTTAGTACAGATGTCAAACGTTAAACCAAGATCAACATCTATATGGGACTTATCTTTAAAATATCTGTTTACTGATTTCGGAGAGTGAAGGAGAGAGAGAAACATCAATGATGAGCGAGAATCACTGACTGGCTGCCTCCTGCACGGCCCCCCCTGGGGATGGAGCCCACAGCCCAGGGGATGTGCCCTTGACCGGAATCAAACCCGGACCCTTCAGTCCCCGAAGGCCGCCGCTCTATCCAGGAAGCCAAGCCAGCCAGGGTGATATGGGACTTCTCGCCTCTTCTCCAAGTGTGGACATTTATGGAATGCCTCCAAAGTCTACTGACATAGAGTAATTTGGTTTTTAATTTTTAATAACTGGGATTGCTCTTTATAAAAACAATACAGGTGCATTGCAGAAAATTTGAAAAATACAACAAATGTGTTAAAAGCTTATTAAAAATCGCTCTTAGCCCATCACCCAAAAATACACCATATATGTACTGTATTTCCTTCCAGTCTTTTTTCTGTGGGTATACGTGTGGGGTGTGCATGTGCTCATGTGTTTTACTGGTTTACTTTGACAGATCATAAATTCGCTGAGGCCCGAATTTCAATCCCGCCCCCGGGAGGTTCGGGGAACCAGCGAGACCGGGTCAGAGAGGAGGTACGCTCGGCCACCAGGCGTCTGCCCCCCAGGAGCTGGCTGCCCGGTCTGATCACGCCCGGTGACACCGCAAAGCCATGCTGGCTGGATTTTACAGCGGAAATCGCACTGTTCTGTGGCGTTTGGGTGTCGCTGAGGGTCTCGGAACACACTCCTGGCAAGTACCGAGGGCCAACTGCACTCCGGGCCTATTTTTCTGCTCGGATCCCGTGCCGGCCTCTCTCATTCACATCGCAGGCGTGTGGAAGCACGAGGTGCCTCGTAAATCTTGCGCGCTGTTCGCCATAAAGAGCGGGCGTCTGGGCACCACACTGTGTAAACACAGCTGGCACGCAGGAACTCTGTTTAGATAGCCGGTGTGTGTGTTTGGTTCTTTCATATTCCATCCTGGAACGGCACCCTGTACACAGTCCACGGTGAATGGAAGATGAATATTATGAACTGTGACCCTGAAATAATCTCACGGGCCCAGGAGGAAGTGCGCCAGCATCATGGAAAACTACTAAATTACTCTGTGGAGCCAGACTGCGATGTGGAGGGAGAAAAGTATATACTTTGTGGGGCCAGGGTGTCTGTTCACCAGGCAGCCTGGCTCAGCAGCGACACCGTGTGGTCACAGCGCATTTTACAGGAAGCAGGAAGCGGCCTGCACAGGCAGGGACTGGGAAGGCAGGGGATGAAGGGTGCCAGGACGCCAGGGACCTCTCCACTGCCAGCTTGGTTCCATGGGGAGCCGTGAGGCCTACTGAGAAGGCTGCAGGAAAGCAAAGCAGATGGAAAGCGTTCTTGTCCCAACCTGCCATCCGTCACTACAAACACTGAGCCCCAGCACACGCCCAGAAGCTGTTCTGAAACGTCTCGGCCTCGAGAGAGGAGCAGGAACCCCCCAGCCGCCCCAGAAGCCCATCTCGGCGGGCAAACAGCCACCTTGGCACTCATGTACAGAACGTGTGTGCCAGGAAAACACACTATGCAGCCCTGAAGTCTTTCCTTCCCGTCCACAGCAGAGACCAATCTTCGGGGAGAAAATAATAAACACTAAGAAACGAGGACACTGACGAAACCGGTGTGGCTCAGTGGACAGAGCACCGGCCTGCGGACTGAAAGGTCCCAGGTTCGACTCCGGTCAAGGGCATGTACCTTGGTTGCGGGCACATCCCCAGTAGGGGGTGTGCAAGAGGCAGCTGATCGATGATTCTTTCATCAATGTTTCTAACTCTCTATCCCTCTCTCTTCCTCTCTGTACAAAGTCAATAAAAATATATTAAAAAGAAAAAGAAACGAGGATACGCACTCCCTCGCTCAGTTCCTCGGGCTCCCAAAGTGAATCTACTCAGAGGGAAGCAGGTGGGAGGGAAAGCAGCCCACAGAAGAGACATCTAAGATCAACCAGAACAAGGGGAGACTCGATGAGACATGGGCACTGCTGGATAAGACCCTCGCCCGAAGTCAGCTGTGTCCGGGGGCTGGCGGGCCTGAGGTCTGTGTGCAGCACCTGTGTAGGTGTCAGCAGAACAAACGTGTGCTTTAATCTGGTTCAGGCATCGCGAGCCCATGGCTTGTGGACAGGGGCCACCAATCCACAGGGGCACATGGTCCCCCACCCCCGGGCAGTGGCAAGAAGCTGAAAGACCAGAGGAGGAAGCACCTTGCGCGCTGTTCGCCATAAAGAGCGGGTGTCTGGGCACCACACTGTGTAAATACAGCATGTTGTCATGTGAGCACATGTCCAATCCAAAGCCTTCGGTATCTCAGGTCACATCCACCCTAAGGGAGACTCAGGTAAAGCCACGAGCCCCGAACTTCTGCTCACAGCAAGATAACCGGGTCCCCTTCTCCTCCACTGCTCTGAGAGTTTAGAGGCCCATGTCCCGACACCAGCACGGTCAGAACTCCCAGGTAAGGTCAGGAGCGCGGTCAAGGGCAAGCCCTGGTCTGTCTTTCTCCTGGCCGTGAGCCTCCGGGGAAGGCAGGCACCTCCTCACGTCCCCTCAGCCCTCCCTGCCCAGGAAAGGAGGGAGGAGTCTGTCCTGTGTCCACATGGCTCTGTTCCTTCTGCAGGTGGCAGGTCTGTAGGGGGGTCGTCGACAAGGCGGGAGCTCTGAGGACCAGTTTGATTTGATATTTTTATACTACCGGATGGATGGAGGGGGTGCTTCTTGCCTCTTATTCAAGTGTTGACCATTTATGCAGTGCCTTATCAACGGAACACACCAAACAGATAAATGACAGTGAGCTCTGATTTCCTGAGATGCAGGTGCAGACAAAAGTCATACCATTAATTCTCAGGAGCACCCATTAAAAAGTGTGCAAACTGACTGGACACTGTGCAATGAAAATGCAATCTATAACATTAAAAGCACAATATGCTAATTAGCCTGGATAGCCACACGACCTTACAGATGTCCTTCTGGACGATCTTCCGGACAAAACCGGGGTTGTGAGGGCAAAGCAAGCCTCCGTGGCTTTGAGGGCCGAGGCAAGCTGAGGCAGCTGCAAGAATTTCGTGCATCAGAACTCTAGTCCTATATAATAGAAGCTTAATACGCTAAGTGTCCGGTCATCCAGTCATCCGTTCAACCAAGCAAAGCGTAATATGTTAATAATATGCCAAGGCCACTCAACCGCTCACTATATTGTGCACTGATCACCAGGGGGCAGACGCTTCGACCGGTAGGTTAGCTTGCTGCTGGAGTCCGGCCGATCAGGACTGAGCAAGACGGGCCGGACAGGCCTGGAGCCCTCCCCTGGTCCCTCCCTGGCTGGCCAACCTCCCGCATTCCTCCAGGGCCCCGGCTGTGCACTGGTGAGGTCGCTCAGCCTGGCCTGAGCCCTCTTGCAATCCAGGACACCTCAGGAGATGTTAGAGAGCAGGTTTCGGCCCGATCCTGCAGGCCAGGCTGAGGAACGCCATTGGTGCACGAATTCATGCACTGGGCCTCTAATAAAACAATGTTCTTAGATGGAAGAAAAGCACCTGCTGCTTTATTGATTTTTAAATTAAAATCATTATCTATATCACTGGTCACTTGTTAGAAACACTGGACACCGGTGACTTAACCTCTCAACAATCTAATCTCAATATTAATGACTGTACTCTTGCCCTAGCCGGTTTTGCTCAGTGGATAGAGCTTTGGCTTGAGGACTGAAGGGTCCAGTTTGATTCTGGCCTAGAGTACATGCCCAAGTTGTGGCTCAATCCCCAGTAGGGGGCGTATAGGAGACAGACGATCCATGATTCTCCCTCATCACTGATGTTTCTATCTCTCTCTCCCTCACTCTCCCTTCCTCTCTGAAATCAATAAAGAAATCTATTTTTAAAATAATAACAATAATAATTGTACTCTTTACACAGAACTTCCACGTACGCTATTTCATCTAGTCCCCAAATTCTCCTACAAAACATCCTACTCTTAAATGCCCCCGATGGTGTTCTGCCTTCTCCACGGAGGCTCACAGCTCTGCTCTGCTCTGCACAGAAGTTTGCCACGGGACAGAGTAGCCCACAGAGAGCGCCGCCGCCTCTGAACGCTGGGGGAGGAGAGAGGGAGTGCCTCTCCCTAGGGGAAGCGGGTGATGGCGGGGTTTAGACTCACCTGGGCTCGAACGCGTGTGCTGAATCTGCACGGCCACGTCACTCAACTCACCCTTCCCCTCTTTAGGGAAGGCGACAGACATCGACCCACGAAACAGTCTGCCACAACGAGTAAGAAACTGACAGCTTGGCCAGAAGCCTCGCGTGGGCTTAGCAACCTGCTCACACCGGGTACCAACCATGGCATCCAAGGCAGGCAGACGCCAGGCCAGGAAAACCCCCACAGGCAAGCCAGGCTCAGGCCCTCTCCTGTGAGACGCAGCTAGGACCAGCCACAAGGTGGCAGGCGTCAGCACAGAAACAAAGCAAAAGGGGAATTTTCCTGCCAGAGATTCGCGGAGAAAGGTCCAAATCAAACGGCATAATGTTTAATCCCACGTGCATACGCTGTGGTTTCCCAGGGCCTCCCGGCACATGAACACTGGCCCTTTTCCCCTTAACGTGGGGAGGGCCAGAGTTTTAACACTTAACACCCTCTAAATTCTAACGGCCTTCCCTCCCTCCCTGTGATGCAAATGCCAAATACATCAGCTGTCCTTGGACATCTTTGGGATTGCTCAGAGGCCCAAATGGAAAGATCAGAAATGGAAATCGGGGTGGAAGCCCACTGCCACGGACGCGTCAGCACAGAGCTGGCCGTTTTTGTTGCTGTTGTGGTTCATCCTTGTCCGAGAATATTTTCCCATTGACTTTCAGGGAGCGTGGGAGAGAGAGGGAAAGACAGAGAGGAACACTGATGTGAGAGACACAGCGATTGGTTGCCTCCTGCACAAGCCCAACGAGGGCCTGTGCCGGAGAGGAGCCCGCAACCAAGGTACGTGCATTTGACCGGAATCAAACCCGGGACCCTTTGGTCCGTAGGCCGACGCTCTACCCACTGGGCCACACCAGCCCGGGCCAGGGCGACCGTTTTGAGAAGGGCACCTGGGTGCACCCCCCTGCTGAGCACTCACCTCGGTCGCTGGCAGCAGGTGGAGCGGCGTTAAGGCGGGAACGCGCTGTACGTCACAGCGGAGGCCGAGGGCACGCAGGATCTCCTTCAGGACCTCGTACCGCCTCTCGTTGCTGGACTTGAGCAGGTTGAAGTCTTCCTCGGTCTGCACGACGGAGGAGCCGGGAGGCAGTTCCAGGTGCACCTGAGGGGGAAGCACCACTTCATAAGAACATTCACGAAAGCAGCGTCCCTGCCAGCGTTTGTGAAAGCGTGGCTGTGAACCCTTCTGATTACCGACATGATATCACCTTTGAGCCTGCACATGTAAAGAGCAACGCCAAGCAATAAGAAGACTCCGAAGAGCCCACGATCACCGTGGCTGTTGGGCCGAGAGGCCGGGGGGCACAGGACCCAGGACGGTCATCCAACTCTTTCAGGTCCCAGCTCTCACCGCTGACCCGTCTGGGGAGCTTGGGCAGGTCACTGAACTTGGTGACCAGTATGTGACGGACCGACACTGAGAAATACGGGCGTGCTGGGACCCACGTGGAGTGGCCACGGGCCCCGGGAGGCGCATAGGGTCCGGCGGGAAGCCCCCCTCTGCCTGGTGGCTGTCACTGCCGGGAAGCAGCCAGGAAGGCGGTCCGCTTGGTCCCCGTGGGAGTGTGTTTACAGGAACTCGGGCAGGTGTGTGGCTCGGGGGGGGGACCCGGGGAAGGCCTGTCCTGCACCCCTTCCCCTTCCTGAGGTAAGATCAGAAACATCAGGCGCTCGGTCCAGGCTGTTCCGCAGTGAGAACGGTCTGTGTCTCCCTACCGAGGAACGTTCCAGAACCCACAGCTCCTCCAGAGCGGATTCTGACAGGGCGTTCCGAGGGAGGGGACGCCCCCCTTCATCCAGTGGGTGATGCAGCCAACACCCGACCAGGCCCAGGACAGCCCCCCACAGAGGACACGAGCGATGTCCACAGCCGTGGGCGAGACGCTGCCATGACGAGGTAACGAAGAAAAAACTCCATTTCTGTGCGGTGTCAGCTGGGCACTAGGCTGACTGGAGTGATCGTTCATAAGTTATGTGAATGTCTCATCACTACCCTGTATATCCAAACCTAATATATGCCAACCATACCTGAAAATTTGAAATTTTTAAAACAAAATTAATACTCAAGAAAATATAGCCCGAACCGGTTTGGCTCAGTGGATAGAGAGTGGGCCTGTGGACTGAAAGGCCCCGGGTTCAATTCCGGTCAAGGGCATGTACCTTGGTTGTGGGCACATCCCCAGTAGGGGGTGTGCAGGAGGCAGCTGATCAATGTTTCTCTCTCATCGATGTTTCTAACTCTCTCTCCCTCTCCCTTCCTCTCTGCAAAAAAATTCAATAAAATATATATTAATATATATATACACACACACACAAATATAAAGTATACAGGGTGAGGCAAAAGTAGGTAGGTTGTATGGAATATAACACAATAATGACTAAGGAATAATACAAGAATAAACTCTGTGTTTTGGGTACTCACAACTGAAACCCTACTTTTGCCCACCCTGTTTGTGTAGATGTAGATATACAGACAAAGGTTTTCTTAATCCACGGTAGAGGTTTTATCTGGATTTCATGCCAAACTCCTCGCCCCTCTGATGCTCTAATCCCAGCAAAATCCACAGCCTCACATCTCCCTGCAGCCCCGCCCGGCACAGCCGGTCACCCCCTCCCCGCGGTGACGGACGGCAACAGGGTCGGGGCACCCGGGCCGCCACCCCGGCCGCCACCGGCGGTGCAGCTGTGGCTGCGCTTGAAGTGGGGCCCCCTTACTGGGTTACATCGTTACGGGTTTATGGCAGAGATGAAGGCGGTGAAACCCAACAGGACGGAGGAAGCTGACCAGCCTGCGGGATGTTTACTGGCTGGTCTCGCTATGGCAGTGACAGGCCGAGGGGAGCGCGGTGACCCTGGCCCAGAGGCTGGGAAGCCGCCTGAGACCACAAATGACACTAATCCCCCGGCTGATTTGAAGCTGCATCGAATTGCCTTTTGTCCTAGGCCCGCGCACGCAGTATTGAGTTTTACGACGGCAGCAGGGTCAGCGTAGACGGAGCGGCGAGCGGGCCCGCCGTGCCGCCCGGGGAGCGGCCGCCACAGTGCCGAATCGATTTTCCTGCCCGCCTGCGCCCCAGGGCCGCTCTTCAAAACGGAAATACGGCCCGAGGAAGCCGGGTCTTAGGGTGGATTTTCTGGGAATGCAGTTGCTATAGTTACCGTACTTGCAGAGAGAAAGGTAAGAGGAGCAGGGATCAGGCCTCCGAAAACAAATCCATGTGGTTTGCAGCCTGGAGGAAACGTGATTGGCTGCCCAAGTTCATCTGTCCCAAGGTCCAGATTCCTCCTTTATATGCTTCTCAGAGGCCAGCGAGCGGGGAAAATGGTAAAGAAACAACCCTCTCCCCTTGAAAAGTGTTTGGTAAGAAAACCACGCGGACTCCAGAGGGCTGAAAAGGGAGACGGCATTCAAAACTAAAACAACAGCCCGGCTGGGGTGGCTCAGTGGTGGAGCGTCGACTTACGAACCAGGAGGTCACAGTTCAATTCCCCGTCAGGGCACAGGCCCGGGTTGTGGGCTCCCCAGTAAGGGGGGAGTGAGGGGGATGCGGGAGGCAGCCGATCCATGATTCTCTCTCATCACTGATGTTTCTATCTCTCCCTTTTCTTTCCCCTCTGAAATCGATAAAAACATATTTTTAAAAATTAAAACAACAAAAAAGGAAACAGTTCCCTAACTCCAGAAAAAGATTCCACCCTCGCTGGTTTGGCTCAGTGGATAGAGCATCAGCCTGGGAACTGAAGGGTCCCGGGTTCAATTCTGGTAGTGGACACCATCCCCAGCGTGGGGGGTGCAGGAGGCAGCCGGTCAATGATTCTCTCTTGTCACTGATGTTCCTGCCTCTCTCCCTCTCTCCCTCTCTCTCTCTGAAATAAATAATGTTCCCCCATTGCGAGTATTCCGATGAGACCAGATACTCACGCATCAGAAAAGCCCTGATCTAACCCGTCTCCTCACATCAGGGGACACTCCCAGCCGCAGGTCCGAAGCCGGGCGCGGACTCTCAGGCCTGCCAGAGCACAGCCCTGCAGGCACGGTCTCCACCCGAGGTCCCCAAAGGCCACCCAGGCCCCGCCGCCTACCTGGCAGAGCACGGCCTCCCCGCCGCACGCTCCCACGGGCACGTGCACGATCAGCAGGTCCTGGTCCTCGCCGTCCAGGCGGCCGTGGAGCTGGCCGGGGCGGGGCGGCTCCCCGGGGCCCTGCTCGTACACGCGGCCGCTGCCCAGGACGCTGAGCTGCACCGGGCTCCCGCTGGCCCCGGAGAAGACCAGGCTCTGCACCGTGCCCTGCAGCGCCGCCCTGCTGGCCAGCTGGCAGCCGGCCGGCACGAAGGATGAGGCCAGGCCCAGCACCTTCCCGCCCTGGGCCAGGTAGGCCAGGAACCGCCGGTGCACGGCCTCAGGGACCGGCTCCCCGCCGGCGACCACCAGCAGCACGCAGTTGTCCGGCCACGGGTCCCGGCGTGCGCTCTCCTCCGGCAGGTGGTACAGCGTGTAGCCGTCGGGGTCCACGCAGTCGGCCAGGACGGACCGGACCTGCTGCAGCCGGCCCGGGGCCTCCTGGGCATCGGAGCCCACGTAGAGGAGGATGTTGGGGGCCTTCCCGGTGAGGTTGGTGCTCCCCGCTTCTCCCTCGGGGCGGCCGGCATCGGCCACGCCATGCCCGCCGCCGCCGGCATCGTAGGGCAGATCCGGGATGTCCTCGGCAGAGGCGCACCGGATGGACTCGATGGTGCTGTTCTCCAGCTCCAGGCACTCGTGGCAGCTGGACAGGTGGAGGCCGCAGAGCTCGGTGCAGCACTCTGCCTGGTTGCTCTCCCCGGCGGCCTCGTGCCCGGAGGCGCCGCCTCGCCCCGGCGGGGGTTCTGCACCGAGGACCTTCTGGTCATCTTTGCCAGCGTGCTCCATGGCGCCCGGGTCAGGCTCGCCCTGGACGGCAGACTCGGGGCCCGGCTGCAGGCTGAGGGCTGGCTCGGTGGCCTGGTCCTTAAGCTCCTGCAGCGTGGAGTCCTGCAGTGGGTCAGGCTCGCCCTGGACGGCAGACTCGGGGCCCGGCTGCAGGGTGAGGGCTGGTTCGGTGGCCTGGTCCTTAAGCTCCTGCAGAGTGGAGTCCTGAAGGTGCACCGCTGACCAGGGGCAGAAAAGACACTCAGTCAGCTCTCTGTCCTGCCGCTGCGTTCAGAACCCCATGTGCTCCCTGTGTTCCCTGACTCGGGTTCCTGGGCACCCCCGGCCACCCCCCTAACTCTGCGGTGTCCTTTGGAGCCAGATAAGTCCTCCCTCCTGCCAGGAGGGGCCCTGGATGGTCTCCGGTGAAACCCGAGTCTCCACAGCCCCTCTGAATCGGAAAGCCTCGGACTCCCCCGCTGACAAGGGGAGACAGTGAGATTCTGAGCGGTCATCTGGCCGCTGACTTCCAGGCTCAGTTTCCTGGTGTCCCTCTCCACTCTGTCCATGCACACGCCGGGAAAGGCCACCCCCAGGCGCTCCCCAGACTCGGCCGGAAGAAGGGTCCAGTGTCTGCTCTCAGGCTGGGAACATCACGTACAATCACTGATTCGAAATCCAGGCCGGAGCGCCTGCTATGCACCTGACGCGGGATTCGGCACATGCACGTGGCAAACGGGGAAAGCCAGTGATTTACACAAATCCCTTGAGGGCTCCCAGACTGTGAGAGGGGGCAGGCTGGACGGAGGGACCCACCCCAGTGCATGAATTTTCATGCATGGGGCCTCGTGTGTGTGTGTGTGTGTGTGTGTTAGCCTTAGCTGGTTGGGTTCAAAGGATAGAGTGTCGACTGTGGACTGAAGGATCCTGGGTTCAATTCCTGTCAAGGGCACATGCCTGGGTTGCAGGCTTGATCCCCAGTGTGGGGCGTGCAGAAGGCAGCTGATCAATGATTATCTCTCATCACTGATGTTTGATCTCTCTCTCCCTCTCTGAAATCAACAAAAATATGTTAAATATATACATTAAAATAAAAGTATTTAAAGTTACTTACAAACAATCTTTTGGGGTATCAGCCCATTAGCCATCTGGAGTCTGTCTTCCATGAACGCCGCCCCCAGCTTGCTGAAGTCATCCACGCTGGCTTTGGCGATCAGCTGGTGAGGGTCCCCAGGTCTGCAGGCTAGCGGCAAACAACAGTCTGACCACTTCACAATCTGAGGGGAAGTGGGAGGAGGAAAGAGAGAGGCCCGGTGTGTCTTCTTAAACTAAGAAGGTGCTTCGTTTTCCCCTTCGGCGCCCCCTCCTCATCTCCCCGTGCCCCCCCCTCCCCCATTCTTACATCAAAGCTGTGCTGCGGAGCCTCTCATTTCAGCCCAACAGCAGGGCTTACAGACTCTAACTCTGACCCTCTCCTTTCAGGCTCACGTCTCCACTGCCTTTCAAGGCACTGGAGGGGGAAAGAGCCATCCCCAGGCCCTGGAAAACATCCACCTGCCCTTCAGTAACAGAAATCGGAGTCAACAGCAAGTCCACATATGCAGGGATCCACCACGGAGCCCGCAGACCAGCTTTTCTCAAAGCGGGAATCACACCCGCTACAAGGCAGCTCCCCGGAGTGCAAAAAACCGCGGGGTCCTGAGCGGGCCTCGAACCAGCTTCACACAAGCTCCCCCAGTGCTTCCTGAGCGGAGACCGCAGGCCTCCCCCACGGAGCTCAGCTGGCCCAGCTCCCACCTCCACCGCCAGGGGCCGGGAGACGACAGCAGACTACCAGGCTGTCCTTGAAGCCCTCCGGTTTTCATACAAGAATGTGGGACTGGGACACGCAGACCGGGAGCCCTGGGGTCCGGAGCCTGGCTCTGGAGTGCGAGGACCTGGGTGTGGGTCAAACTCAGCCAAATCGTCGCTGGGTGTCCTCAGGCCAGTCTCAGCACTCGCAGGCCTGTCTCCTCCCTCGTAAATCGGGGAGAAATGAAGGACCAATCCCCATGATCTTATAGGCTTGTTGTGTCAACACAGTGGTCAGCGGACTCCTCACATGAGGGTGGATGGGAACTGAGAGGGAACAGTGCCACCTCCTGCATGAGGCTAGAACCATCTCTGTCCTGAGCCCACAGCAGGCAGAGAGCAGAGATGCTCGCCAGGGGACACCCGCCCAGCATCAGGTGCTCCAACGCCGACCGGCAGCTGCAGGAGTGGCAGGCAGAGCCTCCCCCCTCTCGCCAGCACTTAGTGTAAAAGGAGCCGATCACAAGCCCAGAAAAGCTGGAGGTAAACAAAGCCCGGAGATGGACAGGAAGCAGCAGAGAACAATATACACACGTCCCCGATCAAGTTTCCCACCCACTTCCTCTCCCAAGTGCATTTCCTTTTTCTAGAAGCGGGTCCGGAGCCACAGACCATGCAAACTCCACCAAGCGGAGCTGGGTGCTCTGATCAAAGCAGTGGCCTGCCACGGGCTCCTCGGGGCCAGAGGTGTCAGAGGTGTTTGCCTCCGGCGAAAAGCAAACAGGACCCTCCCGTTTGAGAAAGAAAAGGCCGCTCCCAGCGATCAAAGCTAAGGAAGCCGTGGGCGCCTGAGACAAAGGGGTTCCTCAGAGGAGGAGGGGCAGAGACCCTGCCCTCAGCCAAGACTGGCTGCCCTGGTGACAGCAGCGGGCAGTGATGTCTCTGCTCCGTCAGCTTAACCCCATCCACAGCCATGGGGATGGCGGGCCAGGAGGCACCGGTGAACGCCACCTGAGAGAGCCCCGATTCAAAAAGATACCGCTTTCAACACCTGTATCGGCCTAAAAATGTGGCAGACTGGCCCCAGACAGACTGGGTCAGTGGGCTAGGTGTTGGCCTATGACTGGAAGGTGGCTGGTTCGATTCCCAGGCAGGACACATGCCCAGTTGTGGGCTCGATCCGGGGATTGTGCAGGAGGCAGCTGATGGAGGTTATGCTCTCACATCAATGTTTCTCTCCCTCTCCCTTCCTCTCTCTCTAAAAAAAAAAAAGAAAGAAAGAAAGAAAGAAAAAATTTTAATCAATTAAAAAATTTTAATGTGAATGAATAAGATCTCATCAGGTTTAAAAGTCTCTCTTAAATAAAGTATTTACTGAATACTTAGGATACCATCAAAGTCAAATGATTTTTGAGTTGGTGAAAATACATAGTTTCATAAGAGCCCCCAAAAGGCAAAATCACCCTGAACAGGCCTGCAGACCCCGTGGGAAGGCAGGGAGCTATGACGGCAGCGCCTCGTTAGGATCTGAAGCCCAAGCTAAGAAAGGGACTTCGGAGAAATAGCCCAGGTGTCAGCAAACTACTCCACACAAACCCAGCTCCGGCTGCAGGCCGCCCTCTCCGATCACAGACAAAATGGCTTAACTGGGCCGCACCCTTGGTGGGTGGGCATCTTTCAACAACCTCCCCCCACCCCGAAAATTAAGAATTAAGCACCTCAGCCAGGTAGGGCTCAGCTGGTTGGAGCATTGTCCTGTACAACAAAAAGGTCGTGGGTTCAATCTCTGGTCGGGGTGCCTAGCTAGGGGATTCTCTCTCACATCGATATTTCTCTCACTAGCTCACTCTCCCCTCCCCCAATTCCTCTCTCTCTAAAAAAAAAAAAATCAATAAACATATCCTCAGTGAGGATTAAAGAAAAAAAAAAGAATTAAGCAAAACCACCATTAAGCAAGATCTTAATTAAGTCTTCCTTAGAAGGTAAGTTAAATGGGCTCCTGTGGCATAGATGCCGTTATCTCTCTCCCTGTAGTCACACAACCCCAGGCTCCTCCGAACCCATGGCTGTCCGGCTACAGAAAGTATTTCTCAGGCTCCCCTGCAGCTACAGTGATACAAGAAGTGACTTTGGAAGCTTCTGGATTCACTGTTAAAGAGGAAGCTGGCTGTTGCCCGTGCCCCCCGTTCTCAGGCGCTGACTGCTGTGGGAGTGGCAGAGGTGGGAGCAGCCAGAGTGCCCATCAGGCCCTAACCGTGTGGCTCAGTGCATCCATCAGCCTGCGGACTGAGGGTTCCAGGTTCAATTCCAGTCAAGGGCATGCACCTTGGTTGTGGGCACATCCCCAGTGTGGGGCATACAGGAGGCAGCTGAGAGCACTGATTCTCTCTCCTCATTGATGTTTCTCTCTCCCTCTCCCTTACCCTCTGAAGTCAATAAAAATATATATATTTAAAAATTAAAAATAAAAGAGAAAAGACATTTAAAAAAAAAAAAAAAAAAGCTGTGATACATTTACATATGGAATACTACTGGGCCATTAAAAAAAATTTTTAAAAACAGGAGAATCCAAGATGGCTGCTCGGGTAGGCACCTAGCCGCAGCCGCACGCAACAATTTCAATAAAATACAACTAAAATATAAAATGGACATTACCCAGAACCACAGGAAAGTCGCCTGACTGGAAAACTACAGCGAGAAGCAAGGAGAGAACCAGAAGGAAGCGCGGAGGAGCTGGAAAAGCCTAAGGTACGGCAGCGCGCGGAGAGGACAGAGCCGGAGAGGAGGGCGGCGGAGTGCCTGGCGGTGTTCCCTGGCGGGAAGGAGATAAAACTCCCACTGTGCTGGGCCCCCGACTGCTCTGAACCCCAGTTCTAGGCCAGACCCCGGGGACCCAGGCTCACCCAGAGGGAGCTGGGCTGAAAGGCGAACCCCAGGGAGCGGCGAAAGGAGGTCCCGGCGGCGGTGGCGCCCAGTGCGCGCAGAGAAGGGCCGGCCGGCTGTGCCTCGGGACTGCCCTGGCAGGAAGGAGTCGGGGCTCCGGACTGCTCTGAACGCCACCTCCAATCCCCCCTCCAACTGAACTGAACCCCAGTTCCGGGCCCATTGGGGGAGAGCCTAGACTGTTTGGCAGCAGGCGATCGAGGGCGCCTTTCTCTCAGAGGCGCCGGCAGCGAGCACTGAAGGACCCTGAGACTCAGGAGCCGCATAGGGCGGGGCTGCCGGAAGCCAAGGCTGCAGGCTCCACCCTGAAACCCCGCCCCATCAGGAAAGCTGCCTGCGAAATGCCTAAACCAAATAGATCACAAACGAAAGAAATGGAGGACAAAAAGCGACTGGATATAGAGTTCAAAACCACACTTATAAGGTTTTTCAAGAGTTTCCTAGAAAAGGCCGATAAAATAAATGAGACTTATGAGGATATGAAAAGGGATCAACAAGAAATAAAGAATACAGTCTGAAATAAAAAATATTATACAGAGTCCTAAAAACAGAATGGAAGATCGCAAGAATCAAGTCAAAGATTTGGAACATAAAGAGCCAGAAGACACTCCTCTGCAGAAGCTAGAAGGCAAGAGAATCCAGAAAATTGAAGATGATGTAAGAAACCTCTGGGACAACTTCAAACGATACAACATCAGAGTTATGGGGGTCCCAGAAGATGAGAGAGAGCAAGACATTGAAAACATACTGAAAGAAATAGTGAAAGAAAACTTCCCCCACCTGGGGAAAGAATTGGACTTACAAGTTCAGGAAGCACACAGAACTCCAAATAAAAGGAATCCAAAGAGGACCACACCAAGACAAATCATAATTAAGATTCCAAGAGCAAAAGACAAAGAGAGAATATAAAAAGCAGCAAGAGCTAAGCAGGTAGTTACCTATAAAGGAGCACCCATACGATTGTCAGCTGATTTCTCAACAGAAACCATGCAGGCCAGACGGGAATGGCAAGAAATATTCAAGGTGATGAATAGTAAGAACCTACAGCCAAAGATAATCTATCCAGCAAAGCTATCACTCAGAATCGAAGGTCAGATAAAGAGCTTCACTAATAAAAAAAAGCTAAAGGAGTTCATCAGTACCAAACCAGAATTATATGAATTGCTGAAGGGGGTTCTTTCGGAAGAGAAAGTAAATAAAGGTAAAAACTATGAACAACAAATACGTAACTGTCAACAAGTGAATCTAAAAACCAAGGGAATTAAAAAAAAAAATCTGAGGAACAATATTAACTGTTGAATATAATAGAATCAGAGGTATGGAAGGGGAGTGAACTGATGATTCTTGGGGAAAAGGGGAGAGGGAGACGTGGGAAGAGACTGAACATAAACTGTGCACCTATGGATGAGGACAATGGGGGGTGGGGAAAGGTCAGAGGGTGGGGGGGAAGGGGAGGAAGGAACATTTGTAATAATATGAACAATAAAAATTTATTTAAATAAATAAATAAGTAAATAAATAAATAAAATAAAAATAAAAAATTTTTTTAAAATTTTTAAAAAAACAAGGAAAACTTACTCTTTTTGACAACACGGATAAACCTGGAGAGGATTATGCTGGGGGAACTAAGCCAGTCACAGAAAAACGAGTACCATATGATTTCACTTACATGTGGAATCTAATCAACAAAATAAACTAACAAACAAAATAGAAACAAACTCAGAGATACAGAGAAGAGACTGTCAGCTGTCAGAGGGGAGGGGTGTTAGGGGGCTGGGTGAGAAATAACAACCACCTCCTAGACACAGACATCACGGTGCTGACTGAGGGAAGGGGGTGGGGAGGTGGGGAGGGCAAAGAGGGATAAATGGGGATAGGAGACTTGACTGTGGGTGGTGAACACACAACACATGACACATTGTAGAGCTGTACACCTGAAACCTACAAAATTTATTAACCAGGCTCACCCCAATAAATTCAATTAAAACATTTTTTTTTTAAATCTTTGAATCAGCCGAAATTGGTTAGAGCGTCGGTCTGCAGACTGAAAGGTCCCAGGTTCGATTCCCGTCAAGGGCATATACATTGGTAGCGGGCACATCCCTGGTGGGGGTGGGGGGAGTGTGCAGGAGGCGGCTGGTCGATGTTTCTCTCTCATCGATGTTTCTAGCTCTCTATCCCTCTCTCCCTTCCTCTTTGTAAAAAAATCAATAAAATATATTTTAAAAATATATATTTGAATCATCTTCTAGGCAGCTATCAGAAAGAAAGAAATAAATGCCAGCTGCCAGCCACCACCACGTCCTGCTCATGCATGAACTTTCCAGACTCTTACCCACGACCAACCAGGACTGGAGTTGCCTCTCAGAGGTACAGTTGCCCCCCACCCACCCCACCCCCGCCCCGTTATTGATGGCCAGTGTAAACTCTTTCAAAACAGCTTCCATCTTCTGCCCCAAACCCATGAGACGAAAGAGCCCCGTCAGCTGAGAATCAGCAGACGTGTCCCCTCCTCCCTGCAGCCCGGACACTGGTGGTTGAGCTTGCATGTCCCAGGCCCTGGTCCTTTTCGGCCACTCATGGCTCTCAGGACCGCTCCCAGCCTCCAAGGTTTGGCATTGGATGGACGGAACGGCCTGGGGACACTGAGCCGTGCTGCCCAATAGCACGGTGTGGCCGCAGACACGGGAGCTTCACATGTTCCAGCAGCCACGTTTTAAAAAGTAATAAAACTACATAAATGTTTTGCCCTAGGCCAGTGGTCAGCAAACTCATTCGTCCACAGAACCAAATATCAACAGGACAATGACTGAAATTTCTTTGGAGAGCCACGTTTTTTAAACCTAAACTTCTTCTAACGCCACTTCTTCAAAATAGACTCACCCAGGCCGTGGTTTTTTGTGGAAAAGCCACACTCCAGGGGCCAAAGAGCCATGGCTCAATGAGCTGCAGTTTGCCGACCACGGCCCTCGGTGGTTTTGCGCAATGGATAGAGCATCGGTCGGCCTGTGAACTGAAGGGTCCCGGGTTCGATTCCGGCAAGGAGCAGGATCAATCCCTGGCCCTGGTCGGAGCCTGTGCGGGAAGCAGCCAATGGATGTGTCTCTCTCACATCACCTGTCTCTCCCCTCCCTCCACTCTCTCTAAAAATCAATGGGAAAATATCCTTCAGTGAGGATCAACAAAATAAAAAATTTAAACAGAGGAAAGTAATTTCACTTACATATTTTCATTTACCCCCAAACATCCAGGAAGAAAGGCCAGGAAAAAGCCCTCATCAGACAACGAATTCTGCTCTAATTAAGACCCAGTTCCCTTACAGCCAGCAGGTGAGACCCGCTACTCACGGCCTCTGTCCGGGGAGACGGCCGCCGCAGATCCTCCGCCCGCACCCACACGCTCTCCGTCACAAACGCAATGTGCTCCGCTTCCAGGACGCGAGGAGAAACGAGGTACAGGGCCCACGTGTTCAGGTCCTCGATGGACTGGACGGAGAGAAGGAAAACACCGACAAAGGGTTTAATGTCGCTTCAAACCACAACCGCCACTTCACTCAACATCCAACACCCCCTCGCTCCCCCCGGGGCTGTGAGCTCAGCGGAGTCCCCCCAGCCCCCCTCCGCCTGGTCCGGACTCCCCCCGAGGACTCGGGGCAGCTTCCACAGCTCCAGAAACCAATCAACTAATCCATTCTCACTCCGGGCTTGTTGCTACTATTCTTGACTGTGTAGAGCAGTGGTTCTCACCCTTCCTAAAGCCACTCACTACCCACAGGTTGAGAACCGATGCTGTGGAGCCTCAGACCATCGGAAAACACAGATATTTACATTACAGTCCATGACGGCAGCAACATTACAGTGATGAAGGAGCAACAAAAATATTCTATGGTTGGGGGCACCACCACATGAGGAGCTGCGTGAAAGGGCCGCGGCGTCAGGAAGGTTGGGAACCACCGGGTTAGAGGAAAGGAGGCCCTCGGCCCGCTGGCTGCGAGCTCCACGTGCTTGGCTCAGAGCAGCGGTCGCCAGGCGGTGGTCCGGGAGGTCAGACAGTTTGGCCACCGCTGGTTCAGAGCAGGAGGAGGGAGGGACGTGTGTTGGTTGTTAACCCTCCCCCGAGGATATATTTTCATCGATTTTCAGAGTGGAAGAGAGAGGGGAAACAGAGAGAAACAGCCATGTGAGAGGAGCACATCGATGGGTTGCCTCCTACACGCACCCTGACCAGGGCCTGGGCTGGGGAGGAGCCCGCAACTGAGGTAGGTGCCCTTGACTGAACTCAAACCGAGGACCCTTTGGTCCACAGGCAGAACCAGCTAGGGCTTGGAGGGACTTTTAAAGATGATGTTCAGAGCCCAGCCAGTGTGGCTCAGTGGATGAGCACTGACCCATGAACTAGTAGGTCACGGTTCAATTCCAGGTCAGAGCACATGCCTGAGTTACAGGCTCCATCCGCAGTGGAGGGTGTGCAGGAGGCAGCCGATGGATGGTTCTCTCTCATCATTGATGTTTCTATCTCTCTCTCCTTCTTCCTTCCTCTCTCTAAAATCAATAAAAACATATCCTAGTAGTTAGAGGCCTGTTGCTAATGGAAGCCTAGCCCAGAGGGCTGTCCTTCCATTTCCATCATCCATGATAGCTTTAAAAACATATCTAAAAAAATAAGAAAAATAAAAGCACGTGCAATAAAATAAAAAATGAAAAACTAGAAAGATGAACTGTGATTTAAACTCTGAGGGCACAGAGCAGGCCGGTCCCATCTAGTCCGGCAGGGGAGACAGTGACATCTGACTGAAGATCGGGGCACAGTGAGCTATGCACAGAACTAGGGGCATGGAACCCCTTGAAAGCCTGAGGCAGGTTTGGTCGGAGCGGTGGACAAGGGCTGAAGAGCTTTGGTTACAGTCATGGAAGTTAGCAGAAGGCCAGTCAAGTCATGAAGGTGTTCAAAAGCAGAACGTCCTGGCCGGGCGGCTCAGTGGGTTGGAGGGACGGCCTGTACACCAAAGGCTGCAGGTTCCATTCTGGGTCAGGGCTCCCACCAAGCTGCAGGTTCGACACCAAACAAGGATCGGACTAAGAGGCACCGATCTGTTTCTCTCTCTTCCTCCCTTCCCCACCCCCTTCCTCTCTCTCTAAAGTCAAAAAGCATATCCTCAGGTGAGGATAAAAGAGTAAAACTGTTTTTCAAGAAAATTAAAGACATTTACCTCTGAATATTTTTGAGTGTTCAAAATGTCCAATCTGAAGGTTATTTTTAAAGTAAACAATCAGTGTGGAAGCTAGTGCAACAGAAAAGTCCACCTCCCCATTTCCCCCACTTGGACTTGTTTCTCAGTCAGGGTTCCTTGAGAGAATCAAGCCCTCAGGCGTCCACCATATGTAGTGAATGAACTTAACTCCTTTTTTTTTTTTTTAATATATTTTATAGATTTTTTTACAGAGAGGAAGGGGGAGGGATAGAGAGCTAGAAACGTCCATGAGAGAGAAACATCGACCAGCTGCCTCTTGCACACCCCTCACCGGGGATGTGCCTGTAACCAATGTACAAGCCCTTAACCGGAATCGAACCCGGGACCTTTCAGTCCGCAGACCGACGCTCTACCACTGAGCCAAACCGGTTTCGGCTGAACTTCACTCCTTTGCATCTAGGTCCGAGGTCGGCAAACTGCGGCTCGAGAGCCACATGCGGCTCTTTGGCCCCTTGAGTGTGGCTCTTCCACAAAATACAACGGCCTGGGCAAGTCTATTTTGAAGAAAGTGGCGTTAGAAGAAGCTTAAGATTAAAAAATGTGGCTTTCAAAAAAAATTTCAATCATTGTTCTGTTGATTTTTGGCTCTGTGGACTAATGAGTTTGTCCACCACTGATCTAGGTGGTACCAGACAGGCGCTCTCTTTGGGCGATCTGAGACGTAGTTACGCATATACTAGGGTTCCGTGTCACAGCAACGAACAAGGGTGGGTATTTTTGGTTTTTGGTTTGCTAGCAGAACAGTACAATCCTGTACTTAAGCCTCACCTCAACAAAATATTCCAGACCTGAGATAACATCTTCCCATTCGGGTGTTATGGTTTTACACACGTAGAAAATCTCGTTTTCATGCTAAAAATGAGCCAACTTTCCAGAAGGAAAGGGCATGAAACCAATGAAAAGCAAAACACTTTGAAATATTCATGAGAGCAGTATCGGTGACTTCCATGGAAATCTGCGCTGAACCACACTGTGAGTCAAGTCCATTTCCAACAGCGGGGCGGGAAGAACTGGAGTTCCTTTCACAGACAGCAGAGCTTTTGCTGAGATCAAGCCACAGCGCGGCTGCACTTGTAGCCACCAGGCGAAGCACTGGGCCAAAAAAGCAAAGACTGTGCAAAAGGGAATAAAACAGGTGCGAAGGCCCCGCTGGTAAATGACAACTGACAGGAGAGGAGGGCAGGAGTTTCTGTCCCCCGATGTCTGACAGAAAGCCGGGATGTGCTGTCTTCCTCTGATTTCATCCACCGGGGCTGCAGCCCACGGGGGAGGGCGGCCGGCGGGAGACTCCGTGGGCAGCGCTCTCGGGCTCCGGTGCCAGCGGCCATCGCGATCGCACAGGAATGCGCCTCTTTTGGAACCAGGAGCCCGGCGTCCGTGAACTCGCCCCGCGCCCAGTCAGTGTTCGGACCTCTGGTCCCCTTAGCCCGGGCTCCGTGGGCACCGCGTGCAGGGGCCCCGGCCGGGCACTTCCAGGCGCCCCGGGCGGAGGGCTCTCCCAGGTTCCCACCTCACAGGGCGGGCGGGGTGGCGGGCAGAAGGTAGGAGCGGCCCAGGCTGGCGCTTCCGGCTGGCCCCGCCCACCCCGCTGGTGCCCCGCCCCTTCCGCTGGTGCCCCGCCCCTAGGCCCCGCCCCCAGACCTCGCCCCACCGCTGGTGATTCGTCCCCCGCAGGCCCCGCCCCTGCCGCGCCAGAGCTGCCCCGCCCAGGCCCCGCCCACCGCTGGTGCCCCGCCCCGCCCGCAGGCCCCGCCCCGCCCGCGCCCCCGCCGCGGCCCGCCCACCTGGCTCTCGCCGACGCAGAAGACGCGGCCGCCGCGGCTGAGGCACACGCGGGCTTCCGGGGGCCGCGCGGCCGCCACGCAGAAGGTGAAGGAGCAGCGCGAGGCGCGCAGCCGCTGCACCGTGATGCGCACGAGCGCGGCCGGCCGGCGCCCCCAGCGCGCCCACAGGTACAGGTAGCACAGCGTGATGAGCATGGCCGGCCGGCCGGGGCGCGGGCCCGGGACGCTCCGACTCGCCGGCCCGGCCCGCCCCTCGCCGCCCGCCCAGCCCGGCCCGGCCGCCCGCCCTCCCGGCGGCCGGAAGAGGCGGGGCCTCGGGGAGCCATAGGCTGGGGCGCGGTGGAGAGAAGGGGGCCGGGCCGGGACCGGGCAGGTGTGCGGGGAAGGAGGGAGCCGGGAGGCCGGGATGGTGAGTAAGCGGAGTCCAGGGGGAGGCCCCGGGCTGCCCGGCCTGCGTCAGCCGGAGTCCGGCCTCCGTACACGGGTGGGAGGCTGGTGAGGACCGCGCTGTGCACGTTTCCCGCATGAACCAGCTCCACACGGAGCCTCCGCCCAGGCCAGTGGGAAAATAAGGGAACCTTCTTGCAGAAGGACTTTAAGATAACTTCTGTAAATTCATGCAATGCAATAATACTTTTTTTTTTCCTGGGCCCTATTTTAAAGTAAAGGCAGGAAGCAAGTGAAAGATCAGGAGTAAAAAGGCTGCCTGGTGTTCTTTTACGTGAGCATCCTAAAACCAGTTTTGGGAAACATCAATTATGATTCAGTTCTTGCCCCCTAAGACAGCAGCTGGCAAAATCATCCATCCACAGAACCAAATATCAACGGTACGACGATTGACATTTCTTTGGAGAGCCAAACTTTTTAAACTTAAAACTAACTCTAACGCCACTTCTTCAACATAGACTCGCCCGGGCCGTGGTGTTTTGTGGAAGAGCCACACTCAAGGGGCCAAAGAGCCGCATGTGGCTCTCGAACCGCAGTTTGCTGACCACGGCCCTAAGAGAAGCATGATTATTCCTGCTCTGAATGCGAGTTCTCCCGTGGAGCCTCGCTTTCTCCAAAGGCAGCGTGTAGGGAAGTGCTGAGGACAAGACACGGGACATCCCTCACTCCTAGGGACCCCACAGATGGAGCAACTCAACCTTAAGTAAAGAACAGTTGTCTCAACTGCTCTGAGGCACGGCCGGATTCCCCCGAGTTGCTTCCCATTCTCACCTTCGCTACGAGTGGGTGTTTAACACGGTAAAAGCAAGCCGGTACCCACTCCCAGGTCCTGCTCAATCAGAGGACAGGTTTTTCCAGTGCCCTGACCCTTTGCTTACATGCTTTACAACAGCAGCGCAGAACACCCACATACAGAACCACAGCCCTCCCTTGCTCGGGTCAGATGACACAGGGAAGTCTCCACTCTACACAGCAAGAGTAGTTTTAAAGAGAAAGGCTTTAAGAAGAAATAACAGCTCAGAAACAAGGGAAGCATCACAGTGGGCCAGACATGGAAGACAGCGGTGCGCAGGCCGAAGCCAGATCCTACCAGGACAGGTGGGAAGTGGGTCCCTCCACAGGCACAGGACCTAACCTGTGTCCCTGGAGAAAGAAGTGAGCGAGCCCTGTGAGGAGGGACTCGGCCCCTCCATGATGGCACAGGACTACTACAAGGCAGAAATTAGAAAGTGAAAAAGCTTAATAACACGCTAAGCCCTAATGTTCCTAGACAAACGCCTCATTGACGTTTGCCGAGTTTCAGCTCCAAGGACCAGCCTCCCACCCCGCTCCGTATGGAGAGGCCTCCTCTTCTGCCTGGAGGTCACAGCATCTCTAGTTTTCCCCAGTTCCTTTGCAGCCTCGCCTTCCCACAGACACCATAGCCCCATCCGGCCAGAAGGGGGACTTCCCACGTTGGCCCTTAGATGCCTCACAAGGTCTCAGTCTGAGATGACATCCATGGGAAAATGTGGGGGTCAGAACTGTACACCTAAAACGATGGAGCTTAGCTTCGTTGCCCCCAGATAGCAATGGGAAAGACATTAGGGGAGCCCTAGCTGGTTTGGCTCAGTGGATAGAGCGTCGGCCTGCAGACTGAAGGGTCCCAGGTTCGATCCCAGTCAGGGCACATGCCCGGGTTGAGGGCTTAATCTCCCATGTGGGGCATGCAGGAGGCAGCCGATCAATGATTCTCGCTTAACATTGATGTTTCTCTCTTCCTCTCTGAAATGAATAAAAATACATTAAAAAAAAAAAAAAAAGGCATCAGGGAAAGAGTGGTCCTTAGCATGAGCAGCATTGGTATCAGCTAGCAGCTCACTAGAAATGCAGAATACCAGCCCCCATCCTGGACCCACTAAGTCAATATGTGCATTTTTTTTTAATCCTCACCAGAGGATATGCTTTTATTGATTTATTGATTCATTTATTTTAGAGGAGAGAAATAGCGATATGAGAGAGAAACATGGATCCATTTGACTCCTGCACCCACCCTGGCCAGGGATGGAAAATGCAACCTTTTTGGTGGGTGGGACAACGCTCCACCCAACCATGCCACCTGGCCAGGGCGATACCTGCATTTTTAACGAAATCCCCAGGTGATTCACAACCACATTCAAGTTTGAAAAGCACTGCTAACGGCTGCCTCTGCTACCCCTGCATCTGGGTTACTCTAGACCAGCGGTCGCCAACCTTTCGGACCTCACGGACCCCCAGTGGTCCAAGGATCACCGGTTGGCGACCCCTGCACTAGAGTCTTAACAATGGTCTTCCAGATTTGGAGAATAAAACCACAGACTAGGAATTTCAAAATGAGGCTCTGTCATTTATAAGCTCATCGCTGCAGGGAAGATGGTGCACTCACCAGCCAGTAACCGAAGACCACCTCAGTCACCCATCAGGACAGGCTCTCTCTAAGAAAAGCCTTCCCAGACCCCCGACTGTACTCTCCCGCCCTTAGGCATGTCCTGGAAGTGATGGTCCAGGGACCAGGCAGAGTGTAAACCACGAGATCACTCCCCTCGGAAGCTGTCCTGTCCCCCATTAAGTAGATGAAGCTCGTCCCCAGAGGGAATCGGTCACATTGGCAATAGCTTTGTCTGAACCTGGAAGCATTCAGAATGCTGACCAGGCCAGTGGCCAAAGCTGAGAAGGATTAGTTCGTTTTTGAAATTTTAAAAAAATCCCTGTTTAGTAGGAAACGATAGTAGAAGCTGAAGTTTAAGTAACTGTAAACAGTTCATTTTTAGCAGTTAAAGTACGTAGTCTCTGTTTTATAAATAAAAGAATCTGTTCCCTCCACAGCAGTGTTGGATTGCTAAACAAGTTTGAATTTAAAGTGATATTCAGAGAGCCCGGCTGTCATAGCTCAGTGGTTGAGTGCTGACCTATGAACCAGGAGATCATGGATCAATGACCAGTCAGGGCACATGCCCGGTTGTAGGCTCGATCCCCAGTATTGGGCTTGCAAGAGGCAGCGAATCAATGAGTCTCATCATTAATGTTTCTATCTCTCCCTCATCCTTCCTCTCTGAAATCAATAAAAACATTTTTAGATAAAATAAAATGATATTCAGAGATCCCAGAGACTCAAGAATTACCATCTATTTAAAATGCCCTCTGAGAAAAGGTAATTGAAATATATACTTATTTGAAATCATGAGGTTTTTGTTGGCAAAAACTATAACACATGGCCCTACCCCGTTTGGCTCAGTGGAAAGAGGGTCTCAGGTTTGATTCCGATCAAGGGCATATACCCGGGCTGTGGGCTCAATCCCCAGTAGGGGGCATGCAGGAGGCAGCTGATCAATGATTCTCTCTCATCATTAGTGTTTCTATCTCTCTCCTATCCCTTCCTTTCTGAAATCAATAAAAATGTGGTTTTTTTTTTTAATACAATGCGAACAGCTTTTCTTTGAATATTTGACAATCAATGGTATGTGTGTTTATGAGCCAGAAGAAACCAACCCTGCGACACTTAGATCTTGGACTTCCAGCCTCCAGACTGTGGGGATATGAGCCGCCTTGTTAGCCCGAGGAGAGTAATCCATCCAGTTCTCAGGACGCCTGTCTCTCTCACCCTCTCAACTACTGGGCGTGAATGAGTCTGGCCAGCTGCTGCCCTCACCTGTCCTCTTCCTCTGAGGTTCCATTTGCCTGCTGTTCCATTTGCTGTTTCAGTGGCCACTCGTCAGGGCGTGATCTCAGGCCCTCACTGCCAGCTCTGGCCTCTCCCAGCCTTCAGTGCCATCCTCATCCCCTCTGCATATCTCTCTTAGGGTATTCTGTTGGCATCTCAGAAGCAGCATGAGTAAAACTAAATGCATTTCCCCCCCACAAACTACCTCTTTACCGTGATTTCTCCATCCCTATTTCTGACAGCACATCCTGCTTTCCACGTGGACCTAGAACTTCGTCTTCCTGGAGTACCAACTGCTCTCTACCCCAAATCCTGTTTATTTCCGTTGGGGGTACCCTCAAATTCCCCCTGAGCTCTGAAATTCTGGGCTCCCATACAATGACAGTGTGATTCACTTTACAAGGATTTGGTTTGCAGTACCGTCCTATTCACCTTCATATCTCACATTTAGCACTGTGCCAGCACATAGTAGGTGCTTAATAAAATGTTTTAGAGCCTGCTCATACACCCATTTGTAAAGTGAGGTAACGCCGTGGCCTCTTTTACTCGGGTGTCCTCTAGAAAGATGCTCATAGAATTCTCTTCATTGAGAGCAAATCTCTCTTCATCCAGCAGAGGGGAGTGGTCCCCTACATCCCAGGCAGAATCTCATCCTGGGTGGGGGAGGGGTCACCATCTGCGAGCAATTTCCTGCCCATCAGACAGGACCTGCAGTTGGGGCCATTACGGTTCAAACAACTACACACACACACACACACACACACACACATTACACACACGGCACTTAGCACTCAGCAGCCTCAAAGGTCCGAATCACCTCAACGGAGGCGAAGGGAACCAAAAGGTGAGCTCTGCTTGCCCCAGGGACACTGTTCCTGACGACCTCGTCCCGTTTCCAGAAGTAAGGCCTCTCTGTTCCAGGGTTATGGAGGTCCAGTAAATTGACTACAACCTTGACAACCAAAATGAGGTATAAACATTAGGAGCTGCACACACCCCAACTCCCACCCCACCCCTGCAGCAGCCCCGGGGGAGCCTGGCGAGCCGCAGTTTGCATAGTGAAACAACAGAGGCCACCGTCTGGAGTCAGGCGTCCTGGGTTCAAATACTGCCTGACCCCCGACTCCACACGCACATGCACACACACGCACCTACGAATGCATTCAGTGGCCAGGAGCAGGTGCCTATCTCCACAGCCTACGAGTTCGAGCATCCAGCGGGCGTGCCTTTTACGGACGGGGAAACGTTCTGAGGAATGTGTGAGGGGATCCCATGGTTGTGCGAACAGCACAGTGTGCCCTTACACACATGCCTGGACAGCATGTCACTATAAAACAACACGAGATTAAGGCAAACACAAGAAAAAGTGAGGCAGTCAAGGTGGACGAGTCTGCTGCCCGAGTAATAGCCTACTGCTCACACAGCAAAAAGAAACGTTTGTAAGTAGGAAGAAAACATTAATGATAAAAAGTATATACAGCATGTCACTATAAAACAACACGAGATTAAGGCAAACACAAGAAAAAGTGAGGCAGTCAAGGTGGACGAGTCTGCTGCCCGAGTAATAGCCTACTGCTCACACAGCAAAAAGAAACGTTTGTAAGTAGGAAGAAAACATTAATGATAAAAAGTATATACAGCATGTCACTATAAAACAACACGAGATTAAGGCAAACACAAGAAAAAGTGAGGCAGTCAAGGTGGACGAGTCTGCTGCCCGAGTAATAGCCTACTGCTCACACAGCAAAAAGAAACGTTTGTAAGTAGGAAGAAAACATTAATGATAAAAAGTATAGTAGCCAAAACTATAGTAACCGGGGGGGGGGGGGGGGGGGTGCAGGAGGCAGCTGGTTTCTCTCTCTACTGATGTTTCTAGCTCTCTATCCCCCTCCCTTTCTCTCTGTAAAAAGTCAAAATATATTTTTATAAAAAAGTATAGTAAAGGTATGAACACAAATACCTTAGTCATTATTATCCAGTATGACGCACTGTATGTAACTGCACGTGCTGTGCCTTTAGCTGACTGGCAGCGAAGGAGGTGTGTGAGTGCCAGCATCACACTGAGCACCTGAGTGTGTTCCAGCAGCTGCAAGGTTATGACAGCTACCGTCTCTGGCCCATAGGATCTGGAGCTCCACTGTGATTCAGGGGACCGCCCTCACACATGCGGTGGACAGGAACTCCATTGTGCATGACGGCTGACTGCTCTGACGGAGGAACCGCCACCTGCACAGAGTCGGCAGGAAGAGGAGGCCGAGGCAGGCCCGCCCTCACGGCACTGGGGTGGGCAGTGTTACCTCCTGCCACAGCGCAGGAAGCTCGGGCTCCTTTCCCCGGACCACAATGCCCTTCCCAGGCACGGCAACGCTCCTCTGCCCAAGAACTGTCCTCGGGGGCCAGTCCCAGTGCCCACAATCTCTGCCCAGTGAAATACCCTCTGGGCTCACCATCTCCCAGCGCAGTGACTGCAGTGTCAGGCCCTGCGCTGCTGCTTTGAATGGAGTCCATGCCACGAATTAGAAAGTTCAGAGCAGGACCCTGTGTGTAGGACAGAGGCCAAAACCATACAACGGCGGCCCAGCCTTGTGGCTCCGGGGGTGAGCGTGGACCTAGGAACCAGGAGGTCATGGTTCCATTCCCTGTCAGGGCCCAGGCCCAGGTTGTGGGCTCGATCCTGCCTGATTCCTCATTGATGTTTCTGTCTCCCTCTCCCTTCCTCCCTGAAACCAATAAAACGTTTTAAAAAGCCATTCAGCTGAGGATAAACTGCAGCCCTTGTGACGGCGGCGTGGAACCCTGGCCTGAGCATATCTGGGGCAAGAAAGACCAGGGACCAGCAGAGGGCTGTGCAGGGGCAGCGGGAGACCAGAGGCTCCCACGCCAACGGGCCCGCAGGCAGTGTCCGGGCCCGTGGGAAAGGGCAGAGCCCCATGACAGCTGCACCGTCTCTTCCCCTGAACGTTTCTCTTCGGAACTGAGGCCGCCGGGCTGTGTGCGGCCGATCGCTGCTTCGGCAGCACAGAAAGCGGTGCCTCCGACCGCCCTTGGCGGCGGGAAACGTCCGGGTCTGGGAAGCAGTCCGGGGGCGGAGTGGGTGGGAGGACCCGGCGGGAGGGTCCGGACAGCCCCCCCCGCACCCCCCTCCCCGCCCGCAGCTCCGCTCCCTCCGGCCCGAACGCGCTTCCCCGGGCCCGCGGGGGGGAGCGGGGCGCAGCGCCCCCCGTTGGCGGCCCTGGCTCTGCAGGTCAGGGATTTTCTGCGATGATTCTGCAAACCCGGCTCGGCCCGGAGGCGGCTGCGGGGAGGCCGGGGGAGGCCGGGGAGGGGGGGGCCGCAGCCCCGCGGGCCCGGCCCGGGGAGGGCACCGGACACCGCCCCACGACCACCTCGCCCCGGGCCACCGCGGGCAAAGGCGGCGCCCGGCCTGTCCTGGGAGCCCCGGAGCGGGGCGCTGCGCCCCGGGGGCCGGACCCCGGCCCTCCCCGCCCGCCCCGGGGCACGGACCCCGGGGGAGACCGGATCCCGGCCCCGCTCCCGAGCCGATCGGCGCGCACGTACCTGGGTCGCGCCGCCCCGCCTCCGGCCTCTGCGGCGGCGCCGGGCCCGGGGCGGGCGGGGCGGGCCCGGGGCGGGTGCTCCCGGGGCCCCGCCAGGCCGGGGAGGGACCCCGAAGGCCTCCGCCCCTCACCACCCTCCTGGCATTGCTGGCACCGCGGTCTGGCTGTCTCCCTCTCTCTCTCTCCTTCTCTCTCTCTCTCTATCTCTCTCTCTCTCTCTCTCTTCTTCTCCTTCTCTCTCTCTCCCTCTCTCTCCCTCTCTCTCTCTCTCTCTCTCTCTCTCTCTCCCTCTCTCCCTCTCTCTCCATCTCCCTCTCTCTCTCCCTCTCCCTCTCTCTCTCTCTCTCTCTCTCTCTCTCTCTCTCTCTCTCTCACACACACACACACACACCCACACACACACACACACACACACACACACACACGTGGATCTCCTTTGATCCCTGGCATACAGTGAGCGCGGCTGCAGAGCCCTAGCCGGTTTGGCTCAGTGGATAGAGCGTCGGCCTGCGGGCTGAAGGGTTCGGGGTTCGATTCCCGTTAAGGCCATGCGCCTTGTTTGCGTGTAAGAGAGACACCTCAATCAGGAGGCGGCAGCTGATTGAGGTTTCTCTCTCATCCATGTTTCTAACTCTCCCTCTCCCTTCCCCTTCCTCCCTGTAAAAAAATCAATAAAATATATTGCTCTTACAAACGTTTTTAAAAAGAAAGGAAATGGCTGCAGGCCTGCGTGGCTGCTCCTGAGGGATGCTGGGGGAGCAGGTGCACCGCGTGGGCTTCCTCAGGTCTCTGCTCCCCATGCTGCTCCTCCCAGTGCCTGAGCCCTCCTGCCCAGGACCCCTTCTGCCCCAGGACCCCTCCTGCCCCAGGACCCCTCCTGCCCCCCAGGAGCCCTCCTGCCCCAGGGCCCCTCCTGCCCAGGACCCCTCCTGCCCAGGACCCCTCCTGCCCCCCAGGACCCTTCCTGCCCCAGGACCCCTCCTGTCCCAAGACCCCTCCTGCCCCAGGACCCCTCCTGCCCAGGACCCCTCCCGCCCCCCCAGAACCCCTCCCCCCTCAGGAGCCCCTCCTGCCCCCCAGGACCCCTCCTGCCCCCCAGGACCCCTCCTGCCCCCCAGGACCCCTCCTGCCCCCCAGGAGCCCCTCCTGCCCCCCCAGGAGCCCCTCCTGCCCCCAGGAGCCCCTCCTGCCCCCCAGGAGCCCCTCCTGCCCCTGGCACTGAGCCTCTGAGTCCAGCACAGCGTCTTCAAGTGAGGGTGTGAGGCTCCCCGGGGGGACAGGGAACCCGGGATTCCGGGCGGGGACCAGGCTGCCACGCGGTGTCCATACATGACGCCCCCAAAGAGGAGGACGCAGCGAACGGGGAGACCAAGCATTAGGAGAAAGGGCCGTCTGACCTGGGGAAGAGCGTGTGGATGGTCTACAGCCGCGGTCGGCAAACTGCGGCTCACCAGCCGCATGCGGCTCTTTGGCCCCTTGGGTGCTGTTCTTCCAGAGCACCACGGCCTGGGCGCGTCTGTGTTGAAGAAGTGGCGTTAGAAGTTTAAGTGTAAAAAATTTGCTCTCAGAAGAAATGTCAATCATTGTACGGTTGCTATTTGGCTCTGCTGACTAATGAGTTTGCCGACCACTGGCCTATGGTATTAGGCTGTGATATTTGTGGCATATTTTTGTCCTAGTTTATAATTTGCCTTTTAACTTCATTTAAGATGACTTTTGTGTACCATTTTAAAATTTTAATTAAATAAAACCTCTCTTGCGTGTCGGCCTGCGGATTAAAAGGTCCCAGGTTCGATTCTGGTCAAGGGCATGTACCTTGGTTGCGGGCACATCCCCAGTAGGGGGTGTACAGGAAGCAGCTGATAGATGTTTCTCCCTCATCGATGTTTATACTTTCTATCCCTCTCCCTTCCTCTCTAAACAAAATCAATAAAATAAATAGGTTAAAAAAAAAAAAAAAACACTTTAGATTCACCCTGATTTTCACAACTGCCTCAGAGATTTATGAGGTTCTGGGGCACAAAATTTCACATTGTGGTTGTTTGTCAGGAGAATCCTCTAGAGCTGTGGTCGGCAAACTGCGGCTCGCGAACCACATGCGGCTCTTTGGCCCCTTGAGTATGGCTCTTCCACAAAACACCACGGCCTGGGCGAGTCTGTTTTTGAAGAAGAGGCGTTAGTAGAAGTTTAAATTTAAAAAGTTGGCTCTCCAAAGAAATGTCAATCATTGTACTGTTGGTATTTGGCTCTGTGGACCGTTGAGTTTGCTGACCACTGGGCTAGAGGCATTGAGCCAGCTAATCACAAGTCCTTGTTGTCCAATGTCTAAATGTAGGGCACAGTGGCTTGGACTAGATCCGAGTCTAGAACAATGGCAGGGGTAAAAAGCTTGGGTAAGCTGGGCGTGGGCGTTCTGGTAATCCGAGAGTCCTTTGCACAATCGCTGGCACAGCTGCCCGCCCTCGCCTGCTATTTGTGGGGCCGTGTCTCACTGCCCGGACACCAGCGTTCTATTTAAACCTCCTGGCCTCTCCCATTAGTATGCTCTTCTTCGGGCCATAAAACACTCACACGCTGGGACTTGGTATTCGTCCCTCTGGGCATTTATCCTAAACAATGACAACTCAAGAAGAAAAAGTCTACTTGTGAAGATGTTGATAGCAACATGGTTTATAAGGGGGATGAGTTTTTAGTTCCCAATTTTAAATTCTCCACAGCAGGGAGTGTAGTATGCAAACGGTGGTGTAGCCACTCCGTGGTGCCAGGTACAGCAAACTTGTTTTTCTTTTCTGAACCATTTGAGATCAAGGTTCAGAAATCGTGACTGCTCACCCTTAAATACAGGGCGTATTTCCTAAGAAAAGAACCTTCTCTATGGGCCCGGCCAAGCAGCTCAGGTGGCTGGACTTCTATCTCCTGTCAGGGCACATACAGGAATCAACCAATGAATGCAGAAATAAGTGGGACAACGGATCAGTATCTCTCTCTCTCTCTCCCTCTCTCCCTCTCTCCCTCCCTCTCTCTCAAGGCACATGCAAGAATCAACCAATGAATGAAGAAGTAGGTGGAGCAATAGATCAATATCTCTCTCTCAAATCAATTTTAAAAACAGCGTGCTCTCATGTAACCATATTGCAGAGACCAAGTCCAGATCCATTAACGTTGATCCAATGCTAATGTAGCTCCTCTTCAGTCCAGAGTCACATTTTGCCAATTGCCCCAGTAGCGTCCGTTAGAGCGATACTATTTATGCTTCCCAGGTCGAAGTCCCACATTTCCTGAGTTGTCCTGCCTCCTCGGGCCCCTTTCATCTGGAACAGTCCCTGAGTTCTTCTCTCTGGCGTGGTCTTCCGTGGCCTTGGCACTTTCAAAGAGTCAGGCCCACTCACTGTTAGCTTGTCCCTCACCTTTAGTTCCCGAGTGATCCCACTCAGCACATGACGCCAGTCTGTCCCTTACTGGTGATGCTGCCTTGGACCACGTGGTTAAGGTGGCGTCCAGCAGCGTCTCCACCAGACAGGTCCTTGCTTCCCCTGCGTGGTTAGTCATCTGTGGAGGGGCGATGGCTCCAAACTGTGTCACGGCTTATTGCCCAACAATAAGCAAACTTGCACCCAGCGGAGATAGCACCCATTCCATATGGCAGCTTTTAGAACTCTATTGTTCCGTTAGCATTCATTCCTGGCATTCGGCTGTCAAGAAGAGCTGTCCCTGAGCTGGCCAGTGTGGCTCAGTGGGTTGAGTGTCGTCCCATACACCCAGAGGTTGCCAGTTTGATTCTCTGTCAGGGCACATGCCCGGGTTGTGGGCTCGATCCGCGGTACAGGGTGTGCGGGAGGACGATCAATGATTCTCTCTCATCATTGATGTTTCTCTGTCTCCCTCTCCCTTCCTCTCTATCAAAAAAAAAAAAAAAAAAAAAAGAGCCAAAACCGGTGTGGCTCAGTGGATAGAGCGTCGGCTTGGGGACTGAAGGGTCCTGGGTTCGGTTCCGGTCAAGGGCATGTACCTTGGTTGCGGGCACATCCCCAGTAGCGGGTGTGCAGGAGGCAGCTGATTGATGACTCTCATCAATGTTTCTAACTATCTCTCTCCCTTCCTCTCTGTACAAAATCAATAAAATATATATTTAAAAAAAGAAAAGGAAAAAGAAAGAAAGAAAGAAAGAAAGAAAGAAAGAAAGAAAGAAAGAAAGAAAGAAAGAAAGAAAATTAGAGCTGTCCCTTTTACCTCCGTTTATGCATTTGTAATTTTATTTGCTTTTTAGTATCACTCGGGACTTGTGGGTTCTTTCAGATCTGACGGGATAATTCATGAATGCAACCCTCGTTTTGATGCTCAAATGGTCCCACATTTGGCCACTGGAAGTCCGGTCAAACTGGCCCCTGTGTTGTCCGGACCTGAGTCTATCCTTCTTTGGCCATCCATCGCCTTGTGTTCAGCTGACATGCCCTGCCCCTGGCTCTCCTCCACTCCCCTGCCCCTCCCCCAATGCATTTCTCCCAGGGGCGGGAGAGTGGTCCTTAGCAACCCCGATAGGACAGGAGGAAGGCCACTGGGGCGCCTCGCTGGAGAGACTCTCAGCAGACAGACCCAGGAACAGGTTCCAGCTCACAGGGCGCTCACCTGCCTTTCCCCATCCATCATCACCCTCTCCCGCAGGAGATCCTGCCTCCTCACAACACCACTGTAATGACCAGTTTGCTGATCTCACAGCACACAGAGAAAACATGGTCAGAACTGCTGCTACGGATTGCTCCCAACTGAAGGAAGCTCAAAGTCCCTGTGCAGGTTTTGTGTGTGTGTGTGTGTGTGTGTGTGTGCGCACGCGTGTTGACACATGCAAGGTGCACAAAGAGCTGTGTACAAAACCAGCTTGGGTTTCCCTCTCTGTCCTGTGGGTAATTTATCTAGTTTCCTTCCCTTGTTAACTTCCATTTGTATGCAGTTTTAGATTTTGTTTCCCCATCTTTGTTGACTCATTTTTATTTTTATTTTGTTTTATTTCATTTTAATATATATTTCTATTGATTTCAGAGAGGAAAGGAGAGGAAGAGTGAGATAGAAACATCAATGATGAGAGAGAAGCATTGATCGGCTGCCTCCTGCATGCCCCCTATTGGGGATGGAGCCAGCAACCCAGGCATGTGCCCTTAAATGGAATTGAACCTGGGACCCTTCAAGTCCCCAAGCCGATGCTCTATCCATTGAGCCAAACCAGCTAGGGCTCAATTCTATGTTTTGAATATTAAAACATTTACATGTCGCCAAAACCGGTTTGGCTCAGGGGATAGAGCATCGGCTTGGGGACTTGAAGGGTCTCAGGTTCAATTCCAGTAAAGGGCATGTACCTTGGTTGTGGGCACATCCCTAGTGGGGTGTGTGCAGGAGGCGGCTGATTGATGTTTCTCTCTCATCAATGTTTCTAGCTCTCGATCCCTCTCCCTTCCTCTCTAAAATTTCAATAAAATATTGCGGGGGCCTGATGTGGCGGGGATCTCCGTTTTCCACGTCCCGCATGGAAAGAGAGATGAACGAACCGGTTCTAAGTGGAGGTGGCCAGGGATTAAGAAATACTAGAAATAAAGAGAGAAGACACAGAGACAGATTTTAAGCTGGGAGCTGGGAGGGCCTCCGACCTCCTCTCTGGAGAGGCAGCCGACCTCCTGAGCCACGCAGCACATCTATTTACTCTCCAATCCAACAAGGGGTTTCACAGGAACACCAGGGGCCTGGGAGGCCAGGTCCCACCCACTCCTTCCTCCGGGACAAACACAAGCCAGGAACTAAGAACATCTCCACACTCCCAGGACAGGAGTGCAGCTGACATGACTCCGCCAATATCCCAGGCCCAGTCAACAACAATCTAAAGAATGTCAATGTCTTCCCAAGTGGCCCTCTATAAAATATATATTTTTAAAAACATTTACATGTGTTTTTTTAAAATATATTTTATTGATTTTTTTACAGAGAGGAAGAGAGAGGGATAGAGAGTTAGAAGCATTGATGAAAGAATCATCATCAATCAGCTGCATGCCCTTGACCGGAATCGAACCTGGGACCCTTCAGTCCGATGCTCTATCCACTGAGCCAAACCGGTTTCAGCCATTTACATGATTTTAAAAGTCAAAACTACCCGAAATGGTCTGGCTTCTTCCATCATGGTCACCTCTTCTTAAACTTTCAGCCTATTCCCAGCCACCCGCTGTGGGTAATCAGTTTACCAGTTTCTAAATTTATTTATTTCCAGCTTATTCTTCCTGAGTTGTTTTTGCAAAATTAAGCAGACATTTGAATATTTTAATGTTTCCCTTTTTTATTTATTTTTTAAAATATATTTTATTGATTTTCACAGAGAGGAAGGAAGAAGGATAGAGAGTCAGAAACATCGATGAGAGAGAAACATCGATCAGCTGCCTCCTGCACACCCCCTACTGGAGATGCGCCCGCAACCAAGGTACATGCCCTTGACCAGAATTGAACCTGGGACCCTTCAGTCCTCAGGCTGATGCTCTATCCACTGAACCAAACTGGTTTTAGCAATGTTTCCCCTTATTTTATACAAAAAAAAAAAAAATTGCATGATAAATTACTCTTGTATGTAGCTTTCCCAGTTAACAATGTGTCCTAGAAATCACTCCATGGTCATCATCAGGCTCTTCCTCCCTCTTTCACAGCTGCAGTCAGTGACTCCTCCAAGGTGTGCGGGCAGTGGGGTCTTGCCCTGTGTAACCCTGAGCACACTGGTGGAGGTGCTTCCTGCGGGCGAGTTCCCAGCAGCAAAGTGCCAGGTCAAAGTGCAAATACGTTCTCATTTTGTGAGATATTGCCAAGCCCTTGGACGGCTGTGCCATCCCGCCTCCCACCAGCACTGTTTCCGGGTGCCCGCGGACCCCCAGGCTGCCCTATTGGCTTGCCTCTCTGCAATGTGTAGGGTTAGAAGCGATAGCTCAGTTATGAGCATTTCTCTGCCATGCACGGAAATGAACATTTGTTTAAGAGCAGTTTTAGCCCTAACCCGTTTGGCTCAGTGGATAGTGTCCCAGGTTCAGTTCCAGGCAAGGACCTGTACCTTGGTTGCGGGCACATCCCCAGTAGGGGGTGTGCAGGAGGCAGCTGATGGATGTCTCTCTCATCGATGTTTTCTAACTCTCTATCTCTCTCCCTTCTTCTCTGTAAAATATCAATAAAATAAATCATTTAAAAAAAAATAGATGCTCCCCAAAATGGGGCTCCTGCTTTCCCTCTCGGGGCTGCCTCCCCGATTCCAAATGCGGGGTGTCTTTTCCAACAGCAGCCCCAATCCCCCAATGCGGACACCGGCCCCAGACAGGGCGGCCACGCCCCACCCCTCAGGTCTGATCCTTCCCTGGACACTCGCAGAACTCAGGACAGCGCTTTACTTACAGGGCCCAGTTCGCTGCGAAGGACACAGCTCAGGAACTGCCGGCCCCCTCCAGCGGTCCCCCCTGACGGCGCCCCGCTCTGCCCCCTTGGCGGACATGGGGCCTCTGGGTGCAGAGAGGGAGCTGGAAGCTCTAACCCTTGGTGGGTTCCTCTGGCTACAGCCCCACCTGCAGCCAATAGGAGCACAGCAATGATCGCCTCCTTAGCTTAAACTCAGAGGGGATGGAAGAGGACTCATTAGGAAACACAGAGACCTCTTCTCACTGAAAATTCCCAGCGTTTCAGGAGCTTTGTGCCAGGCACTGGGACAAAGGCCAAATACATATTTTTATATAATCGCACTTCTCCAAACCCCCTAACCCATTGCAATCGTGAGAAAACAGCAGACAAATGTTCTACAGAATACCAAGACAAGAATGTTCTACAGAATACCTGACCTCAAAACTGTCAAGGTCATTCAAAACCAGGAGAATCCGAGAACTGTCCAAGCCAGGAGCCTAAGGAGATGGGTAAATGTAATGTGGTGTATGGGTGGGATTCTGGAACAGAAAAAGGACTTTAGGGAAAAACAGGAAATCCGAAGAGAGTATGGATTATCCTATATAATAAAAGCCTACTATGCAAATTGTCCCCTCCACCTGGAGTTCAACCAGGAGTTCAACAAGGGGCAGGGCCTGGCCAGCCAACTGTGGGAAAGGAGACCCTGGCTAGCAGCTGCCAAGCGCTATGGACCCTATGGATTTCATGCACCAGGCCTCTAGTAAATAATAATTATGTACCAATATGGGCTTATTAGTTGCAATAATTATGCTGTACTAATGTAAGATAATAACAAGAAATGGATTTATGGAAAAATGTTGCAAATTCTTGGTAAATCTGAAACTATCCTAAAAATAAAGTTTATTTTAAAAATATATTTTAATAGCCCAACTGGTGGTTGAGCTTTGACCTATGAACCAGGAAGTCACGTTTTGATTCCTGGTCAGGGCACATGCCTAAGTTGCTGCTTCGATCCCCAGTAGAGGGCTTGCAGGAGGCAGCCGATCAATGAATGGTTCTCTCTCATTATTGATCTTTCTATCTCTCCCTCTTCCTTCCTCTCTAAAATCAATAAAAATGTGTTTTAAAAAATGTATTTTAATAAAGGTCCTTCAATTTGTAGGACCTGCCTTTAGAAGGTGGAGAGAATTTGTAAATAACCGCTCTGTTGTTATATCTATGGCCGGTGTGCTTGAGGGTAGGAAGATAATACTGGAATGGGAATCTTTTTTTTTTTTAATAATATATTTTATTGATTTTTCACAGAGAGGAAGGGAGAGGGATAGAGAGCTAGAAACATCGATGAGAGAGATACATCAACCAGCTGCCTCCTGCACACCCCCCACCGGGGATGTGCTCGCAACCAATGTACATGCCCTTGACCGGAATTGAACCTAGGACCCTTGAGTCTGCAGACCAATGCTCTATCCACTGAGCCAAATTGGTTTCGGCTGGAATGGGAATCGTGATGTTCTGTGATGATATGTGCATAACGGATACAAAGAAATGTGAGGAAGACCCCATCTGCCAGAGGAAGGCCCTGTCCTCCTCCCCGCTCCCTAGTCCTCCCCCACCACCAACTGCACATGAAGCGATGCTGACCTCAACCACCAGAGTGAGGAACCGCAGGGGCAGTGAGAGAGGAGAGAACGGGGGTGAGATTTCTTTGGGGGGAGGTCTTGCTGCATATGAGGTCTCACCTCCTGGCCCCTCCATGCCCCAGAAGAAGCTCAGAGAGCTCATGGGGATGTGTTCCTGCCGTCGGGAACCCTGTGCATGTGTGTCTGCCATCACTTAGCCCCGTGGTCAGCAAACTGCGGGTCGAGAGCCACATGCGGCTCTTTGGCCCCTTGAGTGTGGCTCTTCCACAAAATCCCAACGGCCTGGGCGAGTCTGTGTTGAAGAAGTGGCGTTAGAAGAAGTTTAAGTTTAAAAAGTGAGGCTCTCCAGAGAAATGTCAACCGTTGTCCTGTTGATATTTGGCCCTGCGGATGGATGAGTTTGCTGACCACTGGGCTAGGGAATCCAGGGAAAGAAGAGGCTGGCCAGCCGCTTGGTGGCCAGGAGAGGCCCAGGATGAGCTGTGGGCCAGGGGAGGGGCGGGAGCTGGCACTGGATCCCGGAGGACGCTGTCCCTACGGGCCGCCTGGGACAGAGGGAGGAGGCCGGCTTTCTAGCCTGAAGACATTGCAACTTAATTCCCCAAATCAGGTTGCATTTGCCAGAACCAGGAGATCTGCAGACAAGAAGCCTTCACGGCGGGACTCTCCAAAGAAACTCCCGAAAGAACGCAAAAACCAGCCCTGAGAGCAGCCAGTCCTTCCCTCCTCTCACTCTCCCGCTCAGGGTGGAGACCGAGCCGGTGGGGAAGGACGGAGGCCAAGGGGCAGGGCACAGGGAGGTCAGCAGGGAGCAGAGGCCTCCGACCACACCCCTTCCTGCCGGCCGGCAGCAGCTGCCACTCCCGAGGGAGCTGCCCTGTGAGGGGGCTGAGGACTGACTCATAATTAGGATGGAACGTGCGGTTTCTGAACTGTCTCCCACCTACAACAAGCAGAAAAGGTGTAGGCTGATGTTAAGGGTTAAGTGAACCCCCCCAAAAAAAGGTATTTTGAAGTCGTTACCCTCAGCAACTGACAAGGTGAGCTTATTCAGAAGTGGGGTCGTTGCAGATGTCATTGGTTAAGATGAGGTCACCCAGGAAATGGTAGGCCTAATCCATATGGCTGGTGTTTTTTGTTTGTTTTTTTAAAATATATTTTATTGATTTTATACAGAGAGGAAAGGAGAGGGATAGAGAGTTAGAAACATCGATGAGAGAGAGTCATCATCGATCAGCTGCCTCCTGCACACCCCCTACTGTGGATGTGCCCGCAACCAAGGTACATGCCCTTGACCGGACTCAAACCCGGGACCCTTCAGTCCCCAAGCCGATGCTCTATCCATTGAGCCAAACCGGCCTTGGCTGGCTGGTGTCTTTATAAGAAGGCCGTGTGGCCTGGCTGGCGTGGCTCAGTGATTGAGCGTTGACCTATGAACCAGGACATCACAGTTCGATTCTAGTCAGGGCACATTCCCCAGTTGCGGGCTCCATTCCAGTGGGGGGGTGGGGGGCGTGCAAGAGGCAGCCGATCAATGATGCTCCCTCATCATTGATGTTTCTCTCTCTCTCTCCCTTCCTCTCTAAAATCAATAAAATATATTTTAAAAGAAGCCTGGAGTGAGGTAGCAAAACACCGAAGCTGGGGCGAGACAAGGAAGGGATCCCCACAGGTTTGGGGGGAGGGGGGATGGCCCTGGCCAGGCTGCGGTTTTGCACGTCTATCTAACCTCGGTGGCGGGAACAGGAAGCAGGGCTGCCTAACGGGGAGGGGGGGGAGGAAGCGGTCCTCAGCACTGTTTATGTAAAAATATTCGCCCTCCGAGATGTTTTGACTGTCGGTGTCCTCCTCCCTGGCCAGCCGGAAACCCTGGAGCTAACATCTCCCCTCTGTTCCCCAGCGCTGACCGCCAGTCAGCATCAGAAAGAGGGATTTTAATTAAAGGAGCAGAGCAAGAAATAGGGCCTCTACCTGATCGGTTTCCACACCGCCTCCCAGGCAGGCACTCACTCCCGGGAGCTCCGGGTCTCCCCAGTTTATCAGGCTCGGGCCTGAGGAAAAGCTCATCCAGGTCTCTGTGCCCTTTGCCAAGTCACTTCCTCTCATCAAACGCTTCCTTGGGCCCCAAAAAGTTTAAATTCAAAAAGTCATCACAGCACAATCCCAACGATCTCAACAGTCGTGTATTTCTTTTACTGTGTTTTAATTATTCTAGTTACAGAAAGGACTCCGGAAACACACACACACACACACACACACACACACACACCCCACAATGCCCTTGGTCTGTGTTACCGATGAGTGTCATTTTCATTAAATCCATTTCCACCAGACACACGCACGGCTGGTGATGGTAGTGACGGCTTGCGGAGCTGGACTGCGCGTCCCTGAGCACAGAGTCGCCACCTGAAGCATTTGAAACTCTTCTCCCGTCTCTCCCCCTCCTCAGTGTGTACGATGTCTCTCCGTCTCCTCAGTGTGTACGATGTCTCTCCGTCTCCTCAGTGTGTACGATGTCTCTCCGTCTCCTCGGTGTGTACGGTGTCTCTCCGTCTCCTCGGTGTGTACGATGTCTCTCCGTCTCCTCGGTGTGTACGATGTCTCTCCGCCTCGGTGTGTACGATGTCTCTCCGTCTCCTCGGTGTGTACGATGTCTCTCCGTCTCCTCGGTGTGTACGATGTCTCTCCGTCTCCTCGGTGTGTACGATGTCTCTCCGTCTCCTCGGTGTGTACGATGTCTCTCCGTCTCCTCGGTGTGTACGATGTCTCTCCCCCTCCTCGGTGTGTACGATGTCTCTCCCCCTCCTCGGTGTGTACGATGTCTCTCCCCCTCCTCGGTGTGTACGATGTCTCTCCGTCTCCTCGGTGTGTACGATGTCTCTCCGTCTCCTCGGTGTGTACGATGTCTCTCCGCCTCGGTGTGTACGATGTCTCTCCGTCTCCTCGGTGTGTACGATGTCTCTCCGTCTCCTCGGTGTGTATGATGTCTCTCCGTCTCCTCGGTGTGTACGATGTCTCTCCGTCTCCTCGGTGTGTACGATGTCTCTCCGTCTCCTCAGTGTGTACAGATGTCTCTCTGTCTCCTCGGTGTGTACGATGTCTCTCCGTCTCCTCGGTGTGTACGATGTCTCTCCGTCTCCTCAGTGTGTACGGTGTCTCTCCATCTCCTCGGTGTGTACGGTGTCTCTCCCCCTCCTCGGTGTGTACGATGTCTCTCCCCGTCCTCGGTGTGTACGATGTCTCTCCGTCTCCTCAGTGTGTACGATGTCTCTCCATCTCCTAAGTGTGTACAGATGTCTCTCCGTCTCCTCGGTGTGTACCGATGTCAGGCTGAGCTCGCTGGCGTTTGCACGTCGGGTTACAATCCCACGCTGCTCCATTTTGTTGCTCACACGGCCCCATCTGGGCCCCTGTGGCCTCACACGTACTGGGCAGAGGAAAACAAAAGCACAGAAAGGAGCAGCAGGCGCTGGGTTGGGTTCAGTCCCCCTTTACATATTTTGGGGGGCGTCCAGTTTCCCAAACCCACAGGGACACCCGCGCTGGCTGTCTGGGCAGAGGACGTTTCTGGGCCCTGGGGTCTGAGTCTGTGAAATGAAGGTCACGCGTGCCCCAGGGCTGAGGGAGGGCTCCGGGGGCCCTTTGTAGTCATCATTGGGGTCCACCACGGGACAGGGGGCTCCAGGTACCCGAGCTCCGGGAATAGGCTGGTCCTGGAGACAGAAAGGAAGCTGTTTGCAGGGGGTGGAGTTCCAAAGGTTCTAGAAACAGCTGGTGGCCATGCAGGGACACGTAATATACGTATAATATACGTTGTATTTGAAAATGGTCACTTTTATGTTCTGTCTATAATACCACCATAAAAACAAATACATTCTTCTTGTTGAACCTTTAGAAAACTTTTGTGTTTCTCTTTAAATCCTTCGTAATCCCAGGACTCGTGGTCATACGTTTTGGCCTGTGTATCCTCTCTCTATACGTTTCGGGTTCTCCTCATACAATTTTGTTCTTTTAACATTATACCACGTATATTTCCCCAGGCTTCTCCACTCGGTAAACATGCGTGTTAGTGCATGATACTCCACCACTACTGACGTCATCACTGCCATGTTGGGTGAATTTTTCAGCATTATCAATGACACCACCATGAACTCCTCTCTGTTAAATACATCTCGTTCCCATTTCAAAATGCACCTTTGGGCCACAGTCTTCCGCACAGACAGTCAGGGAAGTAGAGTTCCTGGCTCAAGAAGTGGCCATTTTGCTGGTTTGGCTCAGGGGACAGAGTGTCCGCCTGCGGACTGGAGGGTCCCAGGTTCGACTCCCGCCGAGGGCACCTGCCGGGGTTCAGGTGCTGATGTTTCTCTCGCCCCCTGTCCCTTCTCTCTGAAATCAATGAGAATAAAGAAGTGGCCGCTTCTCAGGCACGTGATCGTTGCAAACCCCGAGGCCGCCTTACAGCGGGGGTGTGAGGCTCCCTGACTCTGGGGACCAAGACGCGGGCGCAGGATCAGAACCCGCGGGCCGCGGGGGAAGAAGCCCGAAGGGGCGGGAGGAAGCGCGGACCCTCCTCTCTCAGCCCGGCGGGGGGGCCCCGGCCAGCACCCCCTCACCCGGCGGGGGGACCCCCGGCCAGCACCCCCTCACCCGGCGGCGCCCCGGCCTCGCCCCCACGCGCCTCCCCGCTGCCCGGTCACTTCCCGACGCCCCTCCCCAGCTTCCTCCCCGCCCCCCGAGTCCCCTCCCCGCCCCCCGGGTCCCCTCCCCGCCCCTCCGGGTCCCCTCCCCGCCCCCCGGGTCCCTCCGCCCCGGGTCCCCTTCCCGCCCCGGGGTCCTTCCGCCCCGAGTCCCCTCCCCGCCCCGGGTCCCCTCCCCGCCCCGGGTCCCCTCCTCGCCCGGGGTCCCTCCGCCCCGGGTCCCCTCCCCGGGTTAAGCCGGCGCCTCCCGGAGCCCGGAGCTCGCACTAACCCGGGGGCGCGGCCGGGGGCGCGGGGACCGGGCACCATGCGCCCCGAGGCGGCGGCCAGAGCGCGGGGGGCGCGGGGGCGCGGGTGTCCCTGCCCCGCGGACCGGCCCCGGGGACCCCCTTCCCCTCCGCCGCGCGGCCCCGACAGGTGAGGCGGCCCCGGGGGCGGAGGACGCGGGAGCGGGGCGCGGGGCGAGGGGAGCGGGGCGCGGGGAGCGGGGCGCGGGGCGAGGGGCGCGGGGCGAGGGGAGCGGGGCGCGGGGAGCGGGGCGCGGGGAGCGGGGCGCGGGGCGAGGGGCGCGGGGCGAGGGGCGCGGGGCGAGGGGAGCGGGGCGCGGGGCGCGGGGAGCAGGGAGCGGGGCGCGGGGAGCGGGGCGCGGGGAGCAGGGAGCGGGGCGCGGGGAGCGGGGATCGGGGCGCGGGGAGCGCGGAGCCGGGCGCGGGGAGCGGGGCGCGCGGAGCGGGGAGCGGGGAGCGGGGAGCGGGGAGCGGGGTGAGGAGAGCGGGGCGCGGGGAGCAGGGTGAGGAGAGCGGGGCGCGGGGACCGGGACGCGGGGCGTGGGGCGCGGGGGGCCCGGAGCGGGGTGCGGGGCGCGGGGCGCGGGAGCCCCCCAGCCCGGGGCGGGGACAGGGCGCGGGGCCGGAGGTTTGCCAGCAGAGCGCGCACCCCGGTCCGGCCGGGTCTGAACCTCACCGCTGGCAGCGCGGGTGTGTCGGCCCCTCGTCCAGCCTGGCAGGAGTCCCGCACATGGACTGGCATCATCTTTTGTTTGTTATTTGTTTTTTATTATTGACCTCAGAGAGGAAGGGAGATGGGGAGATAGAAACATCAATGATGAGAATCACGGATCGGCTGCCTCCTGCGCGCCCCCCTCGGGCTGGAGCCCACGCCGGGGCCTGGGACCCCTCAGTCCGCAGGCCGGTGCTCTGCCCACTGAGCAACCAGCTGGGGCGACAGTCTTGGCGCTGTATTTGGGGCCCGGGCACCAGGGAAGGCGAAGGAGATCAATTAGCGGGGACGGTGTGGCGGGCTGGGTGGCCGGCAGCCCGAGAGGAGGAACCCACGTGCGGCTGGAGTCCTGGCCACACGGTCGCCAGCGGTGAGAGGGGATCTGTCTGCACCCGAGGGGCAGCCAGGCCGCAGGAAGAACCTTCTGCCGTTGTGTCCCTGTCCTTGTGTCAGACTTGGGGCTTCTCAGCGCCCGGGGATGGAGGAACTGGCAATGTGGCCAGAGGAACACACACACACACACACACACACACTCACACACTCACACATACACACACACATATACATACACACATCACACACACACACTCACACACACACACACTCACACACACACACTCACTAACACACACACTCACACACTCACTAACACACACATACACAGACACACACACTCACTAACACACACACACTCACACACACAGACACACACACACTCACACACACACACTCACACACACACAGACACACACACTCACACACACACACTCACACACACACTCACACACTCACTAACACACACACACATTCACACACAGGGCACGGGGTGTCCACCGTGAGCCTGAGGGCCGTTCTGGGGGCAGGGACCCCTGCCTGGCACAGCAGACAGGATGGCTGAGGGCGGTTCTAACAGGCAGGATGCCGGCATTCACTCCGGATGCCTTCCTTCCAGCCCGGCGCCGTGGAGACCTTGGACCCTGGCCCCCGGAGATGCGGAGCCCACGGGAGCGGGCGGCCAGGTGAGGGGCGTGGGTGTTGTCGGCGTCCACCGGCTCAGCCGGGAGTGGCCCGGTCTGGGGAGTAATGCACGGCCCTCCGCCGGTCCCTCCCTGGGCACCGCGGGGTCTGGCGTGGGGCCGGGCATGCTGGCAGCCTGAGTCCAGGAGGGGGGCTCCTGCGGGCCCCTCCCGCACAGCCGCTGCCTGGGCATTCTGACCCCCTCTCCCTCTCCCGCGGTCTGCTTTCTCCCTGCAGCGGAGTACCAGGTGGGAGAGCTGCCCCTCCCTGGCCTCAGGGGAAAGCCCAGCGCCATTAGCGGTGCCACAGTGCGAATAAGGGTACAGAGCTGTGGGTGCCGGGCTCAGGGCGGTGAAAGCACTCTCCCCCCCGCTGGGAGGCTGGGAGCTGCCTGTAAGTCAGGCTGTCTGAGCAACACACGCCCAGAGGGCTTTGTGCCCGGAGGGACGGCCCCCACTCTCCTTTGTTCCCTGCCTGGCAGCCAAATTGCCTCACGCTCATTGAAGTCATGACTGCTTTCAGGGACTCCACCTTGCCTTGCTCCAATGTAAAGTGGAAATGGGTGTCTTGAAAAAAGAGTGCTGACCTTAATCAGGCTGGAAAGACACAGCCGGTGCGCCTGTGGCTCCGGTGCAGTAGTTGGTGATAGGGTAAACGCAGGCGTGGGGAAGCAGGCGTAGATGGCTTTATTAAATTAGCGTAGAGAAGGCGGTTTTCGTGCAGTTGCTATTATTTAAAGAATAAAGCAAGTAAAAATCAAATTAACAAGAGATACGATTCCATTGCCCAAATTATTATTCAATACATGCAATGTCTAAATACTGAAAGCTAATTCCTTCTTTTGCATTCAGACTTAACGTAAGACTTCAAGTGCTTGAGAGAGAGATAATACAGAAGTTTACAATGGTGCAGTTTTTTAAAAATTTTTTAAATATATTTTATTGATTTTTTTACAGAGAGGAAGGGAGGGGGAGAGAGAATTAGAAATATCCATGAGAGAGAAACATTGATCAGCTGCCACCTGCACATCCCCTACTGGGGATGTGCCCGCAACCAAGGTACATGCCCTTGACGGGAATCGAACCTGGGACCCTTCAGTCTGCAGGCTGATGCTCTATCCACTGAACTAAACCGGTTAGGGCCAGTTTTCTTTTAAGTGAAATGTATATGGAGCCAATCAGTTGCGAGAATAAAAATAGCAGAGCAAACTTCCTAAGGGAAGGCAGGCAGGTGGGTTTCATCCCGAGGGCGATGAGAAGGCCGTGGGTGAGGAAAACACGTGGGTTTCTGCAGGAGAGGAGGGCGCCGTTCCCTGGGCTGCAGCGCTCCTGGGGCCGGGGGCGAGGCAGGTGTGAGGCTCTGCTCCCAGCCCCAGCCAGGTGAGCGCGGCCAGAGCGGAAAGGGGATGCTTATTGCTCAACAGCGCCCTCTCCCGACAAACAGGAGAATTCCTCAGCCCTACAGGAATTTTCTTCCTCCCTCCCTCCCTCCCTCCCTCCCTCCCTTCCTTCCTTCCTTCCTTCCTTCTTTCCTTCCTTCCTTCCTTCCTTCCTTCCTTCCTTCCTTCCTTCCTTCCTTCCTTCCTTTCTTTCCTTCTTCCTTCCTTCCTTCCTTCCTTCCTTCCTTCCTTCCTTCCTTCCTTCCTTCCTTCCTTCCTTCCTTATTTCCTTATTTCCTTATTTCCTTTCTTAAAAATATTTTTTATTGAGCCCTGACTGGTTTGGCTCAGTGGATAGAGCATCGGCCTTCGGACTGAAAGGTCCCAGGTTCGATTCCAGTCAAGGGCATGTACCTTGGTTACGGCACATCCCCAGTGGGGAGCGCGCAGGAGGCAGCTGATCGATGTTTCTGGCTCTCTATCCCTCTCCCTTCCTCTCTGTAAAAACATCAATAAAATATTTAAAAATCTATTTTTATTGATTCCAGAGAGGTAGGGTGAGGGAGAGAGATAGAAACATCAATGATGAGAGAGAATCGATTATTGCATGCCCTCCACCAGGGACCAAACCCGCAACCCAGGCATGTGGCACTGACCAGAAACGAACCTGGGACCCTTCGGTCCGCAAGCCGATGCTCTATCCACTGAGCCAAACCCGCCAGGGCTTGCTGTGCATTTCTCTAGAAATCCCAGGGAAGGCTTTAAGAAGGCCCTGCCCTAGTGGAGTCACCCTCCCCCATTCTGGGGAAGATAAACGACAGACTACTCTCTTGTTGACCTCTGTTCCATCTCCCTCGTGGCACCCTGCCGGCCCTGCAGGGGGGCATGTCCTGGAAGGCGGTGTCAGAACTGTTCTCCTGGTCCCACCCTCCCATCTCCCAGGCCGCTCCCCTCGGCGTTAGGGGCATGGGGGCCCGTGTGTCTCTCCCGTAGAGTTAACGCCTGAACAGGGGCTGTGGGACACACCGTCCATCCTTGATCCCTCCAGTGCCCTGGCCATCTCAGCAACCGCCAGAGGAGGCGGCTCAGCAGGTACCGCCTCGTGTTTACACTGACTCTGAAGTCGCCACTGAGGCTGCAAGTGCAGCCCCTCAGACTCCGCTTTGTGTTTTGTTTCGTTTTTTATTTATTATTATTTTTTAAAATATATTTTTATTGATTTTGTAGAGAGGAAGGGAGAGAGATAGAGAGCTAGAAACATCGATGAGAGAGAGTCATCGATCAGCTGCCTCCTGCACACCCCCCACTGGGGATATGCCCGCAACCAAGGTACATGCCCTTGACCGTAATTGAACCTGGGACCCTTCAGTCCCCAAGCCGACGCTCTATCCACTGAGCCACACCGGTTTCGGCTTGTTTTGTTTTTTAATTCCAGGATGCGACTTCAGAGGCCTCTTGGCTGTGTGTTTGTGTGTCTGTCTTTACAGCTGGAGCCAGGGGGTGACCAGCAGACTTCCGGGTCAAAGGGGGCCTTCGGGTTTCGGCATCCTGTAAGGTAACCTTCCCTTCCCCTCTCCCTCTTCCTCTCTCTTCCTGCTGGCAAACAGCCTGCTGCCACCGTCTGTTCCGGAAAAGGGAGGGACCCCCCTATGGCTTCTCTGTGGCATCGGAGGATGAGCTCTCCTCCAGACCAGGTTCAGGGTCAGGGTCCGCCTGAGCCCCGAGGACCGCACCGCGCCCCGGGAGGGCTCCAGCGCGGTCACAGAGGCCTCTCCGTCTGGAACGAAAGCAGTTTTCCTTTGCTCTTCCGTCCGCAGAAGCCACGCTTTTCCTAGTGGCCGCTCACTCAGCGGCCAGTCCTTCCTGCACGGGGTGTGGGGCGGGGAGCCAGCTGCCTCCAGAGACGGGGCCTCCAGGCGGAGGTCAGCCTGGCTCAGGGTGACTAACGCTGTTTGTTCTAAAATATTAGGCTTTACCTCCCCGTCTCCAAGCGCCAGCAGTACCTGCAGGGCTCCGGGGAGAGGGTGCTGGCCAGCTTCCCGGTGCAGGCCACCCTCCACTTCTACAACGACGGGTCTGACTCCGAGGATGGCCAGCCCGAGGAGGCCCGGGGGCCGGGGGCAGGAGGCCCAGGAGACACGGGACCTGGCCCAGGGGACACGGGACGTGGCCCAGGAGACACCGGACCTGGCCCAGGGGACACGGGACCTGGCCCAGGAGACACGGGACATGGCCCAGGAGACACCGGACCTGGCCCAGGAGACACGGGACGTGGCCCAGGAGACACGGAACCTGGCCCAGGAGACACGGGACGTGGCCCAGGGGACACGGGATGTGGCCCAGGAGACTCGGGACCTGGCCCAGGAGACACCAAACGTGGCCCAGGAGGAAGAGGCAGAGACCAGCCGACACATCCTGCACCGCGATCTGGAGGACCCGGGGGGCTCAGAGGACACGGGGGGCTCGGTGGTAAGGGTGGGCTCCCACACGGTGACTCTCCAGGGGGTGCTGAGTGCTCCTCATCCAAATAACGAGGGTCTCCCTCCCCCCAGACCTGCCTGGCACGCACTCCTGGGGTCAGCTGTGCCTGGTGCGCATGTCCCCGGGCTTTGACCATCTCTGGCCAGCACTCCGCCCAGGGCCACAGCTCTCAGTTCCCCTTCCTGTGGCAGCTCTTCAGGGCGCTCAGAACACCGAGCCAGGACGCTAGGACCGCGGGAAGGTTGGTGTCGATGGGTTCTCACCAGGCAGGCCGACTTCCAGACCACATTCCGCGGCCACTGTGCCGTCCAAGGAGACCCTCCAACACAGGCCGATAGCCTCTCACCTCACCGGAGACTCGCTGTGCTGGAAGCTATTCGTGCTTTTGTACCGAAGGTTAATGTGGTCAGATATTAAAAAAAACGTGTGGAAAACAAAACAATAATTCTTGTAAGAATCCTATCTAATAAAGAGGGAATAGACTAATAGACTGCCTTGCCCTCTAAGATGGCGGCACTCACAGCCAAAAGATGGTGCCCAGTCCCCTCAGCCCCACTGGGATGCCTGTCTCCAGAGTCCCCCAGTCCCCTCCGCCCCCCAGCTGCCAGGGCCGGCCAGAGGCACAGTCAAGCCTCAGATGGTGGCTGCCCAGGGCTGCCGGAGGCTCAGATAATCAGGGCTGGTAGAGGCTTGCGCTGCCGGCAGTGGCAGCAGCAGAGGTGTGATAGGGCATTGCCTTTCCTGATCACCAGGTGGCCTCTTACCCCTGAGGGCTCCTGGGGGCAGGCCAGCCTGAGGGACCTCCACCTCCAGTGCATGAATTTTCATGCACCGGGCCTCTACTAACAGATAAAAAGATGGGCTTCTAGGAAACAGCTGTGGATAACATTTCCATGGCGGTTCTTTAAGGGCTATGTGTACGAATTGAGAAGAGTGTTAGCCCTGAGCTGGGGGCTGCTTTGGGCTTGTTACTTGAACTATTATATATAACGCAGCTATCAATCAAAATATTGGATGTAAAATTACTTTCATTTTTTTATATTTGAACAAATGAATACGTTCCTCAAGGTATTTTACTGAACTATGTTACATGTGGTGGTCTGCCTATATGCAGTACATCTAATCAGTTCCTACCTGAAGTAACTATTTTGAAAGAAAAAAATGTTTGATAATCATTGTTTTTATTTAAGGCATTTTTAGATTTAATTAGTTCCTACATTCAAGGTTTTAAAAGTCTATCAGGTGGTTTTTTATATTTAACTCTTTAAATGATAAATTATTGTTTTTAAGAATGCAGAAAAAGTGTTAAAAAAAGAAAAGAAAATGGTCTATAATGTCAGTGCTCAAATCTATTATATTAAAAAAGTAGAAGGAATACATGCAAATATCTTAACAATCCAAGCAGCATGGAAAAATGTCCATTGCAAAGTAAAAGTCACCCTCACCGGTCCCCACTTTCTTGTCCAAAGGGGGCCACCATTGACTGTTTTTATTGCTCTATCTTTTAAAATTTACTTTTTTCTTTTTAAAAAATTGTTATTTTTGTTTTTTCCTAATCTTTTAAAAATATGTCTTTTATTTTATTCTTTTACTTGTTTAAAATAAAAGCTCAAAAGCAATTTTACCTGGGTTTATTTAAAAAAATATTCAAGATGGCCTGTGTTGTTGGGTTCTAACAGAAACTTTCTAGAAGCCTATTCTTACTCTCGTGTGAAGCTTGGGGTGAAGCTGGAGTGATCACATTTGCCTTTGTTTTGTTGTCTTCATACATCAGTTTTACTGAGAAAAAAAGATCTGGCCATTCAGCAATTGACGCTTAAGAAACCAAATCTAGCTCTAGCCGATGTGGCTCAGTGAGTAGAGCGTCAGCCTGTGGACTGAAGGGTCCCTGGTTCGATTCCTGTTAAAAGCATGTGCCTGGGTTGCCACCTTGAATCCCCAGTAGGTGGCGTGCAGGAGGTAGCCGAACAATGATTCTCTTTCATCATTGCTGTTTCTCTCTCTCCTTCTCCCTTCCTCTCTGAAATCAATAAAAATATATTTTTTTAAAAGAACAAAGCCATTCTCTTTAAAAAAAAAATTATTAAAAAAAAGAAAAGAAACCAAATGTAGTCTGTATGCTGATGGCACCACAGTTTTAAATGTGTGGCTGGTACACTTTCCTTAAATGACTTACTGGGAGAACTTGGCCAGTCTGGAGCAAATACAGAAAACGGGCTCTTTAGAACGGGCAGTGACGTGTCTGGGAGTCTGGCGTTTGTAAAGGGGGACAGTGAGCTCGGGGCTTGCCCACCGTCCTGGTTTTGTGGTTCGCTGGGTTGGCTACACACAGGCCCATACCCGCACAAGCTCCGCACGTTTGATCCTGTAGCCTCATCGTCACCCTAACATGTATGCATTCTCTGTAGCTACACCTTAACGTTGAACCATCTGGAACTGCTGATGCTTGGCTGTCTGACCTCCAAAGTGCCAGTTCCATGTGGTGCACCTAACACACCGTACACGTTTTAAATACGCACACCCTACAGGTTTGAAAGGGTAATGTAAATATCACATAGCCACTTTCAATGTAATTTTTGTTAATAGTTTCACAAGCCTTTGCTCTTCAGTAATATTTAAGCTATCTCAGAGAGGTTCAAATGAAACACACTCTGCCCTTACATATTTGTTTTCATCCACTGATTTTGCAAAAGTTTTTGTTGAAATTTGATAAGTAAATTCTACCTTCCCTGTGTCAATTTATTGATTTTTTTTTTTTAACCAACTGGGAGATGTTTCATTTTGTGTTTTAATTTGACTGTATAATATATTTATGTTTTAGCCAAAGAATTAAAAAAAAAATGCACTGAATCTTCTTGGAAGATTTAAAAAAAAATTTTATTGATTTTTAAGAGAGAGGAAGGGAGAGAGAAAGAGAGATAGAAACATCAATATGAGAGAGAATCATTGATCGGCTGCCTCTTGCATGCTCCACAACCTGGGCCTATGCCTGGTGAGGAATCAAACCAGGACTGCTTGGTTCATAGGTTGATGCTCAACCACCAAGCCACACTGGCCGGGCTTCTTGGAAATTTTTTAAACGTATAAATGTTTGTTTTTGGGTGGGGCTTTTAAGGTAACAATTTGAGCAAGAAAAACCACATGCTGACAGAAGCAATCCCGAACGTCTCTTCATAGCAGGAATTTCTTTTCATCCAACACGTCCTTTCACTCACGCTTAATATCACCTCGGCATTGAAGGAACAAAGTGCATTTTCCCCGTTGTGTGCACACCTTTTAAAAGACTGGCTAACTGGTATAATTCTAACAACCACTTAGCCCCAAAAGCGTCAGAAAAGAGTTAAAAATAAACGTTTAGGTTTGACACTCCTAAGTGATTTGCCAAAACAAATTAGCTGGTTAACGTCTATTTTACTTCAAAGGAAGTCACTCCCAGGTGATGACAAAGGCTTGCAAAACTTCGCTGGATTAAAGGTTGTTTTTATAAAATTAGCCACATCGTCTGGCCTTTGTGAAGGGTCCGGAGGCTTATGTCCATCCTACAAAAACACCGCGGGGGGGGGGGGGGGGGGAGAGAGAGAGAGAGAGAGAGAGAGAGAGAGAGAGAGAGAGAGAGAGAGAGATAAAGAGAGAGAGAGAGAGAGAAAGAGAGAGAGAGAGAGAGAACTGCTCTTTGAAAGCCTTTGTTTTCCCATAGCATACGCTCTACAGACCAGAATTCCTCTTAAAAGTCTGACCTCTGGCTGCGCCTGCCTGTGTTCCCGTGTGGAGCCCCCCGCGGGCCTGAGCAGTGGCCGCCTCCTTAGGGACCGCACACCCTCCCACTCTCCACCGCCCCCTCCTGTTGTCGCACCGCCAGTCCCACTCTTTACAAAAAGAAGCAGGAAAAAAAAAAAAAAAAAAAAAAAGCTTTGGCCCTAGCTGGTTTGGCTCAGTGGATAGAGCCTCTAGGCCTGCAGACTCAAGGGTCCCAGGTTCGATTCTGGCCAAGGGCACATGCCGGGTTGTGGGTTCAATCCCCAGTGGGGGTCGTGCAGGAGGCAGCCGATCAATGATTCTCTCTCACCATTGAACTCATCTCATGCCTTTACATACGGAGAAAATCTCACCGCAGAAAGAGTCAGTCCCCCAAATGCCGCCTTCCAGCAGTGAGCCCAGGCCCCTCCCCAGCCGCTCCTGCCTCTGCCCTGGCCAGGTCAGCTCCCAGGGAATGCCACCAACCATGGCCACATGTCACTCCTCCTCGCTGCTTCTCGTGCACACCCGTCATGCTAACTCCACAGACTCTATTAACGTTTCCTCAGTTCTGTATTTGGATCTTGAACGGTCAACTGAACTCACCAAGGTTTCTTTGAGCATTTTTTTTAAAATTAAAAACTTTTAAATTAAAAACATATATATATATATATATATATATATATATATATATATTTCATTGATTTTTTTTTTTTTTTAACAGAGAGGAAGAGAAACATCAATGGGAGAGAAACATCGATCTGCTGCCTCCTGCACACCCCCTACTGGGGATTTGCCCTCAACCAAAGTACTATATGCTCTTGACCGGAATTGAACCTGGGACCCTGCAGTCCACAGGCCGATGCTCTATCCACTGAGCCAAACCAGCTAGGGCTAAAACTTTTTAAAATTAAATTTATTGGGATGACATTGGTCAATATGGGTCTCAGGTGTGGGTTTCTATATTGCACCGTGTGGAACAATTGGTTTGTATCACTTTTTTTCTTTTTTTCTGTGCTGGGAGGATATTTCTAAGCGAGAAAGACTGCCAAACAGCAGAGGGAGAATGTAGTCCTCCCCTGCAGGCGTGAGTAGCCTGCATGACTCATTGGTGTAGAACTGCTGGTGAAAGACAGAGGCAGAAACAGGCACTCTTTTACCAGGATCATGTGGATGCTTCTAAAAATAATCTGACTGCCTTAGAGGTTGCTGGGCAAATTACAGTCATCACACAGTAATCCTTACAGGCAGATTTCACTTTACAGTTTCAGATATTTCACAAAGTTGCTCAACATCATTAGTCCGTATGGAAATGCAAATTAAAACCTCAGTGAGATACTGTCATGCACCCACCAGAATGGTAACCATTTTAAAAGACAGGTAATATATAAGGATCGACAGGGCTGTGTGAATGTAAAATGCTAAGTATAGGGTGTTCCCCAAAATCCATACACACACTTTGAATTATAAAGGTCGGGTTCATTAAAATACATTTCACACTTTAACAACCAATTTGGGGGGAACATCCTGTCGTTGGAAGAGTTTGGCAGTTCCATAGAAAACGTAAACATAGCTCTAGCCCGGTTTTCTCAGTGGTTAGAGTGGAGACCCAAAGACTGAAGAGTCATGGATTCAATTATGGTCAAGAGCATGTGCCTGGCCAAGACCGGTTTGGCTCAGTGGATAGAGCGTCGGCTTGGGGACTGAAGGATCCCAGGTTCGATTCCGGTCAAGGGCATGTACCTTGGTTGCGGGCATATCCCCAGTTGGGGGTGTGCAGGAGGCAGCTGATCGATGACTCTCTCTCATCGATGTTTCTAGCTTTCTATCTCTCTCCCTTCCTCTCTGTACAAAATCAATAAAAAAAAAAAAAATAAAAAAATAAAGAGCATGTGCCTGGATTGCAGGTTCCCCCCCAGGCCTCAGTCCAGGGCGTGTGCAGGAGGCAACCAATCGTGTGTCTCTCTCACACTGATGTCTCTCTGTCCCTCCTCCTCCCATCCACTTCTCTAAAAACCAATGGGGAAAATATCATCAGATGAGGATTGACAACAACAAAAATTAAACATAAATTTACCATATGCTGTGGGGTCGAACCCTGGGTTCAAAATAAGACCACCGGAGGCTGATGACTGATTAAAAAAAGCAGGCAAGGATTTATTGAACTGGCCAGGACGGCCTCAAGAGCACCAAACCCAGGCAGCACTGTTTCAGGTGGAGGCAGTCCTTTTAAAGGTCTAATTCACAAGGATTTTCCTGTGTTCTATTTTTTTTAAAATATATTTTATTGATTTTTCACAGAGAGGAAGAGAGAGGGATAGAGAGTTAGAAACATCGATGAGAGAGAATCATCGATCAGCTGCCTCTTGCACACCCCCCACTGGGGATGTGCCCGCAACTAAGGCACATGCCCTTGACTGGAATAGAACCCGGGACCTTTCAGTCCACAGGCCGACGCTCTATCCACTGAGCCAAACCGGTCCCGGCGTCCTGTGTTCTAAATTCTAAATTCTAAAGGCTGGTAACAGCTCGCGGGGGACATTGGAATGTGGCCCTATCTTGCGATAGGAGAGCCGATAATACAGAAGCAGAGCTCAGTGGCTAATCTCTAAAGGTTATCTCCAGTTTCTATCCCTGAAGCTATTGAGTCAGTGGGAATCAATCTGTAGTTCTTGTCCCAGGCTCAGGAAAATTGCCTTAGCCTCCAGGTCTCCACCTGGAAGCTGAGGTAACAACCCTATGTTTAGGCAAGTAAGCGAATGCCGAAGCCAGAATATCAGGGTTAAAATTCAAACAGCAGCCGGGACCGGTTTGGCTCAATGGATAGAGCGTCGGCTTGGGGACTGAGGGGTCCCGGGTTCGATTCCGGTCAAGGGCATGTACCTTGGTTGCGGGCATATCCCCAGTAGGGGGTGTGCAAGAGGCAGCTGATCGATGACTCTCTCTCATCGACGTTTCTGACTCTCTATCTCTCTCCCTTCCTCTCTGTACAAAATCAATAAAATATATTTAAAAAAAAAAAAAAAAAAAAATTCAAACAGCAGTTTTTACCCAAGTATGGTTGCTACCATATTTCACATACCACCTAGCAATTCCACTCCTAGGAGAAACGAAAACACATATTCACGCAAAGATACACACACAAATGTTCATAGCAGCTTGATTCATAATAACCCCACACTGGAAACAGTCTACATGGACATCAACTGGTGAATGGATAAATAAAATGTGGTATATCCATGCAATGGGATACAATCCAGCAATAACATGGGATGGAATGAAGTCTTATTACATGCTAAAGCATGAATGGGCCTTGAAAACAAGCTAAGTGAAAGAAGCCAGAAGCAACAGACTGTATTGTACAATCCCATTGGTAAAAAAATGTCAAGAAAAGGCAAATTGATAGCAGTGGAAAGCAGAACAGAAGCTGCTTTGTGCTGAGAGTGGAGGGTGGAATTAACTGTACATGGACACAGGGGAAGTTTAGGGGTGATGGACATGCTCTAAAACTGGATGATGGTGATGGTTGCACAAGTCTATACATTTGCAAAATCATTGAATCACACAGTGCCAATGGGTGAATATATTATACAATATATTACACAGTGCCAATGGGTGAATATAAGTATACAAATTACAAGACAATACAAGCTGTTTTAAAAGCTTAAAGTCTTACCAAAACCTGTTTGGCTCAGTGGATAGAGCGTCAGCCTGAGGACTGAAAGGTCCTGGGTTCGATTCTGGTCAAGGGCACATGCCTTGGTTGCGGGCACATCCCCGGTAGTGGGTGTGCAAGAGGCAGCTGATCGATGTTTCTAACTCTCTATCTGTCTCTCTTCCTCTCTGCAAAAAATCAATAAAATGTATATTTAAAAAAAATAAAAGCTTAAAGTCTTCCGTTAAAACAATATTTGTGGCCCTGGCCGGGTAGCTCAGTTTGTTAGAATGTCTTTCCAATATGCCAAGGTTGTAGACAATATCTCTGGTTAGGGCACATCCAATGAATGCAAAAATAAATGGAACAACAAGTCAATGTTTCTCTCTGTCTTTCTGCCTCCCTCTCTCTTCCCTCCCTTCTACCTGTCCTCCTTCCTTCCCTCCCATCTTCTGTTTCTAAAACGCATACACACACACACACACACACACACACACACACACACACCACACACACCCACACACAATATATGTATCTTTTTCTTTAGCCACTGAGTCACTACAGGCATAACACAATCTTTGTGTCGTGACAACAACTTTAATTGAAAAAGTAACCCAAAGGACAAAGTTCCAAAGAAATCCTTTAGTTTCTTCCCCGACTCTTGGTTTTTCCTTTCCTGAGTCTCCCGGGCTCCCGGCTCTGTGCCCTTGCAGTGACCTCGGGGCCATCCATCACAGGAGGAGGTGCAGGTGCACTTTTAGGATGAAGACTTCAGTTCCAAAGGGAGACGTGGAGGGAAGATCAATCGCTGGATCCGGGTCCTCGTCAGCTTAAATTATTCCACCTCCCAGGGTTGTGTCATTAAACAAGGCGGTAGGGCCAACGCCCAGGTTTGTTAGGTGTAAAGTTTGGGGCTTCAGTTATCCACAAAATCAATAAACAGCGGTCACCAACTGTCATAACTGGCGGTCTCTCCAGATACATCAGATACTAACATGCACATTTGGAAGTTTTACATAAGCTTTCTACAATATATGGTCCCTAACAATAACTATAGCTACCATAGAGGTCATTAAAAGACATATTAACAACATTTATTTAAATACATTTCTTTTTAAAAAAATACATTTTATTGATTTTTCACAGAGAGGAAGAGAAAGGGAGAGAGAGTTAGAAACATCGATAAGAGTTAGAAACATCGATCAGCTGCCTCTTGCACACCCCCTACTGAGGATGTGCCCGCAACCAAGGTACATGCCCTTGACCGGAATCGAACCTGGGACCTTTCACTCCGCAGGCCGACGCTCTATGCACTGAGCCAAACCGGTTTCGGCTGAATACATTTCTTATCGACATACGTCAGATACAAAAAAAGTGAGCAGATTATAAGTGCTTGATGGATTTTAAAAGATAACATACCTGTCCTGGCTGGTGTGACTCAGTGGTTAGTGTTGACCTTGGGCCACGGGTTCAATGTGGTCAAGGGCACATACCTGCGTTTCTGGTTTGATCCTGGGCACGAGGCAACCAATTGATGTGTCTCCCTCACATTAATGTTTCTCTCTCTTTCTCTCTCTCTTCTCCCCCTATCCTTCTTTCTAAAAATAAATAGAAAAAACATCCTCTGGTGAGGCTTAATTAAAAAAAAAAAGATACCCTTGTTACATCCAAAATTAATGTAATATTGTATGTCAACTAGACTTTAATTTAAAAAAAATAAGGGGGGGGGAGAGAGAGAGAGAGAGAGAGAGAGAGAGAGAGAGAGAAGGTAATGTTCCCTTTAAGAAACAGCCAGGTTAACAAATAGGTCACCGTCACCCCTGAAGCCCCTCTGATGCCCCTCCCAGCCCCACGGAAAACTATTTTGACTTCTGGTACCACAAGTTCATTTTCCCCAAAGTTGCACCTTATGTAAATGGACTCACACAGTCTATGTGCTCACGTGTCTCTGGTTTCTTTCACTCAACACTGTGCACGCAAGTCCCTGACTGTTCAATGGCATGTGATTGTAGGACTGTGGTCCCACTCATTTCTCCACCCACGGCCAGTGCACATCGGGGCTGCTGCCCGTGTTTGGCTGCCACAAAGACGGCTGCTATGGACATGGCCGAGCATGCCTCTGGGCACATGTGTACATTCCTGTCGAGGAGATAACCAGGGTGGCTGCTGGGGCAGGGGCATGTGCATGGTTGGCTTTGGTGTAAATCACTTTATTTTGCTAAAATCTAGGAAGCCACCTGCAGTGGTTTGACAGTAAGCATACTAAATGCAGGAATTTCCTCCATGCAAACAGGCAACCATCCTTCTTCAGCGTCGCCTGCACAGACACTGCCCCTGCAGGTCAGCTGAGAGCCGACCAGGAGCTGCGGAGGGCGGTGTCTGCCGAGCGGGACTGAAGACGCATGACCTTCCTGGCATTCGCTCCTGCAAGCTCGGCCCGAGCCTGGTGGGCATGGCTGGGCTCTGACCCAGAAGCAGCATTCCATTTGTTCCGTTTCCCCCGGGAGCTGGAGGTCAATGAACTGTCAATTATTAATTTAAATGTATTTTTATTGATCTCAGACAGAAACATCAAAGATGAGAGAGAATCATGGATCAAGGTGGGAACCTGGGCATGTGCCCTGATAGGGAATCAGACTGTGGCCTCCTGGTTCATAGGGTGACGCTCAACCACGGAGCCGCCGTGGCCAAAGTAATTATTATCATAGGCTTCCGGGCGAATTCTTCCAGCTCCTCGGTGGCCCTTCTCTGCCGTTTTCGGGAGCTCTGTGCACGTCACTGAGGAGGGACACGGGCTCCCCCCTATAACCAGTGCTTCTGGGAAAACTGCTGGCTCACAGTCCATCGCTGACCTGTCACCTCGATATTGGAATTCAGGCAGCAAACCGGATTCAGCCACGGCGCTCCGGGAGAATGTTTGCACGGCAGAGGGGAATCTTAGGAAGGCAGAGAGGCCTACTGGAAGCTGGCGGAGCATCCACATCAGCTCCCTTCCCGGGCGGGCCGGCTCTGCACCTGGCCGGAGGAGCCGTGGGAGAGGGGCCCACCGGAATTCCCGGCTTGTGACATCCGTCATGCAGCTGTGGGCCAGGCTGCAGGGGGGCCTCTGTTTTGTTCTTTCAACTTCTCTTTTAATCTGGCTCTTCCAGATGTTGCTTGAGCTCAGCCAACTCTTGAGCTCTGCACTGTTGTTCGATCCAGAAGGAACTGTTTCCGGAAAGTGCCTGGGTCTCACTTTCCCTGGGAAGCAGAGGCTGCAGCTTTTACTTCTCCTCCCCCAAACCCTGGGCCCCGCGGGAGGGGCTGCCTCCTCGCCCTCAGCTTTAAGAGGGGTTACCATATGCTCTTGACTATCTACTGTGGATTGCTTTAAAAATTGCCACAATTTTTAAAAATAATGTGTTTTTATTGACTTCAGAGAGAGGCAGGGAGAGGGAGAGAGGTATAGAAACATCAATGATGAAAGAGAATTGATTGGCTGCCTCCTGCAGGCCCCGCACTGGCTGGCTGGGCTCCCATCCCCTTGTTTAAATGGATTGTTAAAACCATGACCCTTTCTTGCTCTTCTGCAGGCTCTATTAAATAAAAGTAAAATAGGACAGCCCAGATGGTGTGGCTCAGTGATTGAGCGTCAACCTATGAGCCAAGGGGTCCCGTGTTCAATTCCTAGTCAGGGCACATGCTCTGTTTCAGGCTCGGTCTTCGGTAGGGGGAGTGCAGGAGGTAGCCGATCGATCAATGTTTCCATCTCTCTATCTCTCTCCTTTCCTCTCAAAAAAAAAAAAAAATCAATAAAAACAAATTTTAGAAAATGATGGAGAAATAAAAGAGAGGTGCATGGAAGAGTTCCTTGATCAGCCCTGAGAGTGAGCACAAGTCCTGTTGTGCACACAAGGGACGGGCAGGAAACTCGTGTGCATACTGCTTCCTGTGTGGGTCACTTTGTGAACCCAGAGTGCTTTCTGGGTGTCTGACCTTCGCCAAGCATATCACTTCAGGAAAACATCACACTGGGCTTTTGGTCTTTACCTCACACATTCAACAAAATATTTAAAATGTGGTGAGAAGATAGCAATAGATACAATAAAAGTAAAAAAGTCTTGCCGCCGAAACCGGTTTGGCTTAGTGGTGGAGCGCCGGCCTGCGGACTGAAAGGTCCTGGGTTCGATTCCGGTCGGGGGCATGTACCTTGGTTGCGGGCACATCCCCCGTAGGGGGTGTGCAGGAGGCAGCTGGTCGATGTTTCTCTCTCATCGACTTTCTAGCTCTCTATCTCCCTTCCTCTCTGTTAAAAATCAATAAAAATAAAAATAAAAATAAAAAGTCTTGCCTGGCTGGTGTGGCTCAGTGGCTAAGCATAGACTTATGAACCAGGAGGTCACAGTTAGGCACATGCTGTGTGACCAGGCTGCCAATCAATGATTCTCTCTCATCATTGATGTTTCTCTCTCCCTCTCCCTTCCTCTCTGAAATCAATAAAAATATATATATTTTTTAAAATCTCAACATAGTTTCTAAATAGTCAAGACCCACGGAATCAGGACTGTGCCTTTTTTGTTGTTTTAAATCACAGTCTGCCCTGATTGCTATTTAAAGTGCAATCCTTCAAAGTTCAGGTCCGAATAAAAGAAAACATTGCCTTGTGTTAGCACAGAAGTGCCCTGAGTTAATTCTAGTGACCTTGCTGTCACCTCCGCCCCGTCCCAGCGCCCCCTGCCCATTTCTCTCTGTCCTGTGTGTTTTGCCAACACTTCTCCTGGCCAGCCTGACAAGTCCAGGAAAGTTCAGTCCCCTTATCTGCATGGCGGCTTTATGTCTGAGCCTGCTCTCTCCTGAAGTCATGTGTCCCTAGCTAGCAGGGGCCAGTCCAGGCTGGACAGAGCTGCTCCCATGTCCTTCCCCTAGCCCGGGGCCCGGCATAGGTGTCCGTCTCAGGCCTGAGTCCCCACTGGCCTCTGTCTGGGACCGCGTTCCATGTTTAGGGACCACTCACCAGCAGAGAGCTGATGACCCCATCCCTACCCAACCTGACTCCCACAGTCTCTCTGAATCCTTCCCCAGGCAGCTCCCCACCCCCTCTTGGGTCATGTCAGCAGACCTCGAATGGAATTTCCCACCCAGGTCCTCACAGTGGATCTGGTCAGAGCCAGGGGGGCCACAGGAAGGGTCTGGGGCCAGCTGGGCCACTGCTCAGCCCCCATGATGCCTGCAGACTTCACCCCTGCACCCAGCCACTGGGCCAACAGTGACCAGCCCTCCAAACCGCCCTAGGGCCCTCTCTCTGCAGTCTTCCTTTCTTACTGACGGTGGCTCATTCCACCGCTCACGTCAGTCAGTAAAAGGGCACAGAACACGCCTACTCTCCAGGCACCGCTCTAGGCCTCCAGGAGATGTGAATAAGACAGACGAGGTCCCTCCCCAGGAAGCTTTCGGACTAGTGGGGACAAGCCAGTGGTTATCACAGTGGGGTCTGTGGACGAGGACTGGGCCACAGCCCCTGCCACCAGCCGGAGCCGAGGTGGCACAGGGGTTGAGGGAAGTATTTCTAAAGTCCTAGAGCAACTTGACAGTAATTTTATGTTAGTTTAGTTAAAAAAAAAAAAAAAGATAGAAAAAAGAAATCAGGCTTCTGCTATTTGTCTTCTTTTCCAACTCACGTTTCTAATAATAAATTTTTAGGATATTTTGCAGTAGTATAGATCTATGATGAACTGGAAATTTAGAAAAATTCACCCTACACCCCATTTTGAGAAGCATTGTTCTAAACTACAAATGCAATTTGTGCCCGGGAAAACGTGATGGAGAATAACGAGGACAAACCTGGTCCAAGGAGGGTGGTGCTTGATGGGGCCTGAAGGAACCAGGCAGGCCAAGAGCTGGGGAAGGAGCTTTGCCTGTGCAAAGGCCCTGAGGTGAGCGAGAAGCTGCAGAGCCGGCAGGAAGGAAGCCAGCGGAGCTGGAGCAGGAGCAAGGGGGCGTGGGAGGGTCAGCAGGCAGGCAGGCAGGCAGAGGCTTGGTCCGTGGGTGCATTCTGAGGGCAAGGAGGTAGTGAAGCTCTCAGTGGACACACACTTCCTTCAGGCCCTTTCTGATAGCACACGCTCAGGGCAACCTCATCCTGGACTCTCTGGGGGCACTTACTCATGAGATCCGGGACACTGTGACAGCAGCACCTCAACTCAAGTCCAATCCCAGGACGGGGGTTTGCACGCAAACCCTTTTAAAGGAACTTCTGTGCCTTGACACCAGATGTTGCTGAGATGGAATTTGACTGAAAGACTTCCTCAGGGATAAAATATTTGTAACTTGGGAAAAAGCTATAAGGAATGGAAAAGAGAATTCATAATGTCTTCTGAGAAGAATAGAGACTGGGTAATAAATTGGCTGATCTGGCCTTTGATCAACAATGGAGTGATGATGGGTACCCTTGACAATGACGCTCAGGCTCTATAAATTTCTGAATCCTTACCAGCAAGATGATGTGATTTAAGCATGATTTTAAAAAATATATTTTATTGATTTTTTACAGAGAGGAAGGGAGAGAGAGAGAGAGCTAGAAACATCAATGAGTGAGTAACATCGACCAGCTGCCTCTTGCACACCCCCTACCGGGGATGTGCCCGCAACCAAGGTACATGCCCTTGACCGGAATAGAACCCGGGACCTTTCAGTCCACAGACCGATGCTCTATCCACTGAGCCAAACTGGTTTTGGCTTAAGCATGATTTTAGAACTGTGCTTTCTGTATCCCCTTTTTTAACAATGTGGCAAGCTGTGATTGAGGCGTATTTCACAGGGAGGTCTACGTCTTCGTTAACTGGTACTCGCCGCCAACCAGACCACAGATCTCTGCACCCTGTGCTTTCAACAGGCGAGTTCTCTGGGCACTGACGCTGAGGAGGAAAGTATGTATTACAGGAAGTTGCTGCAAATTGCTTACAGAGATGCCTTAATTGCTAAACCAGCCCCGTAATTATTTTTATTTTTGCAAAAGAATCACTCTGCATATGAAGGGAGTTTTCTAGATGAGTTTGAAAGTTTGAGTCATGCCCTCCAAATAAGGGAGGTCTGCCTCCTGCGGCTACCGGGCCGCTCTCGATGTAAGTTTGCATATCTAATAAGTCTCAGGAAGTTCTGTAGCTATCCAAACTATACCAAACGACATTTCTCAACTTCTTTGAACTTATTTTGTTACTCTGGAAATTGAAATATGCTAGCAACCATTCTTGGGCAAAAACTGCTGTTTGAATTTTAACCCTGCTATTCTGGTTTCTGCACTTGCCTAAACATAGGGTAGTTACCTCAGCTTCCAGATGGAGACCTGGAGGCTAAGGCAATTTTCCTGTGCCTGGGACCAGAACTACAGGAGATTGATTCCCACTGACTCAGTAGCTTCAGGAGTAGAAACTGTAGATAACCTTTAGAGATTAACCGCTCAGCTCTGCTTCTGTACTATCTGCTATCGCAAGATGGGGCCACATTCCAATGTCCAGCAGGATGTGGCTAGGAACTACCCTGCAGGCTGTTCCTAGCATGAAGAATTTAGAATTCAGAACAAAGGAAAATTTTTGTTGTTTAGACCTTTAAAAGGACTGCCTACACCTGGAACGGTGCGGTCATGTGGACTCCACCTGCATGTGGTGCTCTCGTGGCCAGTTCAATAAATCCTTGCCTGCATTTTTTAATCAGTCATCAGCCTCTGGTGGTCTTATTTTGACAGGCGGGGATACTAACCACTATACTAACGAGGAGCTGTTTGGTGGTCTTATTTTGAACCCAGGGTTCGACCCCACAACAGAAATGATCATGGAGGACCCACTGTCACAGTCATGAATAATTATACATGATGCCGAGTAGTGAAAAGTCACGCTTTGCTGGGCAAAGTATAAAATTAAGCCTACCTTCCTGGGCAATTTGACAATAGGTGATCACTTTTAGAAATTTTATATCCCTAACCTTTACAGAAATATTTCCTAAGGATATAATCAGAGATAAATACAAATATTTTTGCACAAGGATATGTGTTAAAATAATACTTATAAAAACGAAAACTTACAATTCATCCTACAATCCAATAACAAGAAATTTGTGAAATAAATTACAGTGCATCTATATGATATAATATTATATAGTTGTTAAATGCTCACAATATGATGTTATTTGAAAAATAAGGCAAACATATTTACAGCGTGATTCTGTTGATATTGTTAAACACATCCTTAGAAGGGCTTATGCAAAACTATTCAGATTATCTTTGGGTGATGGATTATAAGTAACTGTTTTGTTGTTTTCTATAGTTTTAAAATGCTCTACAATGTATTTGTATTACTTTAAAAATAAGTGATACTTATTATTTAAAACATCAGTCCTTAGATACCGTTTTATATTATTAATGTAGATTTAAAATGTTATAATCATGAAATAACCTTAGCCATGATCTTATACTCTTTTAATCAAGGGTATTTCTGAAATAATCTATAACTAATCCATAGAATGTAGGGTTGATGGACTCATCAATACCTTTCAATCACCCAAGTTGTTTGGCTCATGGCATTTTCATGATTTATCCAACAGGAAAACTCTGAGTTAGCCCAATGCACTAACCCTATTAGTGACAAGAAGATCCTGATAAGGATGGATGGAGAGGTGAAAATGAGGGCAAGTTTTGGGATCTACCTTCACTAGACCCATGTTCTTTGAGGGATTGGATATCTGATCTGATTTCATTTATGTCAGATCTTTGAACAAATGACTACACAGGTATGTTTGTGAGGGAAGGGGTTAAGTCTAGAAGCAGTGCTTGATTTTAAGATTTGTTTTGGAACCACTTATCTCTGGGGTTGCTGACAGCAATGAGCATTTTTTAAATACCTAAAGTAGACTGAAACCTGGTTATTTCTCTATCTTCATTCAGATGAATGTTTGAGTTAAAAAACAACCCAAACCAACACAAAACAGATCAAAGTTACTTTTAAATTTGTCATGCATCGGCACCAGGTGTGTGGCCTGTTCTAACTGCCAGGATGACCTAAGAAAGGTATTTATTTTGTAAAATAAAGTTCAAAAAGGCAAATACACCACTGACTAAAACCAAAAACACCCAGTAACTCCTGCAATTGGATGGTCAACAGGCATTGACATACATTCCTTATTTTGACCAGAAAAGGGTAAGAGTTATTCCCAAGGTTAAATAAAGGTCATCTCTCTCTGCCAACTGCCACTCGGGGGTGATGGAAAAGCAAAGGCGGAGGTGGGGTGACTGGAAATTTCACTTAAGAAACAAATGGCCCCAGTCTGTCTGTTCACTCCGGTCATTTCTGTTAGTTTTCCCATAATTGTGTTGGATCAGCAGTCAAGTAAAACGACAGATTCATCACTGACAGAATCTCTGTCCTGGCCGACCATTCTTTGATTTGTGTGTCTGTGTGGCCGGGGCCATTACTTCTCACTGCCTTTTGATCCTGCGGTGGGCCATCTATCTTTCACATATTAAACTTAATCTTCATGTTAGATGCCGATGGGGAATTTGATCTGGAGTGGCTATTGGACTAGTTTCACAAACGTTAGTCACTTCAAAAAAAAAATACCTTAAAAGACATCAAAATTTGAAAGTAGAAAGCAAATAATGATGGCTTTCTAGTAATGTAAGGTTGTTACAAGATCTCCAGTGATAATTCTGATTATTTGGGTTCTTCAATTATTCAACTCCTTAAAAGATGAAAAGTATACACCTTCCTTTCATTACATCTTCAAAACAATTGTAACACTTCTCATGATTTCAGATATGAGCCTTTGAACTTTTTTCATTCACCAACTATATGCTAGGTCAGTGGCTGGCAAACTCATTAGTCAACAGAGCCAAATATCATTAGTACAACGATTGAAATTTCTTTTGAGAGCCACATTAAAAAAAAAAAAAAAAAAAAAAAATATATATATATATATATATATATATATATATATATATATTATTGATTTTTTACAGAGAGAAAGAGAGAGGGATAGAGAGTTAGAAACATCGATGAGAGAGAATCATCGACCAGCTGCCTCTTGCACACCCCCCACTGGGGATGTGCCCACAACTAAGGCACATGCCCTTGACCGGAATCGAACCTGGGACCTTTCAGTTCGAAGGCCGATGCTCTATCCACTGAGCCAAACCAGTTTCAGCGAGAGCCACATTTTTTTAAACTTACACTTCTTCAAAATAAGACTCGTCCAGGCCGTGGTATTTTGTGGAAGAGCCACACTCAAGGGGCCAAAGATCTGCATGTGGTTTGCCGACCACTATACTAGGTCCTCTGTGTTAGGAGCCAAGGGCCAAGGATGACTCAGGGAAACAGAACTAATACGATCTATAAAGATAGATGAGAGATTTATCAAGGATTTACTGTGGATCGAGCCCATAACCCTGGCAATGTGCCCTGACTGGGGATCAAACCTTGACCTCCTGGTTCATGCGTCAACACTGAACCACTGAGCTATGCCGGCTGGGCATCCCATACGATTTTTATCTATAAAAGATGTTTGCTGTACTAATTATTTAAAATTGGGGGAGGCAGACAACCAAAGTGGCCAGTGTAAGGGAACGATCTGAAGTATGGTAGCAATCATACTTAGGTAAAAACTGCTGTTTGAATTTTAACCCTGATATTCTGGCTTTGGCACTCGCTTACTTGCTTAAACAATAGGGTAGTTGCCTCAACTTCCAGATTGAGACCTGGAGGCTAAGGTAATTTTCTTGTGCCTGTGGACCAAGACCACAGGAGATTGATTCCCAGTGACTCAGATAGCTTCAGGAGTAGAAACTGTAGATAACCTTTAGAGATTAACCGCTCAGCTCTGCTTCTGTACTATCTGCTATCGCAAGATAGGGCCACATTCCAACATCCAGCAGGATGTGGCTGGGAACGACCCTTCGGGCTGTTCTGTTCCCAGCCCTTAGAATTTAGAATTCAGAACAAAGGAACATTTTTGTTGTTTAGACCTTAAAAGGATTGCCTACACCTGGAATGGTGCGGTTGGGAATGTGGCTGCCTGCGTATGGTGCTCTTGCGGCCATCTTGGCCAGTTCCATAAATCCTTGCCTGCTTTTTTTAATCAATCATCAGCTTCCAGTGGTCTTATTCTGAACCCAGAATTCAACCCCATGACAGATCATCTTTCTTCTGCTGTTTCTGCCTCAGTGACTGAAACCCCCTGCCTTCCTGGGGAAGACACCTCAGCCACTCTCTCCATCCCACACTCCTTATCCTCAAGGGAGATGTGATTTATCAGACAGTGAGAATGGGCACAGGTGACTGGCTGCACACCGAGTTGCCTGCTATCTGCCCCGACCTCCAAGGTTGCAGCCCACCCACCACAATGTCTGTGCATGGCACTGGTTGGGTGAAGTCTCTAGATCTGCAGGCCCAGCCTCCTCATACCAGATTTAGGGAGGAGAGCCTGGTTTTGGCTTCCAGAACATGCCCATCCATGGTGCATTAACTGAGAAACCAGTCAGAGGGTTGGATGGGGCCTCAGCAGCTGACACAGGTTGACTCAGCTGCTCCTGATATTTGGGAGCCAGATAAATAGGATTTATAACTCGTGGGGCCACCCTGGCTGACTAGGGTGCAATGCGACGTCTGAGTCACTGTGCGTCTTGGGCTGCGTCATCCAGCCCTGGCCACGTGACTCTCTGTGACTACAATCTGTGAAAGCAAAGCTTGGGTGCTACTGCTGCACTAGCCCGAGACAGACATTTTATTATTGGAGAGTGTTATGCAAAGTGCTGAGGTCCCAGAAAACCAGCTCCCTCCCACCCGAAAGTCAGTGCTCCGGCTGCTTCACAGCTCATTCTGCCAGCCATTCTTTCTATGACTGGCTCCTGTTTTTGCCAATCAAATCTCAGCCTCATCTGCCTCTAACTGAGCAGCCTACTTGAACACATCTAAAGCAGTCACTTTATAAAATTTGTACTATCTTAATTCTCTACACAACACTCATTTCCTTATTTGCTTGGTGTGTTTCCACCTGCCTCTAAAATGTAGGCTCTTTCATAATCTCATTGCAACATCCCGTCTGATAAATACCTGGTCCATATGAGTATTCAATAAATAAATATCTGCATCTGAGACATGAATCTGATGGCAAGGACACACAGTAGGTGAACTCTTCCCCCAAACTGGAGTCTGAGTTTTGGGTCTCAAGAATAAACAGTGAGAAAGACACAGCTGCTCTCTGCAGTCAAATGCTCTACCACTGAGCTTTACCCCCCCACAGTTGCTCTCTGGAAATGACAACATGAATGATTCTCTGGAGGGACCTCCTGCTTCTACGGATACTTATTTGGTAAAAATGCCTGCTCTATGGTAATGATCAATGTTTTATTTATTCTGTCCATCAGTAACTAATATTGAAGAACTTTTACAATATTAATGGAGGTCAATCTAAGAGAAGTTCAACTTATGTTTTTCAAAATATTTTAATACTGGGTAATAAGAGAAATGATTATGGTCAAAATTATTATGCCAAAACCTGCAGTAAATGTTTGATGGTAGTGTACATACAACTCAGTTTTTGGTGTAAGATTCTTTGGTAGTCAGAAAGAACATCTGATTTACTTCGCTAATAGGAATATCTCTTAATGCTGGGATGGCCTCTTCCTGGTATTTCTTCTGCTGCTGGTTTTTAGCATAGTTATCTGCAAGAGGACAAAAGGCTATGATTACCCAGTGAGTTCTACTGTCATTATGGAGACCCAGTACATCATTTACTAGGCTAATGCTTGGATAATGACAAATACGTTTAAACGTCATTAAAGGATTACTTGAAAGCTCTCTTTAGAAGAAATGTCCCAATTAGACTAGAAATTAGCAAAGTACTTTTACTAGAGGCTCGGTGCACAAAATACATGCACCAGAGGCAGGGGGTGGGGAGGGGGGAATCCCTCAGCCCGGTCTGTATCCTCTTGCAGTCTGGGCCTAAGCCGGCAGTGAGACATCCCTCTCACGGTTGGGACCCCTTGCTCCTTAACGCTGCTGTGGAGGCAGGAAGGCTCCTGCCACTGCCACTGCACTCATCAGCCATGAGCCCAGCTTCTGGCTAAACAGAGCTCCCCCCTGAGGGAGTGCACTGACCACCAGGGGACAACTCCTGCATTGAGTGCCTACTCCCTGGTGGTCAGTGCATGTCATATCGACAGTTTGTTCTGGTTGTTCCACTGTAACAGTCACATAGACTTTTATTATATAGACAAGTGGCCTGGTGTATGAAATTCATGCAAAGGGGGTGGGTATCCCTAAGCTTGGCCTGTACCTTCTCCAATCCGTGATCCCTTGGGGGATGTCCAATTGCCTCTTGCAATCCAGGACCTCTGGCTCCTAACTGCTTGTCTGTCTGTTTGCCTGCCTGATCATCCTAACCACCTCTGCCTGTCTGCCTGATCGCCCCTAACTGCTCCTCTGATGGCCTGACCACTCCTAACCGCCTCTGCCTCACCCTGCACCTGGGACCCAGGATTCCCTCCTCCAGCCAGTCACTGGCATTGGGGACCCGGGCTTCCCTCCCTATGGCCAGCCTCACCTGGGCCAGACGCAGCCACAGGGGACCATGGGTGGGTGGCTTAGCCTGGGCCGCAGCCCCAGGCGCTGGCTCCTGGGACCAGAGGGCATGCAGCTTGTCCCTTCCTGGGCCGCAACTTGGCTTGTCCCCTTTCCTCTCTCATGAGCTCATTTGTGCCTCGCTGGTCCCCATTCTTCTCTCCCCAGTGTTGAGTGTCTGAGCCTTACTGAGGATGGCATGAGGGTGTAATGATCATGTGCATATTAGCTCTTTATTATATAGGATTGATTTCAAAGAGGAAGGGAAAGGGAGTGATATAGAAACATCAATGATGAGAGAATCATCGATCGGCTGCCCCCTGCATACCCCCTATTGGGGATTAAGCCTGCAACCTAGGCATGTGTTCTTGACCGAAATCAAACCCAGGACCTTTCAGTCTGAAGTCTGCGTTCTATCCACTGATCCAAACCAGCTAGGGTTAGCAAAGTACATTTTTATGTTACTAACTTGGATAAGAAAGTAATATTTCATTCATCAGTACAATGATGTGTTAAAGTCCCATTTGCACATTTCTCATAGGAACATAATCCTATTCAGGCTGACAGACTATTTAAATCATCTAAAAACTATTATGTTATTTGGTACAATCATTCATATAAACTCAACACTTTCCCCTTCTGCACAAGTTGTCTTTTTGCCGTGATTCAGTCAAGAGGATAGAAGGTACCAGAAAAGAAGTGTCTTGGTCGATTCCTGGTCAGGTTGTGGGCTCGATCCCTACCCAGTGTGGGGCATGCAGGAAGCAACCAATCAATAATTCTCTCTCATCACTGCTGTTTCTATCTCTCTCACTCTTTACCTTCCTCTCTGAAATAAATAGAAAGATATTTTAAAAAATAAATATAAAAGCTATAACTTCCCTAGCTAGCTTGGCTCAGTGATTCTGGTCAAGGGCACATGCCTGGGTTGTGGGCTCAATCCCCAAGGTGGGGCGTGCAGAAGGCAGCCAATCAATGATTCCCTCTCATCACTGATGTTTCTATTTATTCTTCTCTCTTCCTCTCTGAAATCAATATAAATACATATTTTAAAAAACCCCACTATAACTGATTTGCAGAATACAATGTATAGGCTCATACGCACACACAAAGGCTTTAAAAGTTAAAAAATTCATACCTGGAAACTTAAAAAGTACTTTACTTTGTAGAATCTAAGCAAGCTTAGGAGTCTCCTATTTTAATCATTAGATTTGAAAAAAAAAACTTAAAAAGAAATAAAACTGCAAAAAATATGCTAAGGCTTGTCTACCCCTTACTGGAGTCAGGTGTACACAGAGATTCTGAGGACCCCGTCCCTCCAAAATCCCTCCTCCTGGACAAGCTCTGCATGGGCCTGCGTGCACCCCATTAACACTGCCTGTTGAGGAGAAAGGAAGTTCCTGTCAGGGAAGCTCTCGAGGAACATATAATAGACTTGTGGTTTTTGTGGGCAAATGCACCTGTTGACTAGAGTACGAACAGGGTATTCATCAGAACTTACTTCCCACGCAAACCTGCCTCTGGTATAACTCTGCATTACGTCTCCCAGGTTGGTATTCAAGGTGTCATTTTTGCAGCCTGTTCTTGGTTGCTTTTCTCAATAAAAGCACTAAGAGCCCACTCCTCCGCCCCCCAGCACCGCCCCTTGGTATAACTTACCTGTGACTGTATGAATGGAGTTGAGTGGCGAGGTGCTCATCATGTTTAATCCAAATAAGAGGACATACCCGATGACTATGGTAATGAGGAGGTAGACGGGCAGTGCGACTGCCCAGTACCTGCAGAGGAGAAAATTCAGTGGGTAACAGGCTTTCCCCAAAGCCATACTTCTTGTTTCAAAGTGATTTTCTTCTGTTCCTTCCGTTAGCTCCCTTTCCTTCAAGTTCCTTTTCTTTCTTCTTTCTTTCTTTCTTTCTTTCTTTCTTTCTTTCTTTCTTTCTTTCGTATTTCATTTTAGAGGCTTTTATAAAATGATAAGTTATGTTTGTCCACTGACATTTAAAAATGAAGTACTAACAAGGTTATTGGAAGCCCCGTGTATATGTGGGCCAGGATGGCGAATTGGCAAGTCTCACTGTAGAAGACCCAGCCATTTCACCGGGGGACCGCCAAATGTCAGAGATTGCAGATGCTTTCCTTGGGGAGGAGCCTCCTGTTTTGCTGGGAGGAGAGGGCGGTATAGGCCTGGCAGCCACAAGCCTGGGAGCGTAGTGAGGAAAGGTGCTTGGGGACATCTATTAGTCAGCAATGCAGGGTTCCATCCTCCTCCTGTCTTCAGTGAGGGGCCTCATCCCCAGGATCAGACTTCAAGTCTACAGATTCTTACTCAACGTTCCAGAGAGTAAAACTGTCTTCTGCAGAGGAGACAGGGCCAGTCTCCCTGCCTTAAGGGAAAAGGAGGAGATTTGGGGGTATTGTGCTCCTTAAACACCGTTTTCAGTTCAATCCAGAATGACCACGTTAAAGAGGTATCTGTACGTCCCATTTCTAGCCTTTCTGGAATTCTAAGGCACAGATATTCTTGCTGGCTTCACTGCTTCAGCAATGTGAAATAGTGCAAACCACCTCAATTACCTCTCATCTATGTACAACGCTAAAATTTTGTTGGTACTTCTTACTTGCTATCCCATTATTTGTTACCTTTAAAAAACCTATTTTTTCCCTACAGAGTTACTTCAGCAAGGTGTTGGAAGGACATGCAAACAAACATGCATTTAACACGTCCTTTTTAATTGAGATACATCTACAATGACCTTTAAAAAGCTTCACATTTCTGTTTGGCTTAAAAGGGTACTTAAGGTTTGAGTAGTCTTAACAAAAAATCTGACCCTTCAAAACAGCATTAATATACTCTTATTTTACTTAAGCAACATATTAAACTTACTTTTGAGGCCAATAGGTCAAGCTTAAGGCGTTCAGCCAAGACTCGGGAACGAAGGCCCACACGAGATACAGGACTGTAAGGAGGGGAGAAAAGGCCAGTGAGCTTGCATCTCATCCTCCACAGGTCACATGAAGCATAAAGCTCCCGAAAAGCTGCCCTGACTCGCTCGGAAATGACTGTTCCTTCCCTCCATCCTCCTAGCTCCTTATTGCACCACTCTTGCTCTCACAATTACCTCATCTCTTTTCATTGTGATAAAAAAGTGACAGAAGCCCCGCTGGTGTGGTTCAGTGGTTGAACGTTGACCTATGAACCAGGTCAGGGTTCGATTCCCGGTGGGAGCACAGATTCTCCGACAAGAGGGGCACCCACAGGCAGCACTGTGAAGTTCACCCAGCGTCTGGGTTCACAGTCTAGTTGTTTTTTACGGACGGTGCGTGTTAGTATTCTCATCAGTAAAAGGAGGGTAGTAACAACAACATCCACCCCACAGGGTTGTCTTGAGAATGATAAGCACTGAATAAACACTGTCCCCAGCTTCTTTACACCCGGGGAACCCGAAGGCTCAAAGAAGTAAATGGTCTCAGACCACACAGCTAATCCGTGGAAGAGCCACACTCTGAACCAAAGTTATAACTTCACTGCACAGACTTCTCTACCCAACAGCTTGGCTGATGCATTAAGGTTCACATTCCCCACCTTCCTAGTTTCCACAAAATTCCAAAAAGTTGGACGATGGGTACCCAGTTCTCTCCCTCTTGTCCCCTCATAATTCTCAACTCCTTCAGGGGAGAGCTGTGGGCCTGGTGTGTGTGGGACGTGTCTCCATGAGCATCAGTTTCTTTTACCTGTGCAATGGGGTCTTACAGGGACGGAGTGAGAGCCAGGCTATGAATGCACCTGACCTCTCCAGCCTCCTGCCTTCCCCTCACTCCCCAGCTGCCCCAGCAGCACAGGAGCCGCGTCCAAGGCCTCATCCCGGGCCTCCCCACTTTCCTCCTCCTTACTGTTGGGAAGAAAGCGAACTGACTCCTAGTCCAGTGGTCGGCAAACCGCGGCTTGAGAGCACATGCGGCCCCTTGAGTGTGGCTCTTCCACAAAACACCACGGCCTGGGCGAGTCTATCTTGAAGAAGTGGCGTTAGAAGAAGTTTAAAAAATGTGGCTCTCCAAAGAAATGTCAATCGTTCTACTGTTGGTATTTGGCTCTGTGGACTAAAGAGTTTGTCGACCCCTGTCTTAGTCTGTTTCATGTCTCTCCCTGGACTCCTATGGCACTTCCCACCCTGAGTGTTAAGTGTCCATGGCTTGTCTTGTCCATGAGACCATGACCACAGGCCCCAGGTTCTGTTCCCTGTGCAGTCCTACCTGATGCTGCATAAACAGCGGCTGAGATTAAACCTTTCGGGCTCCTACCTGGCTGATAGAACCCTCCGAGCACACACGAGCCCCCTCCAGGTTTTCTGAGAGAGAGGCATAGGCAGAAAGAATCACAGCTCCTGCGAGCACCCTAACAGCCAAGGCCGTCATTTCCTTGTCCTTGAACACCAGGGGAAGGCCGTGCGTGGCCATCCATCCACCGGGAAAACGTACTTACTGAAGCCAAACTGGGAGCTTAAGAAAAGAACAAAGCCATAAATGGCTCTTTCTGGCAATGGCGACGGTGAATTTTCCACCATTTTTCCCTTTGAGAAGATCTGTGGGGAGGAAACACAATCACCGTTAGGGGTGTGCTCCCCTCATTGGTCTGCGATACCCTCATCGCTCTGCCGCGGGCGCAGCCTCTGCAGGGTTTGTTTTTCCGGCTCCCGCGGCGGCGAACGGCGGCCTGCGCACACCCCCGGCGCCCGCCCGCGCCCGCCCGCGCCCGCCCGCGCCCGCCCGCGCCCGCCCGCGCCCGCCCGCGCCCGCCCGCGCCGGACCTGCCGCGCACGGCGCTCCAAATCTCGCGGGCACACGCGCGCACACGCCGGCGCGCGCCCGCCCGCAGCGGAGCCCGGGGGAGGGCGGGAAGGCGGGGTGAGAGGGCGGGAGGGAAGACGCCCCCGCCGGCTGCAGACTTCGCCTCTCCGCGGACGGGGAAGGAGAGCTGCGCCGGGCGCGGCCTCCCCGGGCCTGGGCCGCGGCGCCCGGGGCCGAGCACCCGCCTCGGAGGGAGCGGCGGGAAGGCCAGCGACTGTCTCACGTACGAGGGGTCCAGGGGGTCCTCGACTTTGACTCCTTCGGGCGCCCACTCGGGCCCCTCCCAGCAGCTGGGCCTCTCGGCGAGGAGTCTCCTGCGCAAGCGCCGGCCCGGCCGTCGCAGAGGCGAGAGAGGAGAAGCCGAGCGAGGAGCCGAGGGGCGACGGCGCCCCCCGCCCGGGCGCAGGCGCGGCGCGAGCCTGGTCCGGCCGGGCCTCGCGAGCGCGGGGTCCCGCGGGATCGCACGCTCGCCGCCGCCGCCGCGGAGGAGGGGGCGTGGCGTGGCGGCTGCGCACGCGCAGTGCTGCCCACGTGATGTTCAGCCGCCCGTGCTGCTGCCAGCTGCCGCTCCTGGCTGACGTGGAGGGCCGCAGGCGGCAGCGGCTGCGGCGGCGGCCCTCCTTCGAGACTGGTGGTCGGCGGTCCCGTCACGCGGGGCGCGGCAAGGCCGCCGGATGTCTCACCGTGTCGCAGAGCGGCCGAGATGCCCGCTACGCATCGCCGTGGGTGTGTGGTGAGTGTGGGTGCGCGCGCGCCGCTCGCTGAGGTGCCCGCGGCGGCGTGTCTGCGCGGGAGGATGGGGCGCGGGGGAGGATGAGGTGCGTGGGATGCGGGGGCGCGGGGGGTGTGGCCGCCTCGGTCGGCCCCAGTGGGTGCGAACCTTTTGTCTGGCGCCCCCCCCTGCTCCCCGCGGTATTTGTGTGAGGGGAGGAGCAGCCCCTTTGTGTGCGCCTCCCTGGGCCGCCCGCGCCCCCTCGTCCGGAGCGAGGCGCCCCTCCGGCCGGAGCGCGCAGGCACGCGCCCCTGCGTCGCCTCCAGCCCTTTGGTGGCGGGCGAGTTCTCCCCAGGGCCGGCGTGGCGCCCCCGGCCGGTTGGGTGACCCCGCTCTGTGTCACTGCCCCTCGGGGGAGCGGGGTGCGCGTCCCCCGCGCGCGTGGCCGCGCTTCTTGCGGTCGCGACCCCCCTCGGCCTGCAGCATCCCTCGCCCGGGGGTGCGTTCTCGTGTGTCTCGTGTGCGCCTGGGTCCCCTGGAGTGCGTGTCCGTGTGCGGGTGTTCGGGAACGTTCGTGCACGCCTCGTCCGCGTCCTGTGCTTCCTGTGTCTGCGACACCTGTTTTTCTGTCCGGGCCGGCCCCTCCCGTCCCCGTGGAGGGGCCCGGGGCGGAGGGGCTGAGCCCCGAGCCCTCCCCTCTCTGACGCCACCGCGGAGCATCCTCCGCCCCCCGGCCAGTGGGGAGGGGGCTGAGCGGGGCCCGCCAGCCGCTGCGCGGTGCTGACGCCATCTCCTGCGTGGAGCCAGCCCTGCAGGAGGGGGGCGGGCGACCCAAACTGAGCGGAGGCGTGGGTGCCTTTTCCAGAGGCGCCCTACCCCCCCCCCCCCAAAAAAAAAAGACCTTCTATTGCAGACTTTTTCCAATATTTGCAAAACCAATAACATTTTAGCCTACCCTGGCATTCTCCATAATGCTTAACGGTTCACGCAGTGTTTTATGGCGTTCACAGAAATCCTCTCTTCTTTCTGCCCAACTTTTAAGACTTTACTCCTCCTCCTCCTCTGGGAGCAGTTTTCTCATTGTTACAGCTCTAGCTAGGTCTTTTTTTTTTAATTATTATTACAAGAAATTTGCATTTTTATTTTAAGGGAAATGGCATTTATTAATTAGGTATAAGGATATGCAGAGAAAGAAACTTAAAAACCCATTAGGGACCCAACTATTCTTGTGCAAAGGTTCCTGCTCTCCGCTCAAGGGCTGCGTTTTGGTGTTCATTTGCTCGATTGTCTTATTCTTGCCTAATTTTCCTTTTTTTTTTTCCTTTCTAACTTATGGTATATTTCATATATGCAATTCTAAGGGGGGGTCTAACCAATCCATGACTCAGATTTACAGATGTAAAAAATTTACTCTAGATCCGTGGGTTTTTTTTTAATAAATAAAATTGGAGGTATTGGAGATGGTTTCATTTCCTCTCCTTCCTTCTGTAGAGATAGCCACCGTGTTTAGGTTTGTGAACATCATTCCTTTGCATATTTTAGTAGTATACTTGGATCACGGTGAATCCATAAGCAATAATATAATGTGTTTTTAAACTTCAATGATATGAAAAATATGTATCTTTTTGCAACTTGCTTTTTATCAATCAGCATTACCTTTTGATATTTATAAACAGACAAATTGGAAATTTGAGTTATCTTTGTTCATTTTAATTGCTGGTATGCAAAACCATTGTATGAATATACCATTATTTATCCATTTCTCTGGTGATGGACTTTTGAGGTGGTTTCTGGTTTTTTACCCTAAAAGCAAACCCACAATAAACAGCTTTGTACTTCTATGCTTGTGCACACATCTGGAAATTTCTCCGGGAAATACACCCAGTCCTTTGCTGGATAGGAGTGATATGTGCATCTTCAGCTTAACCAAAAATCACAGAAGCTCTCAAAATGGTGGTTCTAATTGTGACTCTCCCTGGTATTGAGTGAGGATGCTCATTTTCGCACATCATTGCTTTGCTAACTTTTACATTTTTGCCTTCTCTTTAATGACCAGCTGCCTTATAACTTGAGCTTGCGGCTAAATTTGGCTTCTGCTCTAGCCGGGTTTATCTCAAGCAGCTAACTGGCTCAGCCTTCATCTAATTTGTCCTCATAAGATTAATTGCAATAAACATTTACTCTGTACCTAAGGTATGTCAGTTCCTATGGTTGATATAAAGCTAATAATTTTCATCTTGTACCCCTCTAGTGGCAGGTGAGGTGATTTAATTACTTTTTTTTATATGAATTGTCTTTAAAAACCTTTGTTTTCTTTATTTAATGTCATATTTAATACATTCAGAATATATATAACTTATTTAGGTTGTGAAGCAAAATAATAAAATGAACACCTATTAATCTACCACTATTCCAAAAACACACACAAAATAACCTGTATTGAATGTGCTCACCTCCACAGTGACTTCTGAATTGTATCATTCATTGCTTCTTAAAAAATAATTTTATCAGAGATGTATACATCTCTCAACAGGGTATGGTATTGGTTGTTTTTGAGTTAAAAAAAGAAAAGAATATTGGATACAGTTTTCTTGAGCTTGCTTATTTCTCTCGAAACCAAGTACAGATTTAAATGACCAATTTTCTTTGCTGTGTAATATTCCATGGGTGAATTTAACACAGTATATTCATTCTTCTGTTAATGGGCATTTTGCTTTTAGGTTTTCTATTAATGAAGGTTCTTGTACGTACATTCTAGTACACAGTTGCAAGAATTTCCCTAATTTTCACTCTGGGTATATGCTCCCCAGGGAATGATGATTTTCTAGGGAGGATTTGGACACAAGTGATGTTTATGAATCAACTTCTAAGTCAAGTTTCATATGGACTCTCCTGAACTTGGTAATGCCTAAGGCTTATCACAGTGGCCTCCTTCTGATTCTATAATAGTTTCCCCCTTTTCTTTTTACAATACCACTCACCCACATGGAATCTGCCTAGGGCATTACCCCAAGTGGGAAAATTCCACCCGGGGGAAAAAAAGGATAATTTAAAATACAGTGTTTAGTGTTAGGGAAAGCCTCTTTCAATGCAGGCACTTTCCATCTCCTTAAGAGTTGCATTCCAAAAAAAACAACTTTTTATGTGTAATTGTCACTGAATATAGTTAGTATTTTTATTAACTGCTGCATTAATTATAACAATTTAAACCAGTGATGTCACTTTTATTCTAAAATGTCACTGATACTCCAAAAATTTATCCTTTGCAGTTATTTAAGTTTAGGCAAAAAATTTTCATTGTCTTCTTAAACTATGCAGAGTATGTAATTTTTAAAAGCATTTTGATGGTTTGTGAGTAAAAAGTGATAAGCTATCTGGTAGAAGTGAATTGTGGGTTATGGGTCATGAATATTGGACTTGACAAGGTGATACCAAATTGTTTTCTGAAGTGGTTGTACTACCTTATGCTTTGGCCAGCAGTTTGTCAAATTATATATACTTTGCTTAGCAATGTGTAAGAGTTCTAATGGATCTATATCCTCTGCAACACTTGTTATCATCAGTCTTCTTAATATTTGCCAATCAAATGGGATGAAGTGATGTAACATTGTGGTTTTAATTTCTATTTCTTTGATTGTTGATGAATTTTCTTTCCATGTTTACAAACCTCTGTTTTCCTTTTGTGAAATACTAGGCATATTTTTTACTCATTTTCTATTGGGTTGACTGTTAAAACTAATATACTGTAACTTTGATCCTATATTGATTATATGTACTGTAAATATCTTCTGTGACTTATTTTTTAACTCTTGATGTTTTTGCTTTGGTGAACAGAAGTTCTTAATTTTAATGTAGTCTAATTGGAAACTTTCCATAGCCCTGGGCTTGTAGAGGCACTCCTGGGTTCCTTTTTAGAAGTTTTAAAATTATGCCTCTCACATTTAACTTCATGATCCATCCTGTACTGACTTCTGTGTGTGGTGTGAGGTAGTGATGCTCATTCCACCCTTCTCGCCCCCATGTGGCTCCAGTTGTCCTCTGATCATCTATTGAAGCGATTGTCTGTTCACCAGTGATACCCTGAACCCCTCTTTTTCATGTTTATTCACTACATGCATGGCTTTGTTTCTGGCTAAGCTTTCTGTGCCACTTGTCCGCTTGTCTATCTCTGTGTTGATACCACTATCTTAATTTTTAATGCTAGGGTTTAACCAGAAATCTTTATAATTGGGGGAAAGGGGTACTTGAATCTCAGCTGTTGGTCTTTGTTCTTGTTTTAAGAATCAGTTTGTATGTGACATGAAAAATTCTTTGGGAATGAATTGGAATTAAGTTTGGAGAATTGAAACCTTCCTGTCTGAGAACGTGGTATTTCTATGTATTTATATTTTAAATATCTTTTAATGGTGTTTTGTAATTTTCTCCATACATATCTAACCATTTTTAAATGTTGATTTCGATGTTTCTATTAGGGTTTTTTGCTACTATAAACTTTTTTTTAAAGATTCTGTTTTCTGTTTATTGTTGGTAAATGGAAATTTAATGGATTTTAAAATATTGATCTTTAGTCATCCATTTGATAAACTTTCTAATATTTTCTGTAATTTTGTGTTTCTATGTGGATAATTATTTACAAATAACTCTTTGGGTTCTTTTAGTTTTCCCTTTTACTTATTTTTCTTGTCTTAATATGCTGGCAAGCTTTTAGATCTAGGTTTAGTGGAAGCTTATTTTTCTAGTGGAAATATGTTGTGATCCTCTCCATGTCTAATGTTTTGTCTATCCCACCTTTCTTTTGGTAATAATTTACAGAATTATCCTTTTCCTTTGTTTTACTGTCACTTAAAATTTTTTTTATATTTTATGTCTCTCTTATAAAGAACATAGTTCTGGATTTCTCTTTTAATTCATTGAGACCATGTCTTTGGTATTTTCTAAGAAGTTAGTTCAATCTCTTGGAGTCAACTCTGGGATATCTTGGTTAAATCCATTTTTTTTCATCTAAAATTACTTTCATTTACCCTTGTTTCTGAGAGAGAATTTTGAGGCATATACACTTCTAGATTGATAGTTTATTTTCTGTCTGCATAGTGAAGATGTTTTACATGCAAGGTCTGCTGCCAGTTTTACTCATTAAGCTTTGAAGAAAATATTCTTTTTCTTTTGGCTACTTTGGATTTTCTGTCTTTGATGTTATGACCTTTTATTTCTAAGTCTAGATGGAGATTACTTTTTAATCTATCCTCTTTTATATACCCATGTTTTCTGATTCTGAATTTTGTCTTTCGTGGGATGTAGAAGATTCTGAGGCATGTGTTCTTTAAATTTTGTCTCTTTGGATTTACCTATTATTTCTTTCTGGAAATTTAATGGAATATATATGCATTAGACTGTATGCAGATTGCTTATTTTTTATCTTTCATATTTTTATTTCCTTGTCTTTTTTTCCAGAATATATTGTGGTGGGTAATCTTATCAGGCACATCTTCTAGATCATTACATTTTTCTTCAACTGTGCCTAATCTTCTCTTTAACCCATCCATTTTCTTCTTCTTTTAACAACTATATTTTAAATTTCTAAAAGTTTTACTTCAAGATATACCCAGTTTTTTTGTTTTTTGTTATTTTTTTGGTCTAATGTTTCTTATTCAATATTTTTAAAAATTATCTTTTTATCATCATGAAACATTTTTTATTTTCTTTAATATTTTTTATTGATTTTGTACAGAGAGGAAGGGAGAGAGATAGTTAGAAATATCAATGAGAGAGAGTCATCGATCAATTGCCGCTTGCACACCCCCTACTGGGGATATGCCCGCAACCAAGGTACATGCCCTTGACCGGAATCGAACCCAGGACCTTTCAGTTCCCAAGCCTACGCTCTATCCATTGAGCCAAACCGGTTTCGGCTCTTGTTCAATTTTTTTTTTAATTCCTTCACATTCTATAGACTATATTGGCAATCCCAATGTCTGATATACTTAGGTCTAAATTTGTTGCTTTTTTTTTTCTTTTTCTATTGTGTTCCCTCATGGTGGACTGTAACCTTCTGCATTTAGTGATTTTCAATTATGAACTCTTATCTGATCTTTCTCTGGGACTCTTTTAAGAATCTGGTTGGGGGGTGCTTTCCTTCTGATAGGATTTACATATCAGCTTTGATTGGAGTCAACGAGTTTTGGTGAGACCACTTTTCAGTTCCCTCACTTTGTTTCTGGTCCAGAGCTCAGTGTCCTGATCCAACTCCTGATCCAGCTACTGTTCTTGGCATTACTATGTATAGCTCTTGACTGCCAGGTTTAGTTCTAGCAGAGGGTTTGTTTGTTTGGTTTTGTAGGGTGTTTTTTTCAGGGTAGGGGTGGCTTTGAATATTCCTTATTTCTATGAACTCAGCAAAAAAATAAATAAATAAAATAAAATCTAGGACCCACTTTTTTGGAAGTGATAGGAAGTCAGTTACTTTAATATTTAATATTACTCAAATATTTTAGTTTGTACTAGAAAAATATTGTCATACCAAACATAAGATTTCTTGGTAATATCAAATTTTCTATTAAAACATGTTTATATTGAAGTTATTCTAAAGGAAAATATTAAATATCAGTATAGGTGGCAGGTGATTTTGCAAAGTTCTCTACCTTGCGGAATGTGAATAAAAATTTGGGTAACACTGAGCTAGGGAATGAAGATGGGTAGGACAGTTTGCCCTCTGGACCCAGAATGAACCTACAGAGATAAATCTGTGATGACCCAACTGTGAAAACAGTTGTCAAAGGATATGGGCTGGTGCTCCGGGCTCCTAGAGAAGAAGTACAGCAGTAAGCTTGGTGGGAGCAAGAAGATTGGAAATGCCTCCTGGAATCTAGTAATAAGGACTGGTAGGCTTCAGGTGGGCAGCAGGAGGTTTGTTTGGGAATGCAGGTAGTTGCTGAGTATGATTGACTTGTAAGTTGAATGCCATGCAGTGACTGGAGACAAAAGCAGGAACAGGATCACAGAAGACCTTCTATGCTAACATTAGAGAGTTTGGACTTTATTCTGAAGATGAAGAGAAGCTGTTGAATGTATTATGATCAGAGTTTTACCGGATGCCAAGATGGAAGGCATGACACCAGTTAGGAGACTTGCTTGCTAAAACAGTTCAGAGAAGTAAGATGAAGCTACAATTTTGGCAGCACCTCTGGGCATGAAGAGGTGTGCGCGCTAATTTTAGATTTCTTAGGGGAGTAGTAATGACAAGACTTAGTGGTCAGTTGGGTAGAAATGTTGAAAGAAACTGGGGAGTCTAGATTGACCCTGAGGTTTCTGGTCTGGATAAACAGGTGGCATGTAGAGCAATTAACTGATGATATACATGAAGAGGAAAGAACTTGGTTTCCTTAGTTTTTGAGGAAAATGATGTTTCTCTTTCAACTTACTGAATCTGAGAGGCTTGTGGGACATTTAGGTTAAATCGAGTAGCAGTTGACAGGTTCTAGAATCATGAGATACAACCCAGTCTGGAGAGCTTTGAGAGTCTTGAGTATTCTGCTGTTGTGTAGTATGAGATAATCGAAACTGGTTATAAATAAACACAATTTTTTGAATAGTTAGGAATTTAATGTGTATGAAAGCATACATTGTACACCAAACCTATGTCATCATGGATATTATCAATTAGGCCAAGCGAGACCAATAAAAGAAATATCAAGTAAATAAAAATACATGTGACATGTGGAAAAGGCAAAAATCATGGTGAAGCTATGCAAATGATGGAAGTTCAGAAAGTGCTGTGTGAAGCCATGGGTTGGTGGATAAGCTCACCCAAGGAGAGAGTAAGTGTGAAAGGGAAGAGAGTTGGTATTTGGGTGGCAGGGATGGAGAAGAAGAGCCCATGGAGACTGAGGAAGCGCAGCCAGAAGAATAGAACCAGAAGGAGGTCTCTGGAGTCCAGATGAAGAGTTCTGAAAAGGAGGAAGTGGTCAACAGCGCCAAGTAAGTTGTAAGCTGAAAAGTGCTCTTTGGACTTAGCAATTAAGGGAGACCATTTAGCTGGAAGCATCCAAACAATGTGTAAGAAAAAATACTCGCCTAGTATTAATGTTACTGGTAAGTTGATATTTATAGCAGTCACTATATGCTGAAATACTCTTCTAAGCACTTACAATGTGGTAACTGGTTAATTAGGTAGGTAGTCGTGATGTGTGAGGAAACAAGCACAGAGAGGTTAAGTTACTTGCCCAAGATCACACTGAGGAAATGGGAGAGCCAGGGTTCAGGCCCATGCAGTCCGGTTCCAGAGTCCATGCTCTTAACAACTATGCCATATCGCCTTTCTGGTTAAAACAAAATAGAAAATTAAAAATAAACCAGTGGTGTAAGTACAGTATAATTGGTGTGGGGTGTGGTATTGGTGAGATCTGCAGGCTGAGATGTCACAGTGGCTCAGTCTGCGGATGTGAGCCCATTAATTGTATTGTAATGGATGCCATGACAGTGAATGTGGGCTGTAACAGTTTTGGCTTTCTGTATTTACACACACAAAACGTTTGTAAAACAAATGAGTTTAAAGTGCATATATTTCCCAGGTTCCGTAATATATGGCCACTTTGGGTGCCAAATGTCTTTTTATTTTTTTCAAGTCAGTGTTTATTTTTGGAGTTAAATGCTGAACTCAGAATATTGTTGACCTAGAACAGCAGTCGGCAGACTGTGGCTTGCAAGCCACATGCAGCTCGAGAGCCTCAGTTTGCCTTTCTGTCAACTAGTTTGCCAACCACTGCCTTAGGGAAAAACACTTAAAAAATTTTTAAAAAATTTTAAAAAAATTTTTAAAAATACTTTATCGATATTTTACAGAGAGGAAGAGAGAGGGAAAGAGAGTTAGAAACATCGATGAGAGAGAATCATCAATCAGCTGCCTCTTGTACACCCCCTACTGGGGATGCGCCCTCAACCAAGGTACATGCCTCTGACTGGAATCGAACCCGGGACTTTTCAGTCCGCAGGCCGACGCTCTATCCACTAAGCCAAACCAGTTTCGGCTTAAAAAACATTTTAATAATGTACTAATGTTTTTAACCTGAAGTAAAAACTTCTGGGGGGGAGGGTAATGCCTTACACAGCGGTCAGCAAACTTATTAGTCAACAGAGCGGCAAACCGAGGCTCGTGAGCCACAGTTTGCCGACCACTGACCTAGAATAGGTCAGGGTCCAGACATTATATAGAATCAATCTGTTGTAGAAGGTCATTAATGACTGTATTGGAAGGGGAGACGAGTTGAAATGGCTCTTGGTTGTTCTCAGAGAAGCTAATGAGAGATTTAGAAACCGGTTAGATCTGGGCAGTGATCTGAGTGTGACCTTGGGAAGGAGGTGCTTCGGGGAAGTGGGCAGTGCAGTTCATTTTAGCTGAGAAGGTAGGTAAACTTCAAGGCGAGGTCTGGAAGGGTCATCTGCATGGGCCTTGGTGTGTCTGTGATGATGGAATTTGCAGGAGAGGGGAACACTCTGAACTACTGTCAGTGTTCTTAAACATGACAAGCAGGAGGTACCTGGCAATGACAAGGAGAAGTGTATGTGGTACAGTGTAGTGTTTGAGAGGAGAGGCTATGGAATCAGAGGGCCCAGGTTTGAATCCTTCTCGTTTGGTGACCTTGAGCACATTACTTAATTTCACCGAGAATGTTTCTCATCCGAACAGTGGGTGATGGTAATGGAATTCAGAAGACGTGCTTTGAGGATTGAGGGGATGCATGTGACATGCTTGAAATAACGTGACAAATAGTACACAGTTTGCTAGGAAGATTGTTGTTCTTGGCTTCTGAGATTGTGAGGTCTTTTCATACAGCAAATTGGACGTAATAAGAATTAAAGAAATGATTTGTGTTTCATGACCTGATAGTGGTCTCGCCTAGGAAAACAGAAAGTTGGTTTGTCTTAGCAATAGTGGGGAAGCAGAAAGGTGTGAAAAATGGCGCTGATGATAGGAAAAGAAAGCCATTACTTGGGCTAGAGTTAGAAGTAATAAATGCGGCATTTTTCAATGATGTTTAGGTTGTGCAACTTTTCTTCGAAAGCTTTAAATCTTATTGAGCTTTCTTCAGTAGGAAAAAAAAAACACCTTAATTTGAAAAGGAAAGTCCTAATTTCCTTTTCCCCATTGAAATAGTTATTTTTAAAACATGTGTGTTAACATGAGGGTTTTGCCCACCTTTGGAATCTAGCAGAGCTGACTGTTGTAGTTTTAAGTATTGGAGCACTGATGGTTAGGAAGCTCTGGAGAGGAAAGGTCTGGATGTGGCTGTGGGGATGAAGAGACTGATAGACTCTCTCTGTACCACTCGGCTGTGCACCTTTGCCCAAGACATAAACGCATGGAGGGATGCCTAGGACAATCTGAGCAGCTGAAATGAAGTGTTTTCTCAGTGGAGTCAGGGGTTAGCTCTGGCCAGAAGGGTGAGAATGTAGCAGTGTGGGATTGTGAAATGATGATTTTCACAGGATGCAGTAATAGTAGATAGTGTAAAAGGACAACAGTGGGAAGATGGCTTGTTCAGTCAGCACTTATTTGAGGGCTTCCATGTGCTCGGCACATAAAAGATGAATAAGGTGCCCATAATTACCCTCCTTCTGAAGGAGACGTGTAAGCAGATAAATTCAGAGTAGAGGTTAGTGACTTGGAATTTGAGGAAAAGAAATAGATTAAACTGATATCTGAAGACAGTTGTGGAAGGAATTGCAGAATAAGGACAAGAATCTCTCAGGGAGCTCAGTGTTCTTTCTTATTGGAATTACTTCCTTGGGGCATAAGTTCCAGGTGTTTTTCTAAAATGTCCAAGAAGCCAGGCAGACTGCTCTCATGTATTGATGGATTTAGTCACTGACTTGTGTTTGTGTTGTCTCCTTAGGACGCTGCGCCATGGACATTTTGGCCCTGGGAGAGTGCACCACAGCTGATTATGCGTGGCTAGACGATTGCCCATATGTGAGCGATACTGTCTATACTTCTGAATTTATTCCCAATGATTATGTTCGTGTGACTCAACTCTACTGTAATGTTGTGGTGAGTAGATTAGTTAACTTTTTGTTTTTCATACTATGTTTTCTTAAAGGATTTATAAGGTTTTTAAAAATCGAGTATAATTGACATATAACATGATTTCAGGTGTACTGCATGATTTGATATATGTGAAATCACCGAGCTAACATCCATCAACACTTAGTTACAATTGTTTTCTTGTGATGAGAATTTTTGGGATTTACCTCTTAAAGATGTTTGACTTAGAGCTATCTGAGTATAGGTGTTTTGTGCTACATGAGTTTTTACGAAGAGCTACCCAGGCTTTAGAAGAGGTGATTTAGAAGGGAAAGGAAAGCAGCGCCTCAGCAGCAAGAAGGTGCAGTGTCAGACATGAGTGAGGGAGGGGTTTCTGCCTGAGTTACAGAGCTCTCAGGGAGACACCGGGAAAGGCTTTGCGACGTGTTGGTTGAAGATGCTGCATTCCAAGTGTATATAAATGAATGTGCACTGAACGTTTTTTAGTTCAGTGCTAGTAATCTTTAAAAGTCAAGAACCATGCGTTTGCATCTTATCAGACATCAATCAAATGTTTTTTTTTGTCTGTGTTGTGTGTGTGTGTGTGTGTGTGTCTGTGTGTGTGTCTGTGTGTGTGTGTGTGTGTGTGTGTGTGTGTGTGTGTCTGTGTGTTTTGTTTTTTTTAGGGTAGGCAGTATAAAGATCACGCCGAAAGTGAGAGAAACTTGGGTAAGTACACTGGTATTTTAACTATCGATATATAATTTGTTAAAAGACTATCACATGAAGTTCATTCTTTCACATTAATATAACAGACTTAATTAGCTCTTAAAATTGTGGGGTTTTTTAGAGTAATATATTTTGCTGAGCATTTATTTATTTATTTTTATAATTGATTTTAGAGAAGAAGGAAGAGGGGGAGAGAGAGAGAGAAACATCTATGATGAGAATCATTGATTGGATGCCTTCTGCACACCCCCTACTGGGGATTGAGCCCATAACCCAGGCATGTACTTTTGACTGGAATCAAACCTGGGAGCCTTCAATCCTCAGGCTGATGTTCTATCCATTGAGTCAAACCAACTAGAGCTAAAGATATATTCTTACTAATATTCTATTTCATTAGAAGCCAAAACCTTTTTTAAAATAGAGTTTTAGCTCACTTGAATATTCTTAATATCTTAACAGGTTGAAATATTTTATCCATTCATTTCTTACTTTCCCATAATCTGTTTTTGCTTTTTCCTATTAACACTGTGATTGATTCTAAAACAAGGCACTAAATATTAATTTAAACAATTTTTAAATTAAGAATTCGACATCTGCAATATGTGGTGTACTAAACCAGTTTCTGTCCTGCGAGATTACTGTGATGCCATTAAAATTCACATCTTCTGGCCACTTCTGTTTCAACATCAGCACAGTTCCATAATTTCACGGCTGTATCCCTGTGTGGAGGCCAAGTAAGTTACTACGTTATTCATTTTGTATAAACAGTGGTAAACACATGCCCAGTACTGAGGAATGCCAAGTACAGTGGAAGGATAGGTCTCATGCTTATATACTTGTTCAGCTGTATTCTTGTTTAGTAGAGTGGGAAAAGTTGGTACTTGGGATTTGGATGTGAATGAATAATCATGATAACATTCTATCTAATAAAAGAGTAATATGCAAATTGGTCATCACTCCAATACACAAGATGGCTGTCCCCATGTGGACACAAGATGGCCAGCAGGGGAGGACAGTTGGGAGGGACCAGGCCTGTAAGGATGGGCAGGCCAGCAGAGAAGGGAAGTTTGGGGTGATGGGGCCTGCAGGGGAGGGCATTTTTTTTGGGGGGGGACCCAGGCTTGCAAGGGAGAGGATTTGGGTGGGACTAGGCCTGTAGGGGAGGGCAGTTGGGAGGGACTAGGCCTTCAGGGGAGGGCAATAAGGGGTGACCAGGCCTTCAAGGGAGGACAGTTAGGGGTGACCAGGCCTGCAGGGGAGGGCAATCAGGCTGGCAGGGGAGCAGTTAGGCATCAATCAGGCTGGCTGGGGAGTGGTTAGGGAGTGATCACCTGGCAAGCAGAAGCAGTTAGGGGCAATCAGGATGGGCAGGCAGGCGAACAGTTAGGATCCAGCAGGCCAGGATTGTGAGAAGGATGTCCAACTGCCTGTTTAGGCCCAATTCTACCAGGATCATGCCTAAACAGACAGTTGGACATCCCTCAAGGGGTCCCAGACTGGAGAGAGTGCAGGCTGGGTTGAGGGACACCCCCCCACACACACAAATTTCATGCACTGGGCCTCTAGTTATATATAATGAATGAAATTCTGAAGAGCATTAGATGATAAATTTGAAACTGGGTAAGGAAAATTAATATGATTTTTAAAATAGATATCAGCATTGTATACAAGAAAAGAAAAGGTATAATATATTATCCGTTAAACTTATTGTTACTTAGAACGAAGGAACAGAACTTAAAGGAATAATATGCAGTAAAGTGTAAAGTTTAATAACTTCTTATACACAAGGATCTAATTTAAAAAAATTTATTCTTCTTAAAGTAGTTTTCATGCTTCTGAGATAAGTTTGAAGGAATTGCAACATCTAGAGTTGATGGAAGATATTGTGGATTTGGCGAAGAAAGTTATGGTAAGTGGTAGAATATGGCTTTGTTGTCCTCTCGTTAAAGATTATAAGTATATGGTGTCAGACTACGTGACTAATTTATAATGGTTGGGGGCTTCGGTCCTGATTAACCTGAGCTGGTGCTGCCTTCCTTGAGCCGGTGATGTGTGTGGGAGAGATCAGGCAGATGGCTGCTGTTGTGGTTCTGACAGGACATATTGAGAATCAAGACAGCTTTCTGTCACTAAGGATAGAAGTTTGAATTTGTCACAAAAGACAGTTTTCTCTTGATTCACAGAAACTTTTGTCCCAGGTTCTGAAAGTGAGGGGTTCCGTTTTCTAACTTAGAATCACGCCACTGCCACCACCACTGCCACCAATATTTTTCCGTTTGGGTAATCTTATGTCAGATTTGAGCAGGTGTCCTTATGCTTCACTGAGGGATTTTTCATTGAGAGCCATTGAATAATTTTTCTTATTTTAGTTGATTATGGAGCCACCTAGGGTTTTTAAAAATTCTTTATTGTTGAAAGTATTAACTAAGTCTTTTTCTTGGTATTATTCTGATTGCAAACAAATTTAGAAAGGGCATTTGCTGTTTATTCTCTGTTGATAATCCTTTGCAGTATTATATTAGCCTGATATATTTTTATAAAAAATACAGGTGTCATTAACTTTAAAACTTATATATCTAGAAGTGACACTAAATCTTTTTATCATTAGATCCCAAGATGGGACTATTTCTGAATTCTTGTTTTAGGGTCCTTTAGCGGTAAATCGAGCATGAAAGTGCTTGTGGAAATTGGACTACTACGTATTCCTAAAATGTAGAATTTTGTTGTTCACTGGAAAATCCATGCATAATTGGCCGAATAAAGATGAAAAATGTGTTTTGTGCTCTTTTCTTGCAGAACAATTCCTTCTTTATTGGAGGCTTACTGAGAATTGGCTATAAAATAGAAAATGTAAGTGTTAAACACGGGAACCCAGCATAAGCACTGTGAGTCCATGGCAGTTGTCTTGCTGCTTGTTCCTCATGTCTGGGTCTCCATAGTCAACATTTTATGTGTAGTGTTTGCTAGTTTTAATTTCTATGTTTTGTTTAAGCACTCTCCTTATTCTATGCTATTTACATAATTTTCATTTCCCCCCAAAATTACGCCTAGTATAATTTTGAACCTCTTTTACAAGTTGATTCTTTTTCCCCCTATAGATTATTTACCTGGCATATGTTCTCCCAAACGAAATGATTAGGTCCCTGGTATGAACATGTTTTGCTATATAATTACTAGATAATCGTCACATATAATGATAAACCATTTTTAATGTTATTGGTAACATAAGCTTCTACACGTTTTTCTTAAGCCTAGCACCTGCACTGATAACTCCACTGTTTAATTTCTGAAGTTATTTCAGACACAAGTATGATTAAAAGTTCTGTGAAGGTCATTGCATTCCGTGCTCATTTGCCCAGCTACACCCTCTTGTTTACCTCTTATTCTTCTATTTGCCACAGACCATTTAAAAACCATATCCCTTTGGTGAACCTTAATTTATACCTTTAACCTTGAGACAAGGATGCAAGTTCTAATTTAGATGAGCTCTGAGACACCAGATTCATCTTGTATTATTACACTCTTCTGCTACCCAGGGCCGTCTCGGGCTGGGCTGTAGGCTTCATCTGTCAGGTCTCTAATCATTGCAGAGCATCTCGAGCTCTGAGGGTGGTCCACGGTGGCCTGAAATGTAACATACACCAGTCCATGGTGTCTGTTTACTTGTATGTTGGGGTCCAGTTATTCTGAGTTCTGTGCTAGATTAATGAAAATGTGAGATTATGAGTTTTATATTAAGAATCTGAAATACTATATAATGCCAAAGTGAATTTAGAATTAATAGTGAAATCACATTCTATATCCCTCTTTTTGAAACAGAATATATTGGCAATGGAAGAAGCTTTGAATTGGGTGAAATACACAGGCGATGGAGCAATTCTATCTAAATTAGGAGCAGTTGAAAATTGTTGGCCTATGTTAAGTATTTTCTTTACTGAATGTAAGTATAAATGCTTTAGATTATTATTTGACTCAGTTTTTAATGAAATGTGTATTTATCTTAGGATTTTAAAAAAATGTTTTTTCTCTGAGTAAGGGAAAAGCCTGCATAAAAGAACTTTAACCTTGTAGTTAGTTTCAATCTGTATTTTCTGTCTTAATGATTTTTATGATATATTTTATTGAATTTTTAAAAAACATGTTTTTATTTATTTTAGAGAGGCAGGGAGAGGGATAGAATTATTGATGTGAGAGACATCGATTGGCTGCCTCCTGCTTGCCTCCTACTGATGATCAAGCCTGCAACCCTGGCCAGAATAAAACTGGTGACGTTTTAGTTCATGGGTTGATGCTCAAACACTAATACTTTAAAATTTTTTGTCCAATAGAGGCCATAGTTGTCTATATAATACTCAAGTTATCCTATATAATAAAGAGCTAATATGCTCATTAGACCAGAAGGTAGAACAACCCTCCAGAATGACTTTCCAGAATGATCTGTGGGTGGAGCCTCGAGGCAGCTGGGGCTGCGAAGGCCAAGGCCCTTGCAGGAATTTGTGCATGGGGCCCCTGGTTATATAGAATGCTCAGAAAAAGACACAACCGAGGCTCGTATACTAGCTGTACCAGTTAATAATGTGGATTTTTGTAATCAAAACATGATAATTTCAAGAGAAACATCAAAAGTGCTTTATTCAAAGTAATGTCCATCGTTAGCTACACATTTCCCTCATCTTTAGCTACACACATCCCTCATTGTTAGCTACACATTTCCCTCAATTTATAGATACTGTTCCAATAGAGCTTTTCTTGTTTTGAGGCAAACCATTCAGAGACCCAATTTTCCACTTCTTTGTACGTTTTGAAGTGTTGCTCAGAAAGTGCGTATGCCCTCAATCCGAAAAAGTGGTAATCTGAAAGAGCAAGATCTGGTGAATACAGTGGGTGGGTTAATACTTCCCAGGCAAGATCTTTCAATGTGTCTTTAATTGGTTTTGAAGTGTGTGATGGTACATTATCATGAAGCAAAATTACTTTGCCATGTATTCTGGCACATTCTGGTCATTTCATGATCAAAGCATGGTTCGAATTGATTATTTATTGTTGGTAGCGATCAGTATTAATGGTTTCACCTGGTTTTAGAAGCTCATAATACCGCGTTTCCCCGAAAATAAGACATTCTCCAAAAATAAGAACTAGCGCATGGAAAGATAAGAGATCCCCTGAAAATAAGACCTAGCGCAACTTTGGGAGAAGAAAACTAATATAAGACACTGCCTTATTTTCGGGGTAACAGGATACATACACCGTGCTGATCCCACCAATGAGAGCATTGTCTTCTTTCCGAAGCAATTTGGCCTTGCAGTCGATGTTGATGGTTGACCTGGATTAATCCATGATTTTGTGCATTTGGGATTCTCAAAATAAATCCACTTTTCATCTTCAGTCACAATTCGATGCAAAAAAAGGACTTTCTTTTGTGCCGTTGAAGCAACATTTTACTGATGACTTTTCGGTTTTCCATTTGTCTTTTATTCAGTTGATGTGGCACCCATTTTCCTTCCTTTAAAATCTTTTCCGTTGCTTGTAAACGATCGGAAATTGTTTGCTAAACAATGTTGAATCTTTCTGCAAGTTGTTTTTGAGTTTGACATGCATCTTCATCCAACAATGCTTGTAATTGTTGATCTTCAAACTTTTTCTGTTGACCTGGATGTTGTTTGTCTTTCGCATAGAAATCATCACTTTAAAGCACTTAAAGCAGCGTTCATAGTATCTTGAGATGGAGGATGTTTACCATAAGCTTCCCAAAGTATACCATAACTTTTTCTTCAAAATAAAGTAATGAATTAAAACTTCACACAAATGCTCTTTTTTTTGGGCATGAAATTTGACATTTTTAAGTGTAAAAATATCTAAGATGTTAACACCTTCAGCAAATTTGACATATGAAGTTTTGAAGCTTGCTGTCAGTACAAAATAGCATACATAACAAATCACATCTATATCAACATATGTGTAACTCCATCTATTGGAGAAAATGCATTATTAACTGGTACATCTTGTATTCTCACTGGTAAGAGAAATAAATAAGAGCTAAGATTATAATTTTCATATCCCTGATGAATCTGTTATTATGTATAATGAAACTGCTTTATATTTATTTTTTACTTTGTGGAATACTTTTCTCTAAAGCATTTGAATGTTTTTATAGTACAGCTATAGGAATCTTAAAACAAGGAATATTTGGCTCTTCAGTAGATGATAAGAATTGGCCACCTCTAGTGAGGACAAATTTTGTACAATTGATCTAAATGCTAGAGAAGATCAAGCTTGAACATGGAGACAGGTCTTCTGATAGGTTTAGCAGGCACTGGGCTATATTAAGGTGGGTCTCTCTGTTCTGAAGGCCTTTAGTTCTTGTCTAGATTTTATGGTAAAAATAGAGGGCCAGTATCATGTACTGGGCACCCATGTTGGCTCACTTTTGACTCTTTGTCTCTGTTCTCTCTTCTTCTGAAGGTAGCTGTTATCCCTATTTTAGAAATTAGCAAACTGAGACTTTGAGAGGTTAAGTGGTATTTCTGTAGTCTAGTAAGTAGTGGAACCTAGATGAGAAGTCGGGTCTCTTAAATCTTAAAGCCCGGTTTTCATTCTGTAATCTCAGTCTGAGCCTTAGCATTACTTTACTTTATTTGGTGACTTACCCAAATCCTTTCTTGAATCTTACATTTTAAGTACTATTTTTGCCATTAGAATGAATGTTTGTCTAGAGGGGTAACTACATTTTTGTTGTATTAAAATTATTATTTAACACCTTAAAAAATATTTTTATAGAACAGCTTAAAATACAGAAAATGAAGCTTTGTAAACTTTTAATGTAAATTTTGGTTATTACAGCATTTTTATTTTATTAAATTTATATAAGAATAGTCTTTCAAATAAAGTCTAATTTTAACATTTCATTCAGGAGAGTCAAATGTTGAATTAAGACACTTAAACTTTTCATTTATTATTAATTTAGAAAGTGGTTTTACAGGATTTTCTCATTTTTATTGAAATCGTACCAGGTATACTACAGGAGCTCAGATATATTTGTTGAATTGACTTGTGTTTATGAAGCCCATTTGGAATATAGTATGATGGAGCATTTGTTGTAATTACAGTTAGAATTGATATAATAATAATAAGTATTTTCTTAATGCTAGAAATGTAACTGATTAAATTCATAGCATTAATGAATCTAATGTTATTAGTTTTTTTAAATATACTATTTGATTACAACAAATCTATTATTTATAAGTACAATATAATGAACTTTATAGATTCACCTAACCTAAGAATTAGAACATTAACAATACCATTTTTAAAAAATAAATGTCCTCTCTCTCCTAAAAAATAAAAAATAGACAAGTACCACATAACTAAAGTTGTAACAGAAAACTGCAATATACTTGAAGAATTTGAAAGACAAACTTGTTTGGAGTGTATACAGGTAAGAATAAATATTTATTTGTAAGTATATTTCAAGATTTTCTTGTTACACTTTTTATTAACACTCAGAGAAAGTTCAGTAGAACTGCTACGTAATACTATAAAAATCAATAACATGTTTGAGGGAAATTTTAATAAATTTTGACTGGAATACTTATTTTTTTGGAAGAGGAAAATAGCATCTTGATGAGAATTTTCTAGTGTTACAGGTTTTTAAAAGAGTTAATAGAATATTAAAATTTGATTTTTTTAATTAAAAGAGTTTTAATTAGTTGAGTAAATACGATTTTCTTTGTTAACAGCATTATTGAGATGTAAATACATGCCATACAGAATTACTCATAAAAAAGATGATTTTAACGAAATTTTTTAAAAAGGACTTAGAAGCATATTTAATGTTCTAGTGAATTTTCTAAAGTCATTGATGTGATCCAGTTTATTTCAGTGAATTTGTTTTGAAGATTTGAGTGTTTAAAGTAAGTTTTAGTCATATCTGGACCATCTTTGAAAACCTTTTAATGTCATTCTTCCTGACTTTGTTGCCTCTTTTCTGGCAATTAATATAATCAGCATTGCCTATATGTGTTAATGAATTACATATTGTTTTGTAAGCACCCAGGTTTATTGAACAATATCACATTTTCTAGCCTAAAATTAAAGTTCTACCTGGCATCTGTTTTTCCCTGTCATGCAGCAGGCTTACCGAGTACGTGTAAACATGGGCCCTCAAGCACTGTACAAGGGGATTGGTGGTTAGCAGTCACCTGTGATGTAATGGTTTTGTTCACTTTTTAGTTTCCTTTAACAGAGTTAGTGCTAAGTCCTTAGAGACAGGTTTCTTTACATACACGTACCAAAATATTAAATGTTGCATCATGATTTTCTACATAAGTGACCCCCCTGGGTTATTTTTGATAGCAAAGATAGAAACATAGGTTTGTTTTTCCTAGGTAAGGGATTCTTAATTGTCTTGCAATTAACTGATGGGTTTTCTTTCACCTTGGTTTTTCAGCAAGGAGAACTAATGAAAATGAAAGGAAATGAAGAGTTTTCCAAAGAAAGATTTGATCTAGCTATTCTCTATTACAGCAGAGCCATTGAATACAGGTAAGAACTAAACAGAACAGTGAAATCCTTTTTATGTGGCAGATAACTTAGAATGCTAGCCAGGAAATAAAAGAGGAGGAGCTGGAGACTGTCTTGAGCTTGCTATGCAGAAGGGAGTTTCTCATGCAGGCACGAAGCATTAGAGGTGGTCTGAGTGTATGGACTTAATCAGATAGTATAACTCAGGCAAGTCTTACAAACTTGTGAATTCCATTCTGCCCAGCTGTTTTCTTTTAAGTTGTCTAGACCGGTGGTTCTCAACCTGTGGGTCACGACACAGATATTTACATTACAATTCCTAACAGCAAAATTAAATTATGAAGTAGCAACAAAAATAATGTTATAGTTGGAGGTCATCACAACATGAGGAGCTGTATTAAAGGGTCATGGCATTAGAAAGGTTGCGAACCACTGGTCTAGACAGACTCATATGTTCTTCCTTATTTTCATTTTGCCTTCAACTAATTTCTCTCAAATTATTAATCACAAAGGGTTACTTACTAGTAACCCTTTGTGATTAATAATTTGATGTCACTTAAGATGTCACTTATGAAGGATTTTTGCTTTCTAAGAGGGAACTTTGAAGGGATAATAGTTGGGATTGTTGAGAATGCATGCGTTCTCTCCACCTCATCTTCCATTTGCTCAGCTGCTAGGCTTTGGTAGCATTTTTGCAAGTGTGCCTCCCTTGGCATCGCAGCTGGTCCACCTGATATTGTAGCAGTACTGGGAGGATGTGCTGTAGACGGCTACTCCTACCTTGCCAGTCTCCACGGGGAACGAGCGGATCAAGGTAGCACGGCACACTGGGAGGCTGCTGTCAGTCCCGAGGAGGTAGAGGAAAGGGAATGAGGTTTCACCACGTGTGATCAGATAAGATAAAGAGGGCAGAATCTGAAGGGAAGCTATTAAGCTACTGTTAATTTACAGAGTTTTTTTTTTGAGTTCTTTGTCAATGTGTTTAGTCCTGACTTAGATATGTAATTCTGTCCTGCACAGTTACAGAATACTTGTAGTTTTAGCTTGTTAATGTGTCCTGTAATCCTCACAACAGTTGTATGAGGTAGGCTGGAAAAGTGGTAATCTTTATTTCGAATACAGGGAAGTTGAGGATGATTTTACTCAGTTACTCAGGTAGGGAAATGAAGGAACCAGGACTTAGTCAGTTGGAACTTCAAATCCTATATTTTTTCTGCTCTGCCACAGACATAAAGTTTTTGAAAAAGTTTTCATACTTTAGGTTTTCTGTATGATTTTTGTTTCACATGTAATTTCCTTTACTGACTGAACATTATTTTTTTTTTAAGTCCTGAAAACCACCATCTTTATGGTAATCGAGCTCTTTGTTTTATTCGCACGGGACAGTTCAGGTAAGCTGGTTAGTGTTGTTCCCTAATTATTATGCTATATGCCCATTTCTGTTTTGCAGGCATGCAAGAAAATTGTTCAGTAGTTCCTTGGCAAAAATAGTTAAATAATTAAGAGAGAGCTTTGTAAGCTATCTATATAACAACCACAGTGACAGCAGTAATTATTCTGATTGAGTGGGTGACATGTTACACATTATTTTAAGCACTTATGTTATTTAATTCTCACAATACCCTAAATAAATAGGTAAAGTTATTCTCCACATTTATATTTGAACAAACTCATACTATTAGTAAGTAGTAATACCCAGATTTAAACACAGATCTTATCTGATGATATAAAAGTCTGTGTTTATAACACGTTAAATTACCTCCTTTTGCTCTATGAATTAATCTAGAAAGTTCTGGTGGAAGTTGTGCTTGTTTTCTCCATCCTGCTAATAACATGATTCAGTAAATGTCCTTCATAAGTGAAAAGGAAAATAAATTTAGTGGTTTAACTATGAGAGTGAAATACAATGAATTTTTAGTTCCTAATGTTGAAATTAGCTTTTATTTATTGAGAAAGATTGTTGACACTATGCTATGATTTTGTTGTTCCCCAGTTTATAAAACCAGGACATAAATTATCAGCATTACTATTGAGCAGGGTAAGCGGTTTCATTTAATTATGTCCTGCCTTACAGGAAGGGTTTAGGTGATCTTCAAGAATACGGTCACTCAGCCTGGCCAGCGTGCTCAGTGATTTGATTCCTGGTCAGGGTATATGTCCAGGTTATGGGCTTGATTCCCACTAGGGGGTGTGCAGAAGGCAGCCAATCAATAATTTTCTCAGCATTGATGTTTCTGTATCTCCTTCCTTTTCCTTTCCTCTCTTAAATAAATAAAAAAATATTTTTAAAAATGAATACATTCATTCAGTAGAAGAATAACAAAAACAAAACATACTGAAGAACCAGGTTAGAGCCTAGGATCCTCATAATAAAGTGGCATAGGCAGGAGGTCCTGCTTATTATTTGTGTCTGACCTTCCAACAGAAAGGTCAAAATAAGAACATTTGACAAGTGATGGAATTCTCTCTGTCTATGAAGAAAGAGGGCCCTGGTTGCTTAGGTGAAGCGGTGTTTTCCTGGAGTTTGTGGTTTACGGGTGCTACGAGTTGAGCAATGGAATAGAGGAGGACCGCAGCAATATTCTGTTCGTCGAAAAGTCTCCTGGAAAGTGCTGTCTGAGGTTTCACAGTTTCTGTTACTTTTTCTCAAGAAAGCAGAGTCAATGTCAGTTGTTTCTCAGTGAAAGCCCTTATGTTGGGATGTGGGAGGGTGGGGAGTGGGAAGAAGTATATTCCAAGTTTGTAGCTTTAAAAATAACATGTTTTTCTTTTGTCATAAACAGAAAACATTCTCATGGTAGAAAATTTGGAAAATACAAGAGTTTAAAAAGAAGAAAATAAAAATCACCAGTAACCCAACCACCTTGGAGAATATCGCTGTATTTTGTTATGCAGCTTTTAGATGTCTTAAGCTTTGGATAAGCCAAGGCTGTCTAGACTAGAGGAATGGATGGGCTTGACACAGTCTTCCATCACTACCACTGTCCTCAACTGTTCTGACAAGGAATGAGCTGCAAATGTCTTTAGGTTATTGCCTCTGGCTATGTCCAGAATTGCAGATATCCTATGCTGTTTGAAGGTGAATCTGAATGTTTTCAACGTGAATAGGTTGGCAGCATGGCTAGCCACCTGTGAAAATGGAGGTGGCCGATCTGAAACCTTGAATGGGTGGAAGGTCATTCCCTCTGCATGGGGGAGTGCTGAGAGCTGAGAGGCAGACCAGGGGACTCTGCCCTCTTCATGAGTGCTGAGTGCTAGACACTCAGGGAGGATTCTCTGAGACTCCACTGCAAAGGAGATGATTGGAGTACAATTACAGAAGCCAGGTAGCCTGGTGAGGTCAAGGCCAAGAGCATGCTTGTGCATCTGTCCCGTGCTCCTTCCTGATAATCTAGCTTGTGGTTCAGCACCATTGAGGTTTTCGCTGGAAGCAGGCCAGCCGCATTTTCTTAATCACCAAAATGCATCGGATGCCTCTTTAATGGCAGAATTCTCGTGCCACACTGGTCTTGGTGGTAGTCCCCACCTCGCACATTCTTGATGCGATGGGCTCAGTAAAGTAGGCATGGTGTTTTCTGATCAAGAAAGTAGATGATGTGGCTTCAGAAAAGAACATGTTGCCGTTGACATAGGACACCTGTCCTGTAGCTGTTAGCGAGGTTGAGATGTTTTGAAGCTCACATGTGTTGGGGTTGGTAGATCTGTTGTGGGAATTTGGCTGAGCAACTCCAGGGACAGGTTGGGGTGAAGCATCCCCCCTCGGGCACTGTTCTGAGCACTTTACACCCCTTAACTCACAGCACGTGCATGCCTGTGAGAGTGGGTACTGCTGTCTTTGCAGATGGGGGAGCTGGGGAGGTGGAACAGTGTGTCCTGGGACACTAGTGGATGTGATGAAGCCAGAGTGTGAATCCAGGCAGCCTAGACGTAGAGTCTAGTAGTCACCACAGAGAGCTGGTGACAGAACCAAAGGGCAGTGTGAAAGGTGAGGAAAATTAAATAAATGGTCCGAGTAGTCGGTGAATACGATCATCTTTACAGGACATGCAGGCTAAAAACTACGAGTCTTTTTTTCCACACCCGTCAGATTTTCAAAAATGTAAAACGCTCATTATACCCAGTGTTTGAGAGGATGTGGAATGAAGGGAACTTGCATACCCGCTGGAGAAAGTGTAAATTGGTGCCACCACGTTGGAGAGCAGTTTGGCAAGCTGAAGAACAAGCGCCCTCCGCAGCCCCCGCCAAACTCACAGATGTGTGCCCAAGAAGAGCTGTGCCAAGCGTCACTGTAGCCTTGTTTGTCATTGTAAAGAATGGAAACAGCCTAAATGTCCATCAGTAGGGGAATGGATACATCAGTTTATGGTATATGGTATATTCATACAATGGAAACCTATGCAATTGGTAAAATGAATACAATGCTGAGTGAAAACGCAAGTTGCAGAAATGATTTTAATGGTCTCTTACCATTTATATTTTGTTTAAAAATATGCAAAATGATATGCATATCCATAATTATGTGTTAAAATGTTTTTAAATGCATGTGACTATCTCATGGGAGGAAGGGAGGAAGCGAGGGAGGGAACAAGGTTGGCAATGGGAGGTATCCACTGTGACAGGCTTCTGCCGAGAAATCTGAAGCAAACACGGCAAAACGTTAAGATCTTGCTAACCTGGTATGTGGTGTGCATTACGTTCATGTTATTTGCTTTTAATGACTTGAAATACTTGCTGAAAAGCAATACAGTGTAATAAAAATGTACATGTTAAGATGAGAAAAACAACAGTGATCACTGAGCATTAAGGATGAAACAAGTGAAAAATAATCTTGAAAGGAGAGAAATGTAAGGAAGACCAAGGGCAGGGAACCCGAGGTGAGGCAAGTGTGGGAAATGGGTCATTCTGAAAGGGTCCAAATGGCGGAGGCAGTGGTGGTGTCAGTGCCAGTCGCACCGTGTGTAAGTTACCACCACGTGGGAGCCAGGCACAGGGAGATCGCACTGGGAATGTGGGGAACGGGCCTGGAGTGGGGGCGGAGCGGTGAAGACACGCTGCTTCCTGTCACCGCTTGTCCCTGCTGAGTCCTGTAGCCAGAGGGAGGTGTGCTGTGTGTCCCAGAACCCTGGGCTTGGATGGCATGCCTTTTATTCTGGTCTGGAAGTTCACGTTTCCAATACAGTTTGGTAGTTAAAGGGCATTTTAGAATGATAGTTGTAACTGAAGTAATTTGAAATTTTCAGTTTAGTTACTCATCATATAACATAAATCTATTAGAACTCAGCTTGTGAAATAGTGGGCAGATATAAATGACTGCGCTCTCTCATCTGAATTTCTCTGAGACCAGAGGTATAAATCAACTCAGTTGTATGTTCTGAGATTTTTTTCTTTTTTGGTAAGAACATTTATTTTGTAACCCCCAGAGGTAGAAGTATTTCCTAGAAGAAATGAGCTTAGAAAACAAGTTGTAGTCCTGGTTGGTTTACTCAGTGGATAGAGCATCGCCCTATAGACTGAAGGGTCCTGGATTCAATTCCAGTCAAGGGCACATACTTTGGTTGTAGGCTTCTCCTTAGCCCTGGTTGGGGCCTGTGTAGGAGACACAACCAATCACTGTGTCTCTCATCAATGTTTCTCTCCCTCTCTCTTTCCCTCAAAATCAATAGAAAAATATCCTTTGGCCGAGACTGGTTTGGCTCAATGGATAGAGCGTCGGCTTGGGGACTGAAGGGTCCCGGGTTCGATTCCGATCAAGGGCATGTACCTCGGTTGCGGGCATATCCCCAGTAGGGGGTGTGCAAGAGGCAGCTGATCGATGACTCTCTCTCATCGATGTTTCTAACTATCTCTCTCCCTTCCTCTCTGTACAAAATCAATAAAAAAATATATTAAAAAGAAAAAAAAGAAAAATATCCTTTGGTGGGGATTTAAAAATATTTATATGAAAAGTTATAGAGGTACAGGAAGGGCCTTTGGAGCTTGGGAGTGAGGAAGCTAAGAGGAAACTAATGGTTAAGTGCCTGATGGGGCAGAGGAGAGGAAAAGGCAAGGAAAGGGAGAACACCAGGGTCTGAGATTTTTAAAAATCCTAGTGTGTGGGAGGAGCTTAGTGCGAGTGTAGGTTTGTTGACTTAATTCTCTTATCTGTGTGGTTTATTTTCACTTATTAGCTGCTGAATTTGCTTTTGAAGAAAACAGTTTTTTCAATTGGCCCTGATCACTGGCCAGGCCAAGGGACCCCACCCATGCACGAATTCATGCACCGGGCCTCTAGTAATAAATATAAACTACTAGAGGCCCAGTGCACAAGATTTGTGCACTGGGGGAGGAGGGTTCCTCAACCAGGCCTGGGGTTAGGCCCCTGGGATCGGTCCTAAGCTGGCAGGCAGACATCCTTCTTGCAGTCCAGGACCCCTCACTCGTTACCACCATCTTGCAGCACCACCATCTTGCAGCACCACCATCTTGCAGCGGAGGCCGGAGATGCTCCCGCCACTGCCACTACCTTCACCAGCAGTGAGGCGGCTTCTGGCTGAACAGAGCTCTCCCTGTGGGAGTGCACTGACCACCACGGGGCAGCTCCTGCGTTGAGTGTCTGCCTCCTGGTGGTGAGTGTCAGAGCGGCCAGTCAGTCGATTTGCAAATTATGCTTTTATTATATAGGATAATGTAGTAAACATTCAACACATATTATTGGGTTCAGTTTATAAGTAGATAAAAAAATGAACCAAAACAGACATTATCCCTGTGTTCTAGACCAGCGGTTGGTTGCCAATCGGTAGTCTGTGGACCACTGGTGGTCCGTGAGGTCCAAAAGGTTGGCGACTGCTGGTCAGACAATGGGCCAGCAGTGTGAAGGCCTGTGGTGGAAGGGAGCATGTTGCATTCATGGGGTTAGTGGTGCGCCCACTGAACTGAATACAGAGACGGGGGTGGGGGGGAGGTGGTCAGGCTATACTAAGGCGGGTCTCATAGGCTACGTTAAAGCTGCCACTCCTTACGAGAAAGATTGGACTGAGGAGCTGCATGATTAGTACCTTAAAGAGGCCAGTCTGGCTGCAGTGGGCGAGTGTGTGGAGGGGATGCAGCGTGATGAGCAGGAGGCTGCTGAGGTGCTCCAGGCGGGAAGTGGTGGCCCAGAGGGGAATGTCAGTGGGAATGCAGAAGAGGGAGGATTTGAAATATTTTGGAAGTAAAAACAAGTTGCTTATAGTTTTGTGTTTGGAACTATTCTGAGGTTTCTGCTTCAGCAGCTTCATGGATTATAGGCCCACTCCCTGCCACTGAGGTCTCTGGAAGAGAGAAATTTGACTTCACTCTTGAACATACTGAGTTGAAGTGCCTTTGAAGGATCCATGTTGGAATGTTGGAATGTACCAACCATGAGTTACGTGGGTCTGGAAAGGATGGGTGGAGACAGGTGTTTGGGACAGTTAATCTCGGTGGACTTGTGGAGATGGGTGACATTGCTCATAGAAGTGGCTCTTAGCATAGACTGCACATTGGAATCTTTTGATTGTTGAAGAAATAACCCCCTCCCCCAGGCTCTGCTTTAACTAATTGGGTGTTGGGCTTCTAGAAGCTCCCAGAGAGTACTGCTGTGCAGTCAAGATTGAGACCCACTCCTGGAGAGCATAAGCTGAGAGAGGAGAGGGGCTAGGACTGAGCCTGGGGGCACACAGTAGAGACCAGTTAGGGGAGGATGAACCTGCCAGGAGACTGCTCTGCTGCCAGAGAGGTGGCAGGGAAACAGTGTGGCTTCAAGGAGGTAAGTGTGGCCTGCAGGGCCTGTTGCTGCTGGGAATTTGGATTTAGCAGTGTGGGCGTGGTTTAGTTCCCGGAGGGGGATGGGGAAGGGCGGTGTTAGTTGGAAGCTTGGAGAGAAGCTAGGTTAGAGCAGATTGAAAAATGAGAATGAGGGAATGGAGACAGCATAGGCAGCTGTTGGAGGTATTTGAGGAGAGGCAGTGAGGAGCAGAAAAGGTGTGCTGTTGTATTGGGATGTTTTGGCTACAAATAACAAAACTCTGATTTAACTGGTTTAAATGGTGAAAAAAACTTACCTTATTCAGAGTTCCAGAAGAAGGAGTTTCAACAGTGTTACCAAAGACCTAGGCTTTTCCCAGCCCACTGAGTGACCTCCGGCTGCCACTGCAGGATGTGAGAAGCTACTATAATTCAGACATCAAACCGGATAGTACAGTCTCCAGCAGAAGGATGACTTTGTTGTAATCTTCAAAAATAAAAATAAAAAAATACTGAAAAGTGTACAGTTCATTAGTGTATAGGTTGAATTTGCAGAAACCAAACAACCGTAACTAGATCACCACCCCAATATCCCAGAAGCCTCCTTGCTCCTAGTCACCACCCACCTCCCCCGCAGGATAACTGCTATGCTGACTTCCAGCACCATTGGTTATTTTTGCCTGTTTTTGTGCAATATAAAAAAAAAATAGTATGTATACAGTATGTGCTCCTTTATGTTTGGCTTTCAGCATTGTTTTGAGATCCATATTGTTGCATGTAAAGTTGTAAAGTGTTCATTATTGCATGAATATACTGCATTTTATCCATTCTGTTGTTGATGGGCATTTGGGTAGTTTCTAGTATTTGGGTTTTATAGGTGGTGACATTGTGAACATGTATACTCATTTCTGTTGAGTGTATAATTAGGGGCAGGGTATCCTTATATTTAGCTTTAGTACAAAATTTCCAATATGGTTGTGTGATTTTACACTCCAACCAGCAGCATATGAGAGTTTCAATTCCATGTCTTCGCTAATAATTATTTTGTGTCATTTCATTTGGACATTCTGGTGGGTGTGTAATGATCTAGTGATATTTAAGTTGAGCATCTTTTCATTTGCTTATTGACTACTTGGATTTTCTCCTTTGTGAAATGCCTGTTTGGATTTTGAGTTGAAAGCCTTTATTTATTAGTAGTTGTTTTTTTTTTTAAAAGATATGAAGTCATTGTCACATATTTGAATTACAGATATTTTCTCTGACTTGCCTTTTTACTCTTGATGTTTTCACAAACAGAAGTTACTAATTTTAATATAGTATAGTTAGCCAATTATTTCCTTTATGGTAAGCATTTTTGTGTTTTGTTTCTAATCTCTGCCAGCACAAAGCACCAGAACATTCTGTTTCTTCTAAAATCTCGACTGTTTAATTTTGGTGTTTAGATTTATAATCCATCTGCAGGTGGTTTCTATATTTAGTGTGAGGTGGGGGTCAGATGATGTGAATGTCCCATTGACATAATATTGTTTCTTAAGACTACCTTTTCTCCATGTCATGTGATGTCACCTTGGTTGTATAGATCAGGTGACTGTAGGTACGGGTCTGTTTCTGATTGCTATATCCCATTCTGTTGATCAGCTCATTTATCTTTAGATAGTGTTTTCTTAAAAACAAAAGTATATAGCCTTTTAGTGGGTATTATGTAGTAGTATGTTACCTAGTTTTGTTCTTGTAATCTCGTTTTCAGAGTGGTGATTCCCCTTAGGTCTCATTTCCAATGAGAAAGCAGGCTGGAGAGCTTTTAACTTTCTACAGCCCACAGGGATTGGGCTTCCGTGCTCGGTCCACTGTAGCTTAGCAGAGGTGTTGTGTGAAAGGCCTGGGAGTTTATTTCTGGAATCTTGCTAATACACAAAAATAGTGCAAAGAACTATACAACGAATAGCACATGGGGCATAGAGTGAGGTGAAGATGAGATGTGTGCAGGAAATGCCCTAGAAATGTAGTTATTCCTGAGTTGTGACTGTGACTCTGGATGCCCTTTTCCCTTTGTTTTACTTTTCTGTATTTTCCAAATTTCCTATAATGGACATTTATGGATGCTTAAAAATTAAAAAAAAAAAAATTTAATTAGGTTATATACGGAAAATTCAAAAAGTACAAATAGAAATGTAAGATGATATATATGCTATATTAAAATAAAAACGAATATTTTATTTCTTGTTTTTCTTCTTAGAAATGCACTTGGTGATGGCAAGAGAGCCATTATTCTGAAGAACAACTGGTCAAAGGTAGGCTTCTTTTATATTTTACCTTGGGCAAATAATGCCATCCAACTTGGAAAAAAATCTAATCACAGGATGTACATTTGTATGTAAAGATGTGGATAAAATAGGAACCTTCAGTTCCATAGTCAGAAAGGAGGCGGATTGTTTTACAGAGTTAGAGAATGGGTTCAGTGAGGCTGCAGGTGTCTGAGGGCACGGGTTGCCTGTAGGCATCTTGAGGCCCTTGAAGGCACTTTAATCATTGAGCTGTCAACATTCCTCTGGATGTATTACAGACTGATTGAAAAGTGAAACGTAAAGCTTAGAAGGAACTATAGAAGATGGTGTTTGTATATAAATTCTTAGAGAAAACACAAATTTGACTTTATCAAACTTAAAAACTCTTGTATGTCAAAACACACCATGAATGAAATCATAATCTGGAAGATCATTTGTCATATATATAACTTATATAATTGATAGGATTTTTATCTAGAATATGCAAAGAGCTAAATAAAAAGCTTGGTAGAAATAGGCCAATAAACAAGCATTTCACAGAAGAATTCTGAATGGGAAATAGAAAAACACTAAGCCCTGTTTCCCAGTCATTAAAATAGTACAGAGACAGAAAAACAAAATCAAGAGAGCAGAATAGAGAGCCTCCAAACAGACGTACATGTACATGAGTTAATAAAACAATGTGATACTGGTTGGGTCCTTCAGATTGGCAAAAATTAATGAGACAATAGCCTTGAGTATTGGTGAGTGTCTGTACCAACCGGAACCCTCGATAAACCAGTGGGTTGAATTGGTTACAAGCACATTGGAGAGCATTATGATGTGCGTACACAGTCATTACTTGATTCTAAGTGTGAACCCAACAAATTTTCTTGCTTATGGGTGTACAGTGAGATGTCCAGGTTGGTCATTGCACCATGTTTTAATGGTGCAGAAGTGCAAATATCTAAGTGTCCATTAATCAAGCAGTGATGATTGTGGTTTTTCACTTTGTTACTAGGATTTATCAGATCTGTCCCCGTCTTGAACATCCATTATTTCTCTGACCTCAGACCTTCTGCTCTCCCCTTTTTTCACTCCCTCATTCACTCTTCGTTAGTCTGTTGCTCTCCTTTCAGTTCCTTAAACATGCCAGGCCCACTCCCCACTTGTACTTGCTCTTCCCTGTGCCTGGAATGAGAGTACCTTCCCCAGAGCATGAGCTGCCCTATGGCCCCCTGGCTTCCTTTGGTTTTCACTGTGGGTCCTTTTCACAGTGAAGCCTTCCCTGGCCACCGTGCTACACGCCAACCTGCCCTTCCTATGGCTCTCCTCTTTCCCTGCTTGACTTTGCTTCTTGGCATTTATTGTTAGTAAACATATTGTACTAGTATGCACTACTTACAGTATGTTGCTTATGGTGTGTGTGTCTCCAGTATAATGTGAGCTCCATCAGGACAGGTTTTTTGTTTGGTTCATTCTTGAATCTGGACTGCCTGACACATACAGGCACTCATTGAGTAATATTTGTTGACTTAGTGAATGAATGAATTGAACACTGGATTGCAGCTTAAATGAATTAACTGGCTTATCAATAGATTTAAAAAACAATATTGAATAAACAAAGCAGTAAAAGTATAATACTCTAGAAAAATATTTATCAAACTCATGATAGTGTTTGCTTCTGGGCAGTGAGAGACAGGAAAGATTAAAGGTACAAAGGAGAGTTCAGCTTTATTTGCATAGTATTATTTCTAGCATTAAAGAATCTGAAGCCAGTACAACAAAATGTTAACAGTTAATTCTGGTGTTTGTTATAGTAATTTATATTTTTCTAAATTATAAAAATAGTCTGAATTTTTTAAAAGAGTTTCATTAAGACTCAGAAAGATTCATGTTTCAGACTTCATTTCTGGCTTTTCATAATTTGCTTTTATTTATTACTAGAGACCCGATGCACAAAGATTCGTGCAAGAATGGGCCTTCCTTATTCTCTCCGACACCGCCTTCGGTCTGGCGGAGCCCCCTTTTCGCTCCGGCATGGAACTGCCTTTCCGCCTTCCCACACTGCCCAGAGGCCCAGAGCAGCTGGGGCGGGGCGCTCGACGCCTGCACATGCAAATTACTCCGCCATCTTTGTTGGGTTAATTTGCATACTCGCTCCTGATTGGCTGGTGGGCGATTCGCAGGTACGGTCAATTTGCATCTTACTCTTTTATTAGTGTAGATTATTTTTAAGTTATTATTTTTTAATCCTCATTCAAGGATATGCTTTTGTTGATTTATTTTAAAAATATGTTTTCATTGATTTTTAGAGAGAGGGGAATGGAGAGGGAGAGAGAAAGAGAGAGAGAGAGAGAGAGAGACACATTGATCAGTTGGCTCCTGTACATGCCCTTTGGTGAATGGGATGACACACAAACCAACTGAGTCACACCAGCCAGTGCCATAATTTGTTTTTAAGCCAGAGTGAGTAGAATCATAGAATTTTAGAGCCTTCAATTTATAATTCAGGTTGTTTAGGGGTGTAAAACCTGGGGATTATGAAATTTCTCAAGTGGACTTCTGCATCCAACTTTTGGAGTCACTTTCTAAATACGTTATTTACAGATAAAGAAATTAAGTCTCAGAAAAGTATAGTGACTTTGCAAGTAAAAGACAAAACTGGATTGAGGGTGATATTTGTTGCTGTTTTCAATATAAGTCATTGTTGTGCTTGAACAGTCTTTGCTGACCTCTGCACCTGGCATTTGGCAACTGCTCCATAAATATTTTCAGAATGAATGGATGGTAGAATTCTTAATATTAAAACTTAGACCATGCTATTGGTTTCCCAGAGATATCTTTTGCTATTTCAACTTAGAAAAAGAGCACTAAAGTTTTAAAATTACTTTGAGTACCTTATTTAGAATGTTTACTCATGACTTGGTTTATCAAACAAAATATTTACTCTTCTTTTTAGAACAGTTATAGATTCACAGCAAAATTAATAGAAGGAAGGTACAGAGATTTCCCATAATCCCATTACCCCACGCACATATATCCTCCTCCATTGCCAGCATTCCCCCATAGAGTGGTGCAGTGTGAAATTGCTGAACCTCCACAGGCACATCATCATCACCCAAAGTCCAGTTTAACTTGGGGTTCACTGCCTTGGTGCTGTACATTCTATAGGTTTGGACAAATTTATAATGACATGTATCACCATTGTGCTTCATAAGGTGTATTTTCATTAAATGAAAGGATAGTTTTCTTGTTTTTTTCCAAATTAGTATTTTTTGTATATTCCTTTGTATTGGACTTATTAGGATGGCATTGGTTCATAAATTACATAGGTTTCAGGTGTAGAGTTCTCTAATACATCAACTGCATATTATATAGTGTGCTCCCCGTCAAGTTTCCTCCCATCACTATACTGTTTACCCCCCTTTATTCTTTTTGCCTCCCCTACCTCCCTTTCCTTCTGGTAATCGCCACACTATTGCCTGTATCTCTGAGGTTTTTGTTTTTGTTTTTTTATCGCATAGAATCAGAATGGTCTTTGTAAAGTGTGCAGAAAGAGGAAACAGCTCTGGCCCCAGAATAATAGATCAGGGTTCTTTGGCCTGTGAGTGAGTGACATTAGGCAAGTTCCTAACCTTTTCACTTGGAAGTCACTGCTCCTGGGGAGATGCTGAGCCTAAAATGGGAGTTTGGTTGGTGAGTAGCTGGCTAGAGGAGAGTTCGTTGCATTAGCCCAGGTTTGATCATGTTAGCTCTCTAGATTAAAATGTTCATGCTTGTTACAGAAGATTTCCCAAAATGCATAAGTGGGGCCAACCAGGGCTGTGGCTCTGTACCAAAAGCAAAACAGAACAAAACCCTGATCATTAGGATTAAGAGGAAATCAGTGGTTTTGGACCTTTTTTTTCTTAAAGCCAACAAGTGCACATAGAGGAAAAAAAAGAATGAAGAGCTGATAAGAGAGCTATGGATAGAGGGCTAGCTGAGCTTACCTTGGGCCCATGCTCCTCTTCAGAGGTGGGAAAGCTGCTGCACTAGCTGACTGTCCTTCCTGCTCTCAAATTCCATGGGTTTCCAAACTGTAAGGAATGTAATCGCGTGGAGACTACTGCTGCCTTGAAGTATTGTGAAACCAATTTGAATTATTTATATGAATGAATTTTATACTTCATTTGGGATAAAATTATTTCACTCTGTAGTAAAATATAATATAGGTAATATTTTTTTCTTTGGGCGTACAAAAAAAATCTCTTTAAGTGAAAATGCTGATCCCTAGGCAGTTGTTAAACATTATTATGAATACTGTTCATCGCTTTTCACTTAGCTCATTTCAGTAATTTTATATCCTGGAGGTATTAACATTTTTATTTATTTTTCATTGGTAGGCTCTAATTAACACTTTAAGTAACTAATCAGATTGCAAATGAAATATTTTTCCTTATTGATTTCCTTTAACTTAAACATATTTTTTGAGAAAAATTAAATTTTATCTTTTTGGAACAGGGTCATTATCGTTACTGTGCTGCTCTTTCTTTGCTGGGAGAATATGACTGGGCCCTGCAAGCAAACATTAAAGCTCAAAAGCTCTGTAAAAGTGACCCTGAGGGAATTAATGACCTAATTCAGCAGCATGCTAAGTTACAAAAACAAATGGAAGATTTGCAAGGTATTTCACCTAAGATTCTTTTCATTTCAGTCGAATTCTTTTAAAACTTTTGAGGGTGGGCTTCTTGGATTAATGGAGGACCATAAATCAATGCTCAGGTGATTTGAATTTACTTTGTTATCTTGGTTGAGTCATTTAAGTTTCCATTTCTGTCTAGAATTATATTAGTGTTATATTCCATTAGGTAATTATAAATGATTGATATTTTATTTTTATTTTTTATTTTTTTTTATTTTATTGATTTTGTACAGAGAAGAAGGGAGAGAGAGAGATAGAGAGTTAGAAACATCGATGAGAGAGTCATCGATCAGCTGCCTCTTGCACACCCATTACTGGGGATATGCCCGCAACCAAGGAACATGCCCCTGACAGGAATCGAACCCGGGACCCTTCAGTCCCCAAGCCGACGCTCTATCCATTGAGCCAAACCGGTCTCGGCATGATTGATATTTTAATTTGAAATATTCAGCAATGAATTATTACATACTCTTGCATAGAAAATATTCCTTCTTGAATTTTGAAATAAATTACATCCTTTTTGAAACAAAATTGTTTTAAAATTATCTCTTTTATTATTATAGTTATTTCCTGAAGAAAAGTCCCTTCAATAGCATTGTTTGGTGTTTTTGCACCAAATTTGTGGCTGATTTTATATATCTCAGTAATTTGCTGTGCAGGCTAGGAATTTACAATCCCTTACTCTACACTCTCAGTGTAGGTCTTTCCTGTTTTTTCTTCTCTGGGTATTTGGTGTCTTATGGAGCAAATGTCATCCAACATAACGTGATCATAAGATTGTGAGCTCCTTGAAACAGGTACCATCTCTGATTCACATTTCTGGAGTGCTGCATTTAGTCAGTGACCACATCCAATGGGATTGCAAATAATGGCTGTAGAACATTTTAACAAGCTCATCAACTAAAAGCATCTCAAAATGTAAAATTGGTTAGGCTTACTTTTCAGTTTTCTGAATTTGAAAATCTTTTACAGTATATGTTATCAATTCACCATTTACTGTGTATGTGATTGATTTTTATAGGCGGAACATCAACTAGGAATCCAGTTAGAGTCTTTTATGAAAGCAGGTAAGTTATTAGGAATGGCTTTGCCCTGTGAGTTTAAGAATTTCTGTGTTTGATGCTTTAGTAGCTAATAGCAACCACAGTGAGGTTGGGGGTGGAGGATGACAGGTGGTATTAAAGTGTTCCTTGGAAAGAACAGGTGACCTGTGAATTGTCAGATGTATTTGCCCCCTCTTTTACTAAACTATTTGCATATGTGTGTATTAGCTATCAGTAGCTTTAGCCTATGGAAAGGAGTGGAGTGATTATAGGATGTTACTGTGTTTGAATGGGACCAGTTTTGGTCATCTGGATGGTCCTGGCAGCAGAGAGCAGGGACACAGCCGTTGCCTTTTAACCCTTAGCCTCTTCTGGAAACAACTGCCTTGAGACTCCCGGTATTTTTTGCAAAGGCTGAGATGCTTCCTGTAGAAATACTAGTAGGCAGCGGATAGACTCAAGTATACTTGCAGTAAAGCCAATAGCACCCAGGGTCTGCTTTTGTTACTGAACAATTAAAGAAGATTAAGCTTTTCCTCACATGCTTAAGATACTGAAGCTGTTAATTTAAAACAAGGAGACTTACTTATTTTAATATTAGGAACCAGAATACACTTCTTGAGCTGTTAATCTATTTTAAGTTTTTTAAATTGTATTTTGGATTTTAATACCAAATGTAAAATAATGTTTATGTATAAGGCCCACTCTCAGAGATAGGGATCTTTTTATTTTATATATATAATTGCTTTTAGAGAGGAAGGGAGAGGGTGGGGGAGAGAGAGAGAAACATCAATGATGAGAGAGAATCATTGATCAGCTGCCTCCCGCACACCCCCCACTGGGTATTGAGCCCACAACCCAGATATGTGCCCTTGACTGGAATCAAACCTGAGACCTTTCAGTCGGCAGACTGACGCTCTATCCATTGAGCCAAACCAGTTAGGGTAGTAGGGATCCTTTTAAAACAATCTTGTTTTCAAGAAAAAAAGGCTGAATTTGCTGGAACTTGTTTCTTTGAAAGTTAACTTTTTTTAAAGAGCATACTGATCAATAGAAATAAAATAATTATTCCTTTTATCCCCACTCAGAGTCTACACACCTAGTCTAACATCACCTGCGTTTAGTACTTCACTTAACTTTGTAGAGATTGAAAGAGATTCCGAAGAAAGCTACCACGAAATGGCATACGGTAGCAATCAACATCTAACGGTAAGCTCAGTTAAAAACTAAAAATGAAATTATTTCCAGTATCGTCTCATATGTTTGCAATAATATTTTGGTAAAAGGTGAAATTGAATATCTTGTTGATATGAACTTTTTTTTGCCTATTGATATAAAGAGAATGATTCTATCTTTTAAATAAATATTTGGGCTACCTCCTATAATTACATAAAAATAATATTTTATCTCGGCCCAAGATGTTTCTGCAGCCTCTGCTGCTCCTCACCGTAGCCAAAGCCCTTGACTCTGTGCTGTGCTCAGCTGAACCTTGGTCTGATAGCTTCTTAGGCACTGCTAGGCCTCTGGCCTGGTCCTGGCACCAGGGTCTGAGGCAATCTGCACCTGAGTTTTTTTCTGAACTGTAGTGTGCTCAAAACTTAGCAGATATCACCAAGTCCACATTTACATTTCCCTCCAGTGTACGATGGGGAAAAGGAAAATGGTGTCTTGGGTTATGTGGGAGCCCCTTTCAAGTCCCGCGTGGTTCAGGATTCTGGTTCGGGTTTGGGTTCTGGAGAAGGCCGCACACAAATGAAAGAGACTAGAAAAGTATTAATTTGGGAATATTGGGGTCCAGGTGGGAGTCCACTTCTAGGGGGAAGACTACACACTGCTCTGGCCTTGCTATCCTTTTTATTGAGACTATGGGATACACCCATAGCCCTAAGGCAGGGAACTTCAGTAACAGAAATACATAAGACAAACAGAGGTGGAGGCTGCTTCAGCTGGCAGTATTTCAACTACACAGTGAGTGGTTAGAGCAATTAAGGTTGTTGACCAGCTTCCCGGCTTCCTGTCCACGTCTCTCTATTAGTGAAACAGTGATTGGTTTCCGGCAGGGTTGATGGATAGTAGTCATTGGAGAGAACTTTTTAAACCCACTTTGTAGTTATATTTGTTTGTTAATAATATCCGAGGATATTATTTTCATTGATTTTAGAGAGAGTGAAAGAGAGGAAGTAAGGGAGGGGGAAAAGAGAGAGAAATATCAATGTGAGAAAGACACATTGATTGGTTGCCTCCCGCCAAGCCCCAATTGGGGCCAGAGATCAAACCTGGGACCCAAGTATGTGCCCTGGACTGGGAATTAAGCCCATGACCCTACAGTGCACAGGCAGATGCTCTAACCACTGAGCAACACCAGACCAGAGCATAGTTCTTTTGTTAATAATGAAAATCTCAGAGAAGCTGTGTTCATTTAGGGAGAGCAGCCTCAGGAAAGATGTGATAGTACTGACTCAGTACTGAACAGTTGCCCTGCCTGGCCTCATGCTAGGTGTCAGAAATGGAATTGTCATTGGAAAATTTATCATACCATAATCTGTTATCATCAGTTATCATTTTGTGTGTTTATTCACTTAAACTTAATAACCACCTCGCTATGTTAGGCACTTGAATAAATTTTGTTATAATCCACTTTTATTATTTAGCTATCCATGTCTCTGTCTTTCACTTTTTTCCTTTTGTAAGTCTCACTAATTTTATTTTCATGGGTAGGTGGCAGATGAAGCTTTGAATATAGATGATGGTGACTGTCATCCTGAATTTCCACCACCATCAGGTGAGTTTTTCCCTGTAAGTCGATGCTGAGTCCATGTGGTGGTGTCTAAACTTCTGTGCCCCCAGATTCGCACAAGCCTCGCTTATATCTGCTCTTGCTGTCCTTTTACTTCGCAGTGCTTCTGTGTTAAAACATTGGTTATTCATTTGAAACCAGTATTCAGTCTTTTCATGTTATTTAATCTAATTTTGGAGCTCCAACTAAAATTGATGGAAAGGAAAGATGAAACTCTACGTGGCTTGCTATCTAATTTCTATTTGGCAAGGTGTTTTTTTCCTAAATATATATTTTTATTGATTTCAGAGAGGAAGGGAAGGGAGAGAGAGATAGAAACATCAAAGATGAGAGAATCATTGATCGGCTGCCTCCTGCACCCCTCACCCCCAGTAGGGATCATGCCTGCAACCCAGGCATGTACCCTTGACTGGAGTCAAACTTGGGACCCTTCAGTCCGTAGGCTGATGTTTTATCTTCTGAGCCAAACTGGCTAGGGCAGTGGTCAGCAAACTCATTAGTCAACAGAGCCAAATATCAACAGTACGATTGAAATTTTTTTTTTTGAGAGCCAAGTTTTTTAAATTTAAACTATATAAGTAGGTACATTGTTCTTAACTTAGTTAGGGTACTCCTAAGCTGGCCTTTGCTAAAAACTATAGGAGCAAAAGAGCCGCATGTGGCTCGGGAGCTGCAGTTTGCTCTGACTTGCCTCTGCATCTCTCCCCAAAGCTCCCATCCGATTCCCCTGACCCCATTGCTGTGCCCTCTTCTGCACAACTTTGCATGTCTGTCCCCGACCAGCAGCACAAGGCTCCCTCCTCCTGCCAGGGACAAGGCTGAGCTCATAGAGCTGGAGGAGCAAGAGGAAGCACAGGGCCTGTAATTCAGTATTTCCTTTTCTTCTTAATGGGATTGCTGTTTAATTATTGCAAGAAATGTCTTTTTCTGTCATCTAATTGTAAACTACCTGAAAACAGAAACTTAGTCTATCTCTCTGTGTCTGCTCTAGGCTTACATAATAATGACCATTATAATTTATAATTATTTCATAGCATACATAGACAAACATCATCAGTAGCTTATTTTTTTGTCTTACCTGTTTGTAGTTAATGCTCACAATATTACTTCCTTTGCTCTCTTATACAGTTTACTTAGTTTTTATTTTACTTTCATGCTCATAGATTATTATGTCCAGATTTCAGGAACAAATACTTTTGTATTCACAGGCCAGTCTCCAAAACATAAAGGAAAACAAAAATCTCGAAACAATGAGTTGGAGTTCAGGTATGTTTTTATCTAAGATACTGTTTTTTCTCCTAATGTCCTCCTTCCGAGAAAAAAAAAAATAAATCTCTTTCAAGTAGTAGCTACCTTTATGTATGTATATTATACCTCAAGTCCTTTTCAAATACCAAAGGCATGTCTTTTGGAGACCATCATTTTTTACTAGAGCAGTGGTCAGCAAACTCATTAGTCAACAGAGCCAAATATCAATAGTACAATGATTGAAATTTTTTTTGAGAGCCAAATTTTTTATTTATTTTATTTTTTAATATATTTTTATTGTTTTTTTTTACAGAGAGGAAGAGAGAGGGATAGAGAGTTAGAAACAACAATGAGAGAGAGTCATTGATCAGCTGCCTCTTGCACACCCCCCACTGGGGATATGCCCGCAACCAAGGTACATGCCCTTGAGCAGAATTGAATCCAGGACCTTTCAGTCCACAGGCCAATGCTCTATCCACTGAGCCAAACTGGTTTTGGCAAGAGCCAAATTTTTTTAAACTTAAACTTCTTAATGCCACTTTTTCAAAATAGACTCGCCCTGTCCATGGTATTTTATGTAAGAGCCACACTCAAGGGTCCAAAGAGCAGCATGTGGCTCATGAGCCACAGTTTGCCAACCATGGACTAGAGAATTCTGAATCCTGGATGTTAATACTGATTTCTGAAAGTCATATTACAGATATATTAGTATTAATTTTTTTAAAACTCCAAAATACTTGGTCATAAGAGGAAAAAATATTCAGAGAAGTATAAAGTACAAATTAGTTGCCTTCCCTATTCAACTTACTGCATTTCCCACACTTCTCCAGTAGCTTCCTATAGGAACTCACTGCTAGCCATTTGTTAGCCACCGGGAAGCTCACTCTGCACACACAGGCATGGGTATGTGTATAGTCTGAGCCCCTTTGGAGCAGTTATCACTGGAGGAAAATATTAATGAACCAACCACTTATAAAATCCATTCTACCAAACATGCCCCTTAAAGTTAATGGTAGGAACTCTTACCACTTATCTTTATAGTTTATCCCCCATCGCCTACAAAATAGGAATTGCCTGCAGAGTGGAATTGTCAGTCGTACAGTAGATACAGAAGTTTGTGAAGTTAATGAAAAATGATGCTGGGCAAGCTGCAAATCCATTTCTGCCAATTATATCAGTTGTCAGTTTTTTCTTCATTTCCTAAGGCTGATTCCTCAATAGATTCTTCAAAGAGAATGATTTGAATATCAAAGCACTAAGAGGAATGAGTAAAGCCCAATTTTTTTTTTTTTTTAAAGACCATTTTTTCATGCTGCTGCAAAGTAAATACAAAGCAAAGGCATAGAATATTATGTAATTCTACTAGCGGCCCGGTGCATGAAATTTGTGTATGGGGTGGGGGTTGTCCCTTAGCCCAACCTGCACCCTCCTCCATCTGATACCGCTCAAAGGATGTCCGACTGCCTGTTTAGGCCCAGATCAGGCCTAAATGGGCAGTCGGACATCCCTCTCACAATTCAGGACTGCTGGCTCCCAACCGCTCGCCTGCCTGCCTGCCTTATTGCCCCTAACCACTCCCCTGCCAGCCTGATCAACGCCTAACTGTTCCCTTGTCGGCCCGATTGCCCATAACTGCCCTCCCTTGCCAGCCTGGTCCCCCTTAAATGTCTTCCCCCTGTAGGCCTGATTGTCCCCAACTGCCCTACCTTGCAGGCCTGGTCCCTCCTAACTCCCCTGCCCCTGCTGGCTTGATCACCCACAACTGCCCTTCCCTGCAGGCCATCTTGTGGCGGCCATCTTGTGGCGGCCATTTTGTGGTGGCCATGTTTGATCACATTTGGGCGGCCATCTTGTGGCGGCCATCTTGTGGCGGCCATCTTGTGGTGGCCATGTTTGATCACATGAGGGTGGCCATCTTGTGGCAGCCATCTTTGACCACATGAGGGTGGCCATCTTGTGTGTGTGCATGTGGCTCAAGAGCTGTGGTTTGCCATCCCCTGGGCTAGGGCAGTGGTCAGCAAACTCCTCAGTCCACAGAGCCAGATATCAACAGCACAACGATTGAAATTTCTTTGGAGAGCCACATTTTTTAAACTTAAACTTCTCCTAACGCCACTTCTTCAAAATAGACTCGCCCAGGCCGTGGTGTTTTGTGGGAGAGCCACACTCAAGGGGCCAAAGAGCCGCAGGTGGCTTGCGAGCCGGAGTTGGCCAACCACGGTTCTAAGGAATTAATCTGAACTGGGGTCACGGGAACCCTGAATTTGTAATTGGCTCGGCAGAATTGTGGGTAGCTTTAGCACCCTGGTGTGGATGGTCTGAGGTGAAGGCACCTGTGGGGCCTCCATTGACTCCAGAATTAATGTCAAAATTGAATTGTTAGACATTCAGTTGGTGTGGAGAATTGGTGTTAAAAATGATAGGCATCTGGTATCAAAAAAACACACCCATCTGGTGTTAGAAGTGGTGTCAGAAGACAGAGAACTGCTCTTTCTTCCCCTCACCAGCACTGGGTCCAGGCTTTCTGAAAGGTTCTCTCTTATTAGATTTCCCAGGAGGGGGTCACCTGTGCAGCATTTATAGGGCACACTGCTTGTTTCGGGGCTGTGTTGTCATAGATAACTGTAGATTGATAATAACTGGAGAGTCAGCACACACACATTCCCCTTCATTTGTTTCTTTTTTCAAAAGTTCTTTTTTCTCTCTTATAATTAATTTATCTGGCCTCTCTCTAGTTGTAATTTTATAGGGGTTTTTTATTGAGATTCCATTGGATTTAGAGATTAATCTGAGGAGAAATGGCATCATAGTTACATTTCTGTTCAGGATCTTGTGACTTATTACTCACTGTTTAAAATGACTTCAGTAAAAGTTTTTTGTGTTTTTTTTTTATCTAGCAGACTTTTATTTTAAATAATTCAACACAACACTCTTCTCTTTTAGCTGTAGTTCACAAGGGAACTTTCCAGCAGATTTGAAAAACCTCTTGGACAAACAGTTCTCTAAATCTTCCAAAGCTGCACACCAGGTACAGAAAAGGCTTTCCCACAGAAAAAGCAACTCTGGGACAAACCGCTTTTCAGGAGAGCCCAATTTACCCACGTACATCTCTAAGATTTGTTTGTTAGACTTTTATTTGCGGGCATGTTATTTAAGATGTGACTGCTAAGTAACAAACTTTATTAATTTACAAACTAACCTTTCAGTTATGTTAACCAGAGATTAAAGTAGCGATTGACACTGAAATTGTTGCTTCCCAAAGGAAACAATTTGTTTCTTGTCCTGTTCGCAGGACTTTGCTAATATAATGAAAATGCTGAGGAGCCTGATCCAGGATGGGTACACAGCTCTGCTGGAGCAGCGGTGCCGCAGTGCGGCCCAGTCCTTCTCGGAGCTGCTCAACGGCCTGGATCCGCAGAAAGTAAAGGTAGGATTGCCTCTCCTAACTCGGCAGCAGTGCTGAGGGCTCCAGATGCAGGCGGAGGAGAACCAGGGCTCTCACTTACCTGTCACCAGGGACCTTTGCCGCGCGGGGAGCGCGTGAGGAACAGGGTGCGCGCTGACCCAGCCTGCATGCCTGCGTTCGCCGTGCCACTCTCTCCTTGCTCTCCAGTCGGTGTCCCTTGGGCCTCCTGCCTTCTCTCTTGATAAACTATGAAAGCAAGGTTGTGGACCAGTTTTAATCACATGTTCTCATTCAGAAAGAAAGTGATAGCGAGGCAAATACTTTATACACGCCTTGTAAGGCAGCAAATAAATGTACCCACGAACATTCAAAAGAGAGTCACTTCTGTTATTCTATTATGAACCACGCCTTCAAGGAACTCCGAGACAGTGAGTCTGTGTTTTAGATACTTGATAGCAGTCTATTTTTGCAAAATGTATTTTCTAATTCAGTTTGACCTATATCAATCATAGCAGTGAGCGAGATTTTTATTACACTTTTTTTTCTGTTGTGGCTCATAGGTTGGTATGATGCAAATTGGGCAGAATTAACTTCAGATTTTTAACTGAAACATTTTTATTGACAGCAATTGAACCTGGCCATGATTAATTATGTCTTAGTGGTGTACGGACTTGCTATTTCTCTCCTTGGAATAGGACAGCCTGAGGTAAGATTTGTAACAGAAATAATAACTAAAATATGTCATTGATTTTATAAGATATGTAAACACAGTTGTTTTCCCATATGCGCTTATTTCCATCTGTATACTTTCTTGCTGATTTTTTCTGAAATGCCTAAGTTTAATTTAGTTTGTGTTATTTTTTGAAAAGAAATTTTATTTTGTATTCTCATTAGAAAAAAGCTGTCAGATAGCCAGCAGAAATCTACTTTTTGTATGAAAAGTAAAGGACATAATGATAGATTTCAGAAACATGCTGAGGGATAAAGGCAAGTTGGAGAACATAAACATCGTGATACCACTGAGGTACTATTTAGAAAATACACATCGAGGGCTGGCTGTGCGTCTTGTAACGGTTACAAACATGAACTAGCCCTACATCAAATTTAAGGTAATGGCTGCTTTTAGTGATGGAGGAAAGGAGCGGGCCTGGGGAGGTTAGGAAAGAGAGTTCAATTTTGTTTTATTTTATTTTTAACATAAAAATGACAATATAGTATATTTTGTTCTGGGTGGTGAGTACTTGGATATTTTTTATTTTCCAGATTGTAGTCTTTCCATAACCACATAGTTATACTGGGTTTTTCAGGGGTTTTTTGTTTGTTTTTTTTAAAGATTGAAATGGCTCTAGAATTATCTCAGGTGTAATATTCTTTTGCTGCCAATATGGGCTCCTAACTTCCTTGGCTAGATGAAGGCTTAACTCTTAATTGCTACTTAATGAGGAGCAAGTCATTTTTTATGTTCACTCGCCCAGTGGCCCGCAGTGCCTGCAGTTCATTTTCCTAGTAGTCTGCTTCTTTCCTTGTTCTGGTTGTGACAGGTGAATATCTTCCATTAAGACCTGCCCATTGTTTAGATTGTTGGAGACAAATTTCATGATCTCAATTCTTTTATTCTTGGCAGAGCAATAATAAAGATTTTATGTTTGCCTTTTTGGAATTGAAGAGATAGTTTATTGCATTTGTGATTTACTTTGAAGTAGTGAGACTGATCACAGAAATTAAACAATGTGATGAAACTTGAACCTTTAAAAGAATTTAATTATTCAGAGTAGCCCCAGCCAGAAGGAAGCGATATACTTACTCCAGTACAGCCCTTGCTTAAGTCACGTTTGCCATGCCTCCTTTGGAACTGGCCTCAAAGCTTCTAAAGAGCTCCATTTTGTGGTGACATTTCTTTTCTCAACCACAATGCGGTTAGCAGTGTTGCCTGGATCTAAGTGTCTTTAGATTTTTTTCAAAACAAAATTTATGTAAAGCAGAGGTTTCTACAGTTGGAATATTCAAAAGAACACACTTCTGTCTGTGAAAGTGTTACTTAAGAGCTGGTTTTATAGTTGAACATTTATCTGCCTGATGCCACAAAGCATGTAGCAACCTCATTGGCATGCTGTTCCCCTAAGGAGACAGCACTCACCAGGATACATGCACTGTGTCATTGTGCACATCAGTCTCTTCACCGTGCAGTCACACTGTGTGGTGTCTGCCAGCACCGTGGGCCTCTGTCTGTGGGTGTAAACGCTCATCTGGTTGGTGATTGGACATGTTCAGTGCCAGCTTTTCATTCTGAAGCTGAATCACTTTGGGTGTGAGTATCGTACATATGGTCACAATTTATAAATTGCTAAGAAAATGAAATCTGGAAGGTATAATTTTGCCAAAGAAGTTTTGGACAGATAGTTGTTTTTAATATTATACCAAAAGAATCAGCCTTCAGATAAAGTCACTTCCAGCATTTATTTTTTGAGTGATTATTATTCTTACTGCCTTTGAAGGAATTATCTGAAGCTGAAAACCAATTTAAGAGGATGATTGAACACTACCCCAATGAGGGCCTTGATTGCTTGGCTTTCTGTGGAATTGGAAAAGTGTACTTGAAAAAAAACAGGTTAGTAGATGTCCTAATAAAATAAAATAAAATAAATTTTAAAGAATTTCTATATAGTGATTTTCTATAGTGAATTTCTATGCAGTGATTTATCAAATGTATTACATATATACGCACACACACACGTTTTATTGATTTCAGAAAGAAAGAGAGCAAGAGAGAGAAACATCAATGATGAGAGATAATCATTGATTGGCTGCCTCCTGCATGCCCCCGCCTCCCCCAGGGGAATTAATTTGTATGTGCTCTGACCCGAAATTTAACCATGACCTCTTGGGTACATAAGTCTACACTCAACCACTGAGTCACATTGGCTGGGCTCAAATATACTCTTACTAGTTATCTTGAAATCTCTGACTTTTATTATGGGAATGAAAATTCATGTAACATGTTTAATACCTTTTTTCTTCATTATTATGACTAGGTTTCTAGAAGCTCTTAATCACTTTGAGAAAGCAAAAAACCTGATTTGTCGACTCCCTGGAGTGCTAACTTGGCCCACAAGTAATGTGGTTATTGACGAGACTCGGCCGGGGAAAATAAAGGTAACCATTTCTTTCTGCAGAGAGCTTCTCACCAACTGCAAAAGCCCGCCTTCACTGGCTGGTTCAGGTGTCAGAAGGCAAGAGACAGCATTCTGGCTTCAACTCCCCCACGGGTGCTTCCCCTTTAAGGACTAGGAGAAGTACTAACATATACAAAATGTTTTCTATTGCCAGTCACACACCTGTCACTTTCATTGCCTTCAGTCCTCCCAACAGTACTACAGATGAGTACTATGATTTATCCCAATTTTATGGAGGGGGAAGATTAAGTGTAGAGAGGTTAGGTAATGAGCTCACGGTTAAACAGCCGGGAAATGGTGGAGCTGGTCTTGAATCCAGGTGCTCTGACTTCATTGTGCATTCTTAAGGCATGCAGTCCTTAAGAAAGGGGTAGCATTGCTGTTTCATCATGTTACTGCTGTTACTGAGGGGTACTTAAAAACTCAGAAAGTGTAAATTTAGTCTCAAATCCAGAAGCAGAGGATGCTTTGCTAGCTTTTGAAAGACTAAATTATGTATAAATTGATTAGGGTAGGCCTTTGGTTGTGGAGAACCTGGTCATGTACTAAGAACTGGCTTTTGACCAAAGCTTTTCAAAGAATAGGGGTCAACTTTCACAACTCAATGATAGAAAGACAAACTCACCAAAACTGGTTTGGCTCAGTGGATAAAGCGTCGGCCTGCGGACTGGAAGGTCCTAGGTTCGATTGTGGGTCAGGGACATGTACCTTGGTTGCGGGCACATCCCCTACGGGGTGTGCAAGAGGCAGCTGATCGATGTTTCTAACTCTCTATCCCTCTCTCTTCCTCTCTGTAGATAATCAATAAACTATTATATTTTAAAAAAGGAGGACAACTAATCTAATTAAAAAATAGCCTAAGGATGTGAATAGACATATCTGTCAAGAAGCTATACAAATAGCCAATAAGCACGTGAATGGTGTTCAACAACATTAGCTACCAGAGAAACACATTAAAACCATAGTGAGATACGATTTCACACCCATTGGGTTGGTTATCCTCAGAAAGCAGCTAAGAATAAGTGTTGATGAGGATGTGGTGAAGCCAGAACCTTCCTGTGTTGGTGTGGGCATTTATCTAGAACGGTGCTGCTGCTTTGAGAAAATAGTCTGGCACTTTCTCGTGGGTTAAAGAATAGTTATCCTGCCAAAACCGGTTTGGCTCAGTGGATAGAGCGTCGGTCTGTGGACTGAAAGGTTCCGGGTTCGATTCCGGTCAGGGGCATGTACCTTGGTTGCGGGCACATCCCCAGTAGGGGGTGTGCAAGAGGCAGCTGATCGATGATTCTCTCTCTTTGATGTTTCTAACTCTCTATCCCTCTCTCTTCCTCTCTGTAAAAAATCAATAAAAATATATTAAAAAAAGAAAAAAAAGAATAGTTATCCTGTGACCCAGCAGTCCACTCCTGGATATATACAGAGATAACACGTTTTCACAAAAGCTTGTACATGAATGTTCATAGCAACATTATTCACAGGAGGCAAAAAGTGTTCCATCAACTGATGAATGGCTAAATAAAATACAACCTATTTATACAATTGAATGTTATTCAGCCCATAGAAAGGAATGAAGTACCCACATGCTACAACATGAGCGAACCTCAAGAACATTATGCTAAGTGAAAGAAGCCAGACACAAAGGCAACAGATTTTAGGATTCCATTTATATGAAACTAGAGATCTGGTGTATGACATTTGTGCACTCTAGGGGGTGTCCCTCAGCCCTGCCTGCACTTTCTCGCAGTCTGGGACCCTTGGGGTATTTCTGGCTCTGGGGAGTGGACCTAAGCTGGCATTTGGACATTTCCTAAGGGGTCCTTAGCACTGCCGCAGAAGCGAGAGAGGTTCCTGCCACTGCTGCTACATTCGTCAGCCATGAGCCCACTTTCTGACTGAGCGGCGCTTCCCCAGCTCAATGTAGAAGCTGCCCTCTGGTGGTCAGTGCAGGTCATAGCGACTGGTCATTCCACTGTTTGGTCAATTTGTATATTACGGTTTTATTATATAGGATCTCTAGAACAGGCAAATCTACATAGACACAGGAAGTAGACTAGTGGTTGGGAGGAGCTAGGGATTGAAGGAAATGGGGAGGAGTTTCTAATGGGGATGGGGTTTCTTGTTAGGTGATGAAAATGTACATTTAGACTGAAGTGATGGTCGTACAACCCTGTGTATGTACTAAAAACACTCTTTAAATATGTGAATTGTAATCGCTTCTCGGCCTTTTGGCTAAGATCAAGTGTAGTATCTGTTCTTATCAGTTTAATAAATATGTGAATTGTATGGTAAGTGAATGATATCTTACCCCAAGCTGCTATTTTTTTTTAATGAAGCTGCTATTAAAAAATTGTAAAACAAATGATCATTGGATATTTTTCTTTAAACTTTAAATTGGGATGGAGGCACGGGAGCTATTGATAACAAAGGTTTAGGAGCAGTGGGATTGTTGTCAGGGCAAGAACCAGCACAGATAGCAGGGGCTCCGGGCGGAGGCAGGTGCTAGGATCTCAGATGAAGCGAGCGCCCTAGGGATCAGGAGCAGAGTAGCGTCTGAGGGGGTTTCACCTTAGGATTCCCTCTGGAAGCACACAGTCAATCGTATGATTAAAGGAGATTCCTAAGAGTTACATTATACAGTGAGGTTTGATGGTTACAACAGGTAAGATTTTGATTCTGACTTTGAAATTCTGAAAACCTTTTTTTGTTCTTACCCTCTTCTCTTTCCCATTCCATTTTCTATGGACATGTCTCTGTATCAGTCTCCATTAAAAAGTGGTATGTAGTTTGTACTTGGCTAAACATTTAGTTATTTCTAGAATGAAAATATTTTGACAGCAAGAGGTTATTAAAATCAAATGCATTTTGATTGATGAACAAATGTTGTAATAGTATCTTTTTTGTTTTAGATGATCTTAGATAAATTTATTGAAGAATGCAGGTTCCCTCCAGTGCCAGATGCTGTTTGTTGCTATCAGAAGTGCCATGGATATTCCAAAATCCAGATATACATCTCAGATCCAGACTTTAAGGTAAGGCACGACTGTGCACTGGGACAGTAACTTGCACAGTTGTGCCTCACAATGAATTTAGAACCAATCCTGTAATTAGAGGCACCCAAGTTCTCCAGGGTGCCAGCAGTTTATGTCCTATGGTCCATCCCTTCCCCTCGACTTCTTTAGGTCTGCATCATCTCACCTGGGAACCCAGAGCCACTGAAATCAACACTGAGGGCCGGCTGGCTAATTCCGTTTCCCCTTTCTAGCCTCTGTGCCATCAACTGCCTGCTCCTAGGGGCACAGGAAACAAAATGAGATTATTACCTCTGATTTGTTGTAATTCTCTCTCTTGTAAAATTGGACTCCAATAACCTAAAGGCCATTGTTGATCACTGAATTGACTCTCAGAAACATAAATTTGAGATCAAGTCTGGCACATAATTAAGTGAATAAGTTACTGGGCCTTAGTTTATTCAAGAAGATAATAAGCTGCTCATTGTGGCACTGTCCCTGATTAAGCTGAGATGAAATATTGTTTATAAAATATTTTATACACTAAAGAATAATGCATCTGTAAGCTATGAAAGAGAATATGTCAGTCAAGCATGTATCTTTGGCACTAGGCATTCTGGGGTACAGAAGTAGTATGCTTCCCCATAAGGAAATGTATTTAATTGTGTGTACCAGGTGAATGCAAACAGCTTTCTCTTTATCTTAATATGCTTAGTGAGTTAGAGGTGGGGGAGGGGGGAGTGTATGTGTGTGAGACAGCACCTTTAAAATGTGAATTAAACATTTTTTTAACTCCCCCAGGGTTTTATACGAATCAGCTGTTGCCAGTACTGCAAAATAGAATTTCACATGAACTGTTGGAAGAAGTTGAAAACAACAACCTTTAATGATAAAATTGACAAGGTAAGACTAATAAGATTGGGTGTTTTTATTTTTTTTAATATGTTTTTAATGATTTCAGAGAGGGGGAGAAAGAGAAGGAAACATTAATGATGATGAGAGAATCATTGATAAGCTGCCTCCTTCACACCCCACACTGGTGATGGAGCCCATAATCCAGGCATGTGCTCTGACTGGGAATCAAACCATAACCTCCTGGTTCATAGCTTGACACTCAATTACTGATCCATGCCAGCTGGGCACTGTGGTGGTGTGTTTTGTGTGTGTGTGTGTGTCTGAATAGAAGTTGCCTGGTACATGTTCTTGTGACAGAGGATAAAGATCAAGGGCCTTCAGCATTTCTTAAGCTTTTTTGGGGACGTGCTTGGTGTATGTCCTGTCAGCTCTCCTTGCATTGACCAAGCAAGTCATTCCTTCTGCAGGGATTCTCTGCAGATCCCATGGCAATGAGCAGGGACTCTCAGTGTGCCCTGGAGGAGGTTTCTGATGCTGTTATAACCATTCCTGATGGTTATAATAGTATACATCTTTAGGTTTGTTCTGATATACAGCACTCTTTTTTTTTTTTTTTTTTTTTTTTAATCAAATAGGATTTTCTACAAGGAATTTGTCTTACCCCTGACTGTGAAGGTATTATTTCTAAGATTATCATCTTCAGCAGTGGTGGTCAAGTTAAATGTGAAGTAAGTATTTAATTAAGGGGAAATCTTACTAAGTTGACAATGAGAATGCTTATACCTTTTAAAGCATGATTTAAATTTATGGAAATTGTATGATTTGGATTTTGTTTTTTCCAGGAAACAGTTACTTAATTCAGATAATATACGAATGATTAGGATGAGAGAATGCTTCTTTGCTATAAAGGATTCTGACATTCTTTTATTTCCTAACAGGAAAAGGAGGCTTTTACAGTTTAGTTTTACTGTTGTCACTCTTTTTATAACCTTGTTATCTTTATTCCTGGTAAACTTCTGGTATTTGAGGGTGAAGGTACTTAGAGAGGGGAGGAGTGTCTTGAGGGATTACCTTTATCTCTTCTCTATGGAAATGGCAAGAGTAGGTTGTTATAAAGATACTAGGGGCCCAGTGCACGAATTCATGCACCTTGAAAGCAACTGTGGCCTGCGGGGCTGCAGTGGGCACAGGGACAGGTCTTGGCCCATCCTCGTACCCCTGCCAGGCCCCTCCTGCTGTGTATGTCTGCCGGCAGCCCTGCTCTGGCACTGGTACCGACAATGGGTGCAAGCAGGCGCTGCTGTCCCGATCGCCCCACGGGAGCTGGGGGAGGTGGAGAAGCCCTCAGCGGCGATCAGAGCCAGCATTGGGTGCCAGTGCCTGGCAGAATTGTGGCATACGGGAGCAAAGAATTGCCCTGCCTTGGTCTGGCACCCTTGTTCACCTGCTCCACCATCCCACCACAGCCAATGGCCGCCATGTTTCACATGCACCCCCTGGGGGTCAGTGCACGTCATAATGACCAGTTGTTCGGTTGTTCCACCATTCAGTCTATTTGCTTATTAGGGTTTTATTCATATAGATTTGTAGTATATTTTATCTCTGCTTACTTTTAATTTAAAAAACATTTCTTGCTAAAGTGTATGTTCTCTCATTTTTCTTTTTAATACATTATTTTACTAAAGTTTTCTGGGCTTTTGTCTGGGTCAGAGCATCATCACTGTTCTCTGCCAAACTCACCATTGACTGTTTGTGCTTCTGAAGTGCTTGTTTCTTGTGGTTTTGTGCTTTATGTCCTGAGAGTATGAGACAAATTTCTGGTATCTTTGTTTTATTTAAAGTTTGAACACAAAGTCGTAAAAGAAAAGAAGGTTCCTTCAAAACCTATTCTGAAACAGAAATGTTCTAGGTAAGATTTCTAACAATCCATCACTAGCTTCATGATGTCTTTTACAATATAATTCTATTATGTACAGATTTTTAAATTATGCTGTTTTTGAATTGGCTATACACACATGTCCAATTAAGTGGTTTTTTAATGTTTTTTATGGATATTTAAAATTTAAAGAGAACTAGCCTGGAATGGTTAATAATGAAACTTGAATCATACCCTTATTTAGTGGTTGAATTTACAAGTAAAATTATGACATTTGATGTTGTAAAATTACATTTGATTAATAGATTTAGCATTTAGATAAAAATTGTATACTTAGCTCTCAGTTGTTTAAACTTTATTTCCAAAAGCATAGTTTCTCTATTCAGCAAACATTTTGAACCAGTAACTTATTTCTCACACTGAAATACTTAATGTACTGTCAAAATTATTTCCTTCCTTGTATCCTCTTGTTCAGATCAAATAATTTCAATGGTTTTTTTGCTTCTCTTTTTGGTCCTGCCTCTTGTTTTCCATTCTAATAAGTGATTTTTTTCATCCTTGGTGATCAAGAAAAAGCAAAAGAAAAGAGGAACAGACTTATTTGTTGAAGAGAATTCATTTTAACCATATTAACCAAATTCTATAGTTGTGGGCCATTATTGGGAAGTGAAAATAATAGTTTACTGTGGGATCTTTTTTTTGAAGTAAGAGTGTACATGTATTATCTTGCTGAATAATTTTTTTAAAATATATTTTTTATTGATTTTTTACAGAAGGAAGAGAGAGGGATAGAGAGCTAGAAACATTGATGAGAGAGAATTCTCAATCAGCTGCCTCCTGCACACCCCCTACTGGGGATGTGCCTGAAACCAAAGTACATACCCTTAACCGAAATCAAACCCGGGACCTTTCAGTCCGCAGATCGATGCTCTATCCACTGAGCCAAACCGGTTTTGGCGCAGAATAATTTTTATTTTTCTTATTCACTTTAAGCAGTAACTTGTAAACATGGAAAGAATATCTGCGCCATCTATACATGCCATCCGTAACTAAGTCATTCAGTCCCCTGAGGCCCTTGTTTTCATGAAACAAGTGCTGTTAGTTTGACTGCATTGACCACATAGCAACAGCTTTTGATACTGAACAAAAGGTGCAGACTGAACTCTGAGTAGAAAGGAACACTTCTATCTTACTGTTTAGAGAATGCTTTCTATAGAAGCCAGAGGAAAATAGTTGCATTTATAACAGGTGAATTATCACTAACTGTAAATGTTTATCAGCCTAAAGAAGCTAAGACTGAAAGAAGACAAAAAACTGAAGAGAAAGATCCAAAAACAGGAAGCAAAAAAATTAGCACAAGAAAGACTGGAAGAGGATTTACGGGAAAGTAATCAACCCAAAACGGAAGAGCCTAAAGGTATGCTGGAGTCCAAGGCATCATAACGATAATGTGTTCTCGCTTCAACTAGAAATGTGAATACTCATCTTACTAGGACTTATTATAGGTTAATTGTACTGAATTGAAATTTAGGTTTCAGTTAATACTTTAATACTGTCACAGGTGCGGATGGGACACAGGGCACTGATTTTGGAAGTGGTATACAGAGATTCAAAACACTACATGCCACCAACCTGGGGCAGACTGTACCTTTACTCATTGCTGAACTGAAGGTGGAAATAATGTTTGACAACGGTCTGTGGGCTCCACTATATGAATTTAAGTTCTAAAAGTGTGAACTATGAAGTCACTACTAATTATCTGAAACAATGCCGAGTTCAAATGAAGCTGTTCGTAAAAGATGCCATAGAGATTGCCTAGTATAGCCTTTTAGTTTTATGTTCATCTTGTTGTCATTCCATGATCAACATGAGAACGTCTCTGGTAATTTCACTGTTTCTGTGGACATACTGGTCTGTATGTATACTTCCAGATGATTTGAAGTAAGTTATTCTCATTTTCTGCGATGGCCATCTATAAAATAAATACTTCCTCTTGCTATCTTATTTTTTCATCTAGTATTCCATTAATTTTTCACAAATCAACCAAAATGATCTTTCTTACTGAAAAGGTTTCAGTGAATGTTGGTATTTTAACTTTGGGTGCTTCAAGAGGCTACATGGCCATCCTGTAGGAAGATGAGTGGGCAGGATGATGAACTTCTGAGATATTTTCCCACTAGTAGTCAGTGAGTCCACGGGTCTGCAATTTAGGATCCAACAATAGGATGAATAATATAATAAGAACTACCAAATATTAATGAATTTGTAACTGAATAAATGATTGTATGTCCTTGTTTAGCTCCAAAAAAAACCATTGGTATTTTTAATGACTAAACATGTTTATTGGATATAACCATGTTATATTGAATATAAAATTTATAATTTCAGGTAGTTGATGAAGCTGGGTTAGCATGGTAGAAGGAAGTAATTTTATTTGAGAGGGACTCAAATTTTAGATGTTCATGAGTGGTACAGAGTGAATGAGATAAGGTACCTTTGCTGCGTTTTGTTGAACGTGAACTCTTATTTTTTCAAAGGTATTGTTAAACACAGGGTGGAGCAAAAAACAAACCCTTATGATTGAGTGAAATAGAGCTTATTCTTCTGTTATTATTTATTAATTATTGTGTTATCTATATGAGCAACTATAAATGTACTTTTGCCCCACCCTATATTTATATTCCTAATTTTAAATTTCTTGAGTTGTTTATTTAAAACAACAAGACTCCATCTGCGCCATGTTTGTATTGCTCTGTGAGGTTACCGCATTTCTCTCTTAAGTTTCTTTCTGCAGGCTGGTCCTGTTTCTCACTAACTGGCCGCTGTGGTTTATCCTCAGAAACGGTTGCCCGTGCTGAGAGCTGCCAGTTCCTGGACGACAGGATCTTGCAGTGCATCAAGCAGAACTCCGACAAGATCAAGTCCGGGGTGCTGGATGCGTCCAAGCTCCTCAAAGAGCTGCTCTCCTGGAAGGTTTTGAGCACAGAAGACTACACCACCTGCTTTTCCAGCAGAAATTTTCTAAGTGAAGCGGTGGACTACGTCATTCGTCACTTGGTTCAAGAAAATAATAGAGTCAAAACAAGGATATTCCTGCATGTTTTGAGTGAGCTGAAAGAAGTGGAGCCAAAGTTAGCCACTTGGATCCAGAAACTTAATAGCTTTGGTATGTCATTCACTTTTAGAGATGCAGTTTAGTAGAAAGGACACATGGGCCTCCAAGTCTTTCGTTTCCTGTCATTATTTGTGTGCTGTTTTTTTTTTAAGTAGGACTACAAATGGATAAGATTAAAAATACTATTTTTCCAACTCACAATTTATAGTTTACACAAAGGTTATAATATACACTTTCAAAAGTTATAAACACAAAAAAGCTCAGTCAGTTAGAAATCCAATCCCATATTATGCTAAATATTTGTAAACGTGTAAAATGTAAGGACTGTAAATACTGGGCCCAGGCATGGGTACATAGCACCCTCTGTCGTGCCCTCTGGGATTGTGTGATTCGGAAGTCTGATTCCTTAATGGAAAAGTTAGAGGGAGGCATAGATGGAAGAATTGCTTAGGATCACCTAAGGCAAATCTACCACAGGATCATAAAACTGTTCCTCTCTTCTGGTTTTCCTGGTTTGGTTGAGGAAGGCCCAACCAGTCTCTTTGCCTAAAGGCCCTCAAGCAGGCACAAGATGTGAAGGTGAAGGTGAAGGTGATTTTAATGTAAGTGGTTTGCCATCTGATTTGGGTTTTGTTTTTATCACAGGTTTAGATGCCACAGAATCTTTTTTCTCCCGTTTTGGAGCATCTCTCAAGGAGCTTGATTTTAGCATCATGACTTTTCTCTGGAATGAGAAGTATGGTCATAAACTAAGCTCTATAGAAGGAAAGCAACTTGACTATTTCTGCGAGCTGGCATCATTGAAGGAAGCCCGGTGTCTGATTTGGCTGCTGGAAGAACACAGAGACAAGTTTCCGGCCTTGCACAATGCGTTAGATGAATTCTTCGATATCATGGGTATGTGGGTCGAGTTTCAGTTTATACCACGACTGGTTTTAGGGGGGAATCTGTATCTGCGGAGGGTAGTGATTAAGAATAGTACTTTTTATCATGTTCAAACTTTTATTCTATGGAACTCAGTGTTGTGGACATATTCAGATCACTGTTCTCATCTTAGATATCTTGACAGTGTTGTGGCAGAGATTGCTTGTTGACAGAATTTATTACGAAACTAGAGGCCCAGTGCACAGATTCGTGCACCAGTGAGGTCCCTTGGCCTGGCCTGTGCCCTCTCGCAATCTGGAACCCCATCAGTGCATATTCGAGGCCAGGGAAGGACAAAAGAAGATTGGCCCCTGGGGAGGGACCTCAGGAGGGCTCCAGGGTGTGTCTAGCCCCTCTCCCAGTCCTAGTCTGCCAGACCCCAACAGCAAGCTAACCGATTGGAGCGTCTACCCCTGGATGGTCAGTGCATGTCATAGCTACCGGTAAATAAAATGCTGTCCCGGAACTGAGCTTGGACAACCACAGGACAACTAAAAAGGACACAGTTCCCACTGTGTGCATGTTCCCGATTCTGGTGTTCTGTACCTAAAATGCAGTCCACCGGGCTGCCACCCTTTCTCTGCTGGCCAAATGACTGGTCAACAGATTTCCAAGCCTCTCACCTTTAACCTGACATTTTCAGTTTTGTCTGCTTTCATTAGAAGTACATATTCCTTTAAAGTGTAAAAAGTCCGCGATCTTGTAGATAAAGATAAGTTGGGAGCCCCAACCTGCCTCCTGAAGTCTGCGTGCATTTTCCCTGTTGGAATTCCTGTATAGAAGCCCAGAGGTCCCTTGAGAGCAATGTGGCTGAACTTGGTTACGTCCCACTGACTGACTTTATCCAATCAGTAACATTGGTGTGTATCTGGTTTTTAAGAGGAAACCTGGATTGGTCTGGATTCTTCCTTTTCCGTATAACTTTATACCTCGTTTGTCAGCAATTAATATGAGCTTTATCTCGGACCTGTCCATCCCCACTTCTTAGCCAGGAGCTCGTGGTCTTTCCATGCAAAAGTCAGTAGCCTCCAAATGGTCTCCATACCTAGACCCTCCCCCTCCCAATCTTCCTCCTGCGCTGCCTCCAGGGACTCTTGAGGAACATCTCTTGGATCCTGTAACTATTCTCTTTGGGAACCGCTTGCTTAGTTTTGCCTGTTGATTAAATTCACATCATGTGTTGAGCTCATCGTCACTCTGCCCATCTGCCTTCTGAATCAACACCACACCAGTTACTGTGCCCCAACCTGCCCTGTCCTTTCCTGCTCCTGTCTTTGCTTATTCAGTTCCTCCAGCCTCATCCCACCCCGTTGAGTGTTCATTTTGATCCCTTGATGATCCCTCTGGGCCTCTCCCCTCGAAGACTTCTTTATTCTGTCAGCTTCGTTCCCGTGTATTTATTGTGGGACTTAGCACACAGGGTGGCAGGCATCTGCCTGCCTGTCTTTTTTGTAGAAATAGGCGTGTGGGTAGCAGGGACTATTTTGTGCGCCTCTATTCCCAACACCTGGCATAGAGTTTGGCCCCTAGAAGGCACTCAAATTACGCTGAAATGGATTGAAATTTTGTGGTTCTTTGTAGTTGGCTTCCCGTTTAGTTAGCCATTTCACCCTTGCCCCTAAACTAGACTTGTGTCAAAGCTGAATGAGGCATAGAGCATAGTCTCTGTCAGTGTACCTGGGGTGGTTTTCTTTAAAGCTATAGTGCAGGGTGGGGAATGTCTGGCCCGCCAAGGCTCGAGTAATCATGTGATCAAGGCATTAGGGATTAGTTAATTGAATGTTTGAACAAATATAGCAGCTAATTTTTAAGTTGAAAATTTGGCATGGCCCATGAATGATGTTATAAATACCCAAATGGCCCTTGGCAGGAGAAGGGTTCCCCACCCCTGTTTTGGTGTATTACATGGCGATGTTAATGCTTCGCTTGCTCACAAAACTCTCTCTCTTCCTGCAGACAGCCGCTGCACGGTGCTGAGGAAGCAAGACAGCGGGGATCTGCCAGTAAGACATTTGGTCACTTTAAATGTTGTGTTCTGGTTTGTGTTGGCCAAAGGAAGGGGGAGGCCCCAGGCCAGTAGTTCTACCCTAGGTGGCACTCCAGAACCCAATCGGGAGGACTTCTGGTAACGCCTACTAGTTCATTAGGAAGCAAATCCCAATCTGCCCCTCAGAATCGGAGCAAGTCAGCAAATGCTGAGGCTCCGTTACCAACCGCCTTAAAGTCCCACAGCTAAGAAATGTTAGTCTTAGAAATAGGAAAGCAGTTCTTGAATAATCTCCTGGCATAAAAACGAAAAGTTATCAGTAATTGTGAAAATTTTCATGTTTTGCTCTTTAAGAAAAATAAAGGGAAATTGTTTGGAGTGCCTCCAAATTGAGTGTAAATTAGAATGCCAGAGTTGTCTTCCTCAGTAGGTTGTGGCAGTTTTCAAACAGAAAATTGCTTTTTTGCTGACTTTATAGTATCAAGTCATCTATACTTGGAAGTTTTGTCTTAATCCATTCTATCAGGTATTGCCTAGCTACTTATGCAAGCACAACTAAGATACCTGAAAGATTAAAGCTTCTCCTAAATGCACTCAGTGCTCCCGTGTCTGGCCAGGTGCACATGTCTAGTTTGTCATTAAAATACTGTTAGTGTATAACTGGAATTACCTTAAAAGTCTGATATAATCCTTACTAAAAATGAGTTCAGCCGAAACCGGTTTGGTTCAATGGATAGAGCGTTGGTCTGCAGACTGAAAGGTCCCAGGTTCGATTTTGGTCAAAGGCATGTACATTGGTTGTGGGCACATCCCCAGTAGGGGATGTACAGGAGGCAGCTGATGGATGTTTCTCTCTCATTGATGTTTCTAACTCTCTATCCCTCTCTCTTCGTCTCTGCAAAAAAATCAATAAAACATTTTTTTTAAAAAATGAGTTCAAAATGTTGGAACAATGTAATTTTAGTTATAACATTAGGCAACATTAAACTTTTTCTTAATTTCTGATATAAATTATAGCAATAGGACTAACACACCATAGTGTTATTTTTGTTAAACATTTTATATAATTCAATTTATGACCAATCTCAATATCATGGTATAATATATGGTAGTTTCATAATGTTGTTATTTGAGTGTTCAGTGATTTTTCTCTCCATTTTTTAGTTTAATTCTCCCAAGATAAAAAACAAAGGCAAGAAAAAGAAGCCAAAAGATTTAAAGGTATGGAGTATTTTGTGAGTTAATTATGTAAAATTTAATATGTAAATTGGAATTAACCAGTTCTTGGGATATTTTGAAGTATTTTGTTGAAACAACTTTCTAGGCTTTAAAGACATTTTGGCAATCTTCTACATTTTGAATAAATTCAAGGTTCATGTTGTATATTAGTAACCCTTAAAAGAGACTTTTATTTTTATTGCCCTTTTTGTTTTCTGAAAATTTTTTAGTAAAGACAGTTGTCATAATGTGGAATTTTGTCTGGGTAGTTATAGAACAGGGTGACCAAGACAGCTTTGTGGTCAGATAGACCTGAGTTTATAGCTTGCCTCTTGACCAATTATTGTGATTTTTATGGCTGTTTCTATTATCTCTGTGACCTTGGGCAAGTTATTTGACTTTCCTGTGCCCTAGTGTTAACCATTTGTATGAGGAGATGATACCTCTTATAAATAAAGAAAACATTCAAAATAAAAGTGGTGAATCCTAACCACAAAGCAGAATCTCCCTTTCTTCCTCTCACACAAGGTTTAGCTCTAAACCCATGAGGTCATGAGGGGCTCTTGTATTTAAGGGTCATGTTGGGGGCAGGTGTGGAAACAGTGAAAAGTATTAGAAGAGGATGGAGCAGTCAATAAAACTAATGGGAATTTTGAAGTCATTTTTAATATTTTGGAGTGTGGTAAACTACCTAATGTTAATTTGGGCCTATTTATGGTAGTTGAAACTTTTATTATTAATGTGTTTCTATTCAAAAGACAATTTAGGTAAGTCTCATATATTGTCAATCTGCATGCATATTTATGGAAGCATTCATCAGTGTTAATGATAATTTTAAGATAGAACATTATTTTCATTATTTTGTCTTTTAAACCAGCCTATGTTAGTTGGGTCTGGAACAACTTCAATAACACATAATAATGAGAATATCACTTCAGGTGAAGACCATAAGTAAGTACAGTTTTTAAATTTTGCTTCAAGTGTTTCCCTAACTTTTCTGTCTAAAGATCTACATCTTGGATGACAACCTTATATGACCATCTTGATTGAATTTATAGCATGACTTGTCAATGATGAAAATTTATAAAAACTGCATTAAAATCACAAAGTTGCCATGGCTGCATGAATCCATTGGTTGGAGTGTTCTCTCATACACCAGAAGGTTGTGTGTTAGATTCCCAGCCATGGCACCTATTAAGGTTTCAGGTTTGATCTCTGGTCAGGGTGTGTACAAGAGGCAACTGAACAATGTTTTTCTCTCCCTTTCTTTCTAAAACCAGTTAAAAAAAACATACCCTCAAGGGAGGACAATTTTACCTAATAAAAGTAATATGCAAATTAACCATCACTCCACCAACCACACCCACCAGCCAATCAGAGAGGGTATACAAATAAACCCAACCAAGATGGCTACAGAGCAGGAGGGAGGCTTGGGTTTCCCAGGCAACGAAAGAAGCCACGCTTTCCGCCTGCCCTTGCAGGCCTAAGCCTCATTCAAGGCTACTAAATTTCAATTATAGAAGGTAAACAAATCCAAACAAAATGGGTGCTGTCCGCAGAGTGAGCAGGAGGCTTGGCTCCACTCCAGGCTACAAAGTTTCAACTATAGAAGGTATCTAAATTCCAGATACCAGGGCCTCCGCTTGGGTCACCAGGGGACGTGGCTGGCCAGCAAACCACCACAGGCCCCTCGCTCAGGCCACCCGATGCCCCACCCTGATTCGGGACACCCTTCAGGGCAAACCAGCTGGTCCCCACCGTGCACCAGGTCTCTATCCTATCTAATAAAAGAGTAATATGCAAATTGACCATCATTCCAACACACAATGCTGCCCCCATGTGGTCAAAGATCCTGCCCCTATGTGGACACAAGATTGTCACTACAAGATGGCCAGCAGGGGAGGGCAGTTGAGAGGGACCAGGCCTGCAAGGGAGGGCAGTTGGAAGTGATCAACCCTGCAGGGGAGGGCAGTTAGGAGTGACTAGGCTGGCAGAGGAGGGAAGTTGGGGGCAAACAGGCTGGCAGGGGAGTGGTTAGACATCAGTCAGGCTGGCAGGGGAGTGGTTAGGGGGAGATCAGGCTGGCAGGCAGAAGCGGTTAGAGGCAATCAGGAAGGCAGGCAGGTGAGCAGTTGGGAGCCAGCAATCCTGGATTGTGAAAGTGATATCTGACTGCCGGTTTATGCCCAGTCCCACTGGGATCAGGTCTAAACAAGCAATTGGACTTCCCTGGAGGGGTCCCAGATTGGAGAGGGTACAGGCTGGGCTGAGGGACACCCTTCCCCCTGCCCCGCACACGATTTTCGTGCACTGGGCCTCTAGTCTGTGTGTGTGTGTGTGTGTGTGTGTGTGTGTGTGTGTGTGTGTATAAATAAAGAGCTAAAGTTCATAACATCCAAAATGACCAAAGGCTCAACTGAACACTAATTCAGCGACCCAGCACTGACTGCTGAAGGAGCTGTGATCTGGCCCGGACAGAGGCCGCAAGAGAAAAGCAGGGTCTGATCACAGTCCCCATGGCAGTCAGTGCTGGGTTGGTTGGTGGAAGTCAGTCCTGCAGTCAGTGAACATAGGGTCAATTAATATCTCCTTGAGAGGAGTTGAGAATGTAAAGTGCAATGTAGAGCACTTACTTACATTATTTCACAGAAAACTCTTTTCAACTAAAACTGTTTTTCCTTTATTTAAAATGTATTTTTATTGTTGAAAGTATTACAGATGTCCCTTTGTTTTAGGTACCATACACACACACACACACACACACACACACACACACCCCCCGTTGATGTCCTTCCCCTACACCTGCCCTTTCCAGGCCTTCGCCAGACTGTGTTCATTAGCTATTCCTATCTAATACGTAAAAATCGATAAAGATTTAGAGAAAATAAAATAAAAGATATGCCTAATAAATATTGAACAGAAGAGGTAAAGTTGCTGCATGAATACTGGATACAGGCTTGAAGTCAAAACACAGCTCATGATATAAAGTTAGTCATTGTAACATAACAAAAGGTTCCTCACTAAAGAGATAAGATGGTTTCCAATACTTACATACATAATAGAACAGTGTGGGGGTTCAGAATGAACCTCATTAAGATGTGTCTCAGTGGTATGCAGATTTTTGAGCTAAGGGCAATTTTAGCTTCAGGCTCAAGTGAAAATTCTGCCCCTTCCTTTAACCACCTAAAAAATATTGAATTAGAGGCCTTGCCCATAATAAGACATTATCCTACGTAATAAAAGGCTAATATGCAAATCGACCAAACAGCAGAAAGACCAGTCACTATGACATGCACTGACCACCAAGGGGTAGATGCTCAATGCAGATGTCCCCTGGTGGTACGTTGTTCCCACAGGGGAACATCGCTGAGCCTCTCCTGCCTCCATGGCAGTGCTGAGGATGTCCATCTGATGGCTTAGGCCCAGCCCCATGGAAAGCGAGAGGGTGCAGTCCGGACTGAGGGAACTGCCCCCTCCAAGTGCACGAATTTCATGCACCAGGCCTCTAGTAAAAAAAAAAAAAAAAAAATCACAAGACTGATGATATCACTTGATAAATGTGAAAATCCACTATGTGCAAGATACTATAGGGCAATCCTAGAAAATGTTCTTTAAAATGTTTATTGAAGATAATGTTCAATTGATAATTACTGACATATTTGCTAAAATAAGAGAAATGGAGATGTTTTGGAAGTTATATATATGATGTAATAGTTTGACCTTAAATGTTAGTAATTTTTAATAGCATCTGGTTATTGAAGCTATGTTTTGAAGAAACCAATATAGACGTAAGTAGAAATAAAACTAATATGTAGCAATGACCTTTTTATATCATATTTTTTTCTGGGCTAAAAAACAAAACAACACAACAACAACAAAAAAGTTTTGGGTTTTTTCTACATTTCTTAAAGAGGTTGTATAACAGTTGTTTTGCACAGTCATTTTCATGGATTCTTAAAATGGATAAATTGTTTTAAATTATAATTGTAATAACCTATGCTTATATTACACTTATATACCAGGCAGTATTCTAAGAGCTTTCCATATAGTACAACTCCTTCAATTCACTTTTTCACCTAGGAGATAAATGTAAGGCAACTAATGCACAGTGTTGCATGATGTGCCCAAGGACACAGAGGTTGTAAACAGCAGAACCGAATTTAAGCCCAGCAATCTGGTGTAGAGCCCACACACAAACTGCATCTTTTTAGAGTGCTAAAATCATGGCCCCACCCTTTTTTTAAATCTTTTTAAGTACGAGTCTCAATTTCACTTTAAATGAATAGCAGTTATAATAAAACTTTTCATTTTTCTCTTTAACAAGTTGCAATCAATGCAACATTGAATCTTTTTAAACCCGGGAGTTTTAAAAAATTTGCTTGGTAGCAAGAATAAGTAGGGTAATCTAAAGTGCTTATTCAGTAGTCAGGTGCATCTACTTATTGACTGTAATTGTGGAAGGTAACTTCTCTGAATTAAATTTTTTGGTAGCGGGTTTTTATTTATTTTTTTGCATCATAATACCACATAACTGTGCAGCACAGCCAAGGGTTTCAGTGAGCCTGAGGGAGCGCTGGTGAAGGAAGAAGAAAATGACAGACAAAGAGAATAAGCTAGGTTTAGGTGGATCTTCTGTGCCTGGCTGAGGCCACAGAACTGATCCAGACTGCAAAGCTGATGCTTTATTTATAGTCAGGGGTAAATAAGGTAATTTACAATGTTCTTGTAAGTTTTACTTGTTTTGCAGCATTTTTTGCCCCTCCCACAGCCCATTAGTTACCCAGGAAAGATCTAGGGAGCAGTCACAAGATCAAGCTTAATTATTCTTAGAGGACTATGCCCTCCAAGCTGGGACTTGTTTGCAACTTTGCCAGCATGTCAGTCTGAGGCTTAACCCTATAACCGCTCCCTACATATAACATATTACTATCTTTATGTTTACTTTCATTTAATGTTAGTGAGACAAAAGTAGATTTATACTTGTGAGTACATGAAACAGTTTATTCTTATATTTATTAATTGCATTATTTTTCATACAACAACTGTATACCTACTTTTGCCTAATCCTATATAATTCTCGGTCACCTAAAGCTGGGTCAATTATTCACAGAAAATTTTTTTTAATCAACAGGCGCAATTCAAATTCCACAGGCCCATTTGTAGTGCCTGACCACCTTCGGCAAGACGTAGAAGAATTCGAAGCTTTGTATGGACAGCACAGCAATGAATATGTTGTCCATAAGAAGAAGGTGTGGGACATTAACCCAAAGCAAAAAAGTTCAACTCTGTATGAGTGAGTAGAATGTTTCTGCAACTACTATTTTATATGGAGGCTGCCAGTTAAAGATGTTAAGTTGTTTGTATCCCAAATGATTATTTAATGAGTCATTTATTGGCTTGTAAACTCTGGGGAAGCAAAGTGTTTTTATAGCTTTTGTTCAGTATTCTACCAATAAAATCCGGGATTTTTAATTATTAAATTTAAAATTCGAATGATTATTTTTTTAATCTTTATTGTTCTGAATATTATAGATGTTTCTTTTTTTTCTCACGATAGCTCCCCTCCACTCAGTTCCGACCCCACTCCAGGCCTTTATTCCCACACTCCCACACTGAGCTCATCTATAGGAGTGAGCTCTTTGTCCAATCTTTTCCCGCATCCCCCATAACCCCTTCCCCTAGTCTGCTTCCTTTCCACGCCCTGATTCTATTACATTCACCAGTCTGTTCTGTTTATCAGGTTTTTTATTCATTTGATTTTTAGGTTCACTTGTTGATAGATAATGTATTTGTTGTCACTTTGTTCATAATTTTTTATCTTTACCTTTTTCTTCTTCTTCCTCTTCTTAGAGAATACCCTTCAGCATTTCATATAATACTGATTTGGTGTTGATGAACTCTTTTAGCTTTTTTTTTTGTCTGTGAAGCTCTTTATCTGACATTCAATTCAGAATGATAGCTTTGCTGGATAGAGTAATCTTGGTTGTAGGTTCTTGCTATTCATCACTTTGAATATTTCTAATCATTCCCTTCTGGCCTGCATAGTTTCTGTTTAGAAATCAGCTGACAGTCGTATGGATACTTGCTTATAGGTAACTGTTTTTCACTTGCTGCTGTTAAGATTCTCTTTTTGTCTTTTGCCCTTGGCATTTTAATTATGATGTGTCTTGGTGTGGTCCTCGTTGGATTCCTGTTGTTTGGGGTTCTTTGTGCTTCCTGGACTTGTAAGTCTATTTCTTTCACCAGGTAGGGGAAGTTTTCTATCATAATTTCTTCAAATAGGTTTTCAATATCTTGCCGTCTCTCTTCTTCTGGCACCCCTATAATTTGGATATTGGTATGCTTGAGTTTGTCTCAGAAGCTCCTTACACTACCTTCATATTTTTTAATTATTCTTTCTTTTTGCTTTTTTGGTTGGGTGTATTTTGCTTCGCATTTCATATCTTTGACTTAATTCTTGGGATTCTCTCGTCTGCTGTTGGATCTCTGTATATTATTCTTTATTTCATTCAGTGCATGCTAGATTCCTGATTGGTCCTTTTTCATATCCTTAAGGATCTCACTAAATTTCTCAGAGGTTTCTAGAAGATTCTTGAGTAACTTTATAATTGTGGTTTTGAACTGTATATCCAGTATTTTGCTTTCCTCCATTTCTTTCATTTGTAATATGTTTCTTTTTCTCCACATTTTGGCTGCTTCCTGTGTTTGTTTCTATGTACCGGTAGCTGCTAAGTCTTCTTGAGTTGATAGAGTGGCCTTGTGTGCTAGGTGTCCTATAGAGCCCGGTGGCTCAGCCTTCTCAGTCACCTGAGGTGGACACTCTTGGTGCACCCCCTTGTGGGCTGTTTGCACAGTTTTGTTGTAGTTAGCCTTTGATTGCTGTTGGTATCACTGGGAGGAATTGTCCTCCAAGCCAATTGACTGTGATGACCAGCTGTGTCTGCACTGGAAGATCTGTTACACAGGAGACACCCTTACAGGGCAGGGCTTGCTTCAGTGGGGCTTTGGTGCTCACTGAGTCTGTCCCTTGAGTGTGTCACTTATGGATGTGAAGGGTTGTAATCCAGTATGGTTTTATTTTGACCACTGGGTACACTGGCTCTTGGATCTCCAAGGAGGCGCAAGGTCAGCCACTATCTGGGGCTGCCCAGCAGGAGCTACAGAAAGATCTGCAGATTCCTCCTCTTTGTATAGGGTTTGGGGGTGCCCAGACGAAGCCCAGCTGTGAAGCAAGGCTGGCTGCTACTGCCGGCGTTGGACCTTCTTTTGGAAGCTCGAGGGCCCTCCTATCCAGCTATAAATTGACAGGTTTTAGAAGAAAGGACAGGCCATTCATATGCTAAAGTCAATGTGCACAGCTTGGGTGGGATTGTAAATTGGGTGGGGCGGGGTCTCAGGAAATCACCAGGGCAAAATAAACAGCAATGGCAGCCAGTCAGCCCTGCACAAGTGAGGTCCCTGCATTTCCATGTCTCCTGCCCCATGTCAGACAGTCCAGTTTCTCCCCATATGTATCTTGGTCCCCCAGGTCTCACCCAGAACTGAAGTTTAGAGCAAGCAGGAGCTTGTATCTCCCTCCCGGTTAAAAGAGCTGCACATCCAGGTGCCAACATTTTCCAAGCCTTTGCACCTCTTACCAGTCTCACTGCACTTTCTTCACCTTTCTCGTTATGGAATTTTCACTCAGCCACCTTTCCTGCTGTTCTGGGTAGTAGTTCTGCATTTTAGTTGTAGTTTTGATGTGGTTATGAGAGGCAACAAGTGTTTACCTATGCTGCCATCTTGGTTCTCTCCTAATGATTATCTTGTCAGTTTGAGTTGCTAATGAAGATACTTTCTACTTCCAAAACTGTCCTGCTATGTCCTGATAGGACTAATAAAAGTTTCCAGCCATGCCCTAGCTGGTTTGGCTCAGTGGATAGAGCGTGGGCCTGCGGACTGAAAGGTTCCAGGTTCATTTTCAGTCAAGGGCAGATGCCTGGGTTACAGGCTTGATCCCCTGTAGGGAGGTGTGCAGAAGCCAGCCAATCAATGATTCTTTCTCGTCATTGATGTTTCTATCTCTCCTTCTCCCTTTCTCTCTGAAATCAATAAAAATATATTTTATGCCATAACTGGTTTGGCTCAATGTATAGAGCGTCTGCCTGTGGACTCAGGTCCCAGGTTCGATTCTGGTCAAGGGCCTGTGCCTTGGTTGCAGGCACATCCCCAGTGGAGGGTGTGCAGTAGGCAACTGATGTTTCTCTCTTAATGTTTCTGGCTCTCTGACTCTCTCCCTTCTTCTCTGTAAAAAAGTAATAATATATATTAAAAGAAACATCGATGAGAGAGAAATATCAATCCGCTGCCTCCTCCACACCCCCCACTGGGGATGTGCCCTTGACCAGAATCAAACCTGAGACCTTTGAGTTTGCTCTATCCACTTAGCCGAACTGGTCAGGGCTTATTTTCTTTTTTCACTTAACATTTTTGTTTTTATATTCTGTTTGTTTTTTTTCCTCAGATAATTTTTTTTTTCCTTTTTAGATTGTATACTTATATAATTAAAAACGTATAAAGTAATTTTTAATCCCCCCTTTTTTTTTTTTTTTTACTAAAAGTTATTTTTTGTGGGTTTTTTGTGTGGTTTTTAAAAAAAATATATTTTATTGATTTTTTACAGAGAGGAAGGGAGAGAGATAGAGAGCCAGAAACGTTGATGAGAGAGAAACATTGACCAGCTGCCTCCTGCACACCCCGTACCGGGGATGTGCCCACAACCAAGGTACATGCCCTTGACCGGAATCGAACCTGGGACCTTTCAGGCTGCAGACCGACGCTCTACCACAGAGCCAAACTGGTTTCAGATTTTTTTTCCTAAAGTTTTAAAAATTATTTTCTGAGGGAGAAACAAAATTTTACTTACAGTATCGTTGGTTATATATTAGCCTTTCTCAGATTTAATATGATTATAACATTGTTGGGGAAGAGTTGAGATCAGCTGGAAGTGAAATAGTATTTGCTTTGGGAGGATTTTTTGGGAAATATACACTGATTGGCCAGATTATTATGATCTCTGAACGCATAATTATCTGGCCACTTAGTATATATATATATATATTAGAGGCCCGGTGCATGAATTTGTGCATGGGTGGGATCCAGCCAGCCTGGCCAGGGGGAGGGGATATGGGCAGTTGATGGGCCTGCCTGCTGGTCAAATTCCTGGTCGAGGGGATAATTTGCATATTAGACTTTCATTATATAGAATATACACAGAGTGGCCAGATTATTATGCATTCAGAGATTGTAATCTGGCCACTCAGGGTATATTTTTAATGAACATGTACAAGTACTTATAACAACTTATATAAATGCAAATTTCCCCCCAGTTATTTCTCTCAGTTGTTGGAAGAGCATGGTCCCTTGGATATGAGTAACAACATGTTCTCTGAAGAATATGAATTCTTCCCAGAAGAAACTCGTCAGATACTAGAAAAAGCCGGAGGTTTGAAATCTTTTCTCCTAGGATGTCCTCGTTTTGTTGTGATTGACAACTGTATTGCTTTGAAGAAAGTTGCATCACGACTCAAGAAAAAGAGAAAGAAGAAAAACATCAAGGCAAAAGTGAGAGAAGTATCAAAAACAGGAGAGTGTTTACGAGGCAAACTGCCGCTGAATCCAACCGCTAGGGAATTTAAACCAGATGTGAAGTCCAAAGCAGTGTCGAGTTTATCTTCAGCACCAGCTCCTGGAGATGTGAAGCCCCAGCCTGCATCTGCTGATGCTCCCAAACCAGCCTGTGAAGCTGAGAAGCCACAACCAATGTCCGAGAATTCTCCCAGGCCAGTCTCAGAGGGCGGGAAGCCCAAAGAGGCCTCTGCCAGTCCTCCCGAAGCAGCCTCTGAGGGTGCGAGCCGCCAGCAAGCAGCCTCTAAGGAGGTGAGCCACCAGCGAGCAGCCTCTGAGAATACGAGCTGCCAGAGAGCAGCATCTCAGCATGCGAGCCGCCAGCGAGCAGCGTCTCAGCATGCGAGCCGCCAGCGAGCAGCCTCTACAGAGGTGAGCCACCTGCGAGCAGCTTCTCAGAACGTGAGCCTCCAGCGAGCAGCATCTCAGCATGCGAGCCGCCAGCGAGCAGCCTCTCGGCATGCGAGTCGCCAGCGAGCAGCCTCTGAGGAGACGAGCCGCCCACGAGCAGCCACTCGGGAGGTGAGCCGCCTGCGAGCCTCCTCCGTTTCTCCCAGGCCAGCTCATGAGGACGTGAAAACAACCTATTGGACTCAGGCCCCAATGGTCACAGGGTATTGTACATACCTTCCCTTTGCGCCATTCCAGGTTGCCCCACCACCACCAGCATACATAAGCATGGTGCCGACGTTGCCCCAATACACTCTTTACACCCCGATGGCCACCATCTCAACCGAGTATCAGCTGCAAACCTCGGTGACAATGGTGTCCTCTTACATAGCCAATGACAGGCCAGGTCAGAGTGCTGCTGTGTATTGTGAGGGGCGCCGTCGTCTGAATGCTGAGCGTGCCCCTGGCCACCAGATTGCCTCAGAAACACACATCCCTCCGAACTCTTTGGAGATGTCAGGACAGTTACAGTGCGGCACAGGTGGTGCTGCCCCAGCCCAGAGTGAGCCCAGCAGAAACCATGGTCACTGTGCAAACGCTGCCCACAAGCAGGAAGCAAACCCAGAAAGGACCGATGAAGCAACGGATATTCCACATACACAAGTGTTTGCCACACAGGTAAGACTTTAAATATTATAGAAAGAGGTTGTCTTAGTACTGAAGTTAAACTTTTTTCCATTTTCCATTGCCAATATATGTACAGTAAAATGATTGAATATATATGGTTACTAATGCTTTCACCTGAAAATGTCTTAAAAATATGAGCCCTTTGTAGGACATAATGGGTAATCCTGTCAAGAAAGAATTTTGGGGCCTAGTAAATAATACCCTTGTTTTCTCCCCCAGTTTTACACCAGTTGAGAAATAAACTAGAGGAATCAGTAGATGGAACCAAACATCACTTTAGTAATATTAAGGCACAGTAGGAAGATGGGGTTCTTTCTATGAAGTGGAGCCCCTACAGCAGCGCTGGACTGGAGGCCTCCCATCGTGCCTGCCCCATAACACTGGATAGAGAAGGAGGGACAGTGTGCTCTCTGCACACACAGCTCCCAAGAGAAGGGAAAGAGAGTCCAGGTTACATGTGCCCAGTTCCTCCTACCAAAACGGGAGAGGAGGGAGTTAAGCAACCAGATGGAGAGAAAGAGGAGGGAGGTGCATAAAAGTTCCTTCCTAACAAGCATAAATTTAGATTCTTCTGTAGTTAGCTTTACTGGGCATGAATTTATTAAACCCTGATTGGATTATCTCCTACTCACCAAGTTTTTTACTTTCTAGAAAGCTTTGAACAAATAAGAGTAATGAGTCAAAACCATTTAAAAAAAAAAAAACACCCTACAAAAAATTGTGAGCATGTTTTTAAATGGTATTACATAATGGACCTATTTTACTAGAGCAGTTGACATAGATTGAAATTGAGTGTTTGTTTTGCCCCAAAGGTGTCTGGGAGTGTAGCACATCAAGAAGTCAACACTGAGCCATATGATCCTTTGGAGGCACAACAGGTGAGTCAGAATTGCATTACATTGTGTAAAGGTTCGAATGACCGACTAGAACTATTTTGGAGCCATCTACTAGTAATTCATATGAAGTGTTATTATGGAATAAGCTTTAGAAAATAACCAAAAAAGTCCTGTTTTGTTTTTATTGTTGGAATTGGGTAAGGAAAAGCAGAGGAAAACGTAAGATATTTTCTAGTTCATTTATTTTATAGTATAATGGCTTTACTGTTTAACTGCTATAATAGCATGTATTAATTGATAAATAGTGCTTATTCACATGAATGATATAGGTAATATTATAAACTAGAGGTCCAGTGCATGAAATTCATGCAGCCAGGGAGTAGTGGGGATTGTTTCTCAGCCAGGCCTACATCCTCTCCAATCTGGGACCCCTTGAATGATGTCTTACTGCCACTTTACAGGGATTGGGCCTAAACTGGCAGTTGGACATCCCTCTCACAATTCAGGACTGCTGGCTGCCAACTGCTTGCCTGCCTGCCTTCCTAATTGCCCCTAACCGCTTCTGCCTGCCAACCTGATCACCCCCTAACCACTCCCATGCCAGCCTGAATGATATATTACTGCTCCCCTGCCAGGCCATTTGCCCCCAACTTTCCTCCTCTGTTGGCCTGGTCACCCCTAACTGCCCTCCCCTGCAGGGTTGATCGCCTTCAACTGCCCTCCCTTGCAGGCCTGGTGCCTCCCAATTGCCCTTCCCTACTTGCCTGATCACTCACAACTGCCCTCCCTTGCAAGCCTAATCCCTCCCAACTGCCTTTCCTGCTGGCCATCTTGTGGTGGCCATCTTGTGTCCACATAGGGGCAGGATCTTTGACCACATATTGTGTGTTGGAGTGATGGTCAATCTGCATATTACTCTTTTATTAGATAGGATAGAGGCCTGGTGCACGGGTGGTTTGCCCTGAAGGATGTCCCGGATCAGGGTGGGGGTTCCCTTAGGGCATGGGGTGGCCTGAGCGAGGGGCCTGTGGTGGTTTGCAGACCAGCATGCCCTTCAGCAACCCAAGTGGAGGCCCTGGTATCTGGGATATATTTACTTTCTATAATTGAAACTGTGTAGCCTGGAGCGAGTCAAGCCTCTTGCTCGTTCAGTGGTGGCAGCCTTTTCTGTTTGGATTTGTTTACCTTCTATAATTGAAACTTTGTAGCCTTGAGTGGAGGCTTAGGCCAGCAAGGGCAGACAGAAAGCTTGTCTTCCTCCATTGCCAGTGAAATGCCTCCCTCCTGCTCTCTGTGGCTGTAGCCATCTTGGTTGGGTTTATTTACATACTTGCTCTGATAGGCTTATGGGCATGGTTTGTGAAGTGGAGTGGAGTGATAGATAATTTGCATATTACTCTTTTATTAGATAGGATACCTTCGCTTTCTAAAGAATGATTGAATTAAAAAATATATTAATATAGGGTTTGTAAAAAAAGAAAAAAGATAATAGAACAAATAAAAACAAAAAAACAAAAAAAATTAAGAAGAAAAAAATATATATATATTAATATAATTTACCGTGTTAATACACCTTAAGATAAAAGTTATTTGATTGACTCCTTAGTTGCTGAAAAAAGGTACTGGATACTTTCCACTATAGCTTCTGGTTTTTGTTTGTTTTAAAGCTGATTTAAGACAGTTATATAACTGAAAACAATTCATTGATAACATTTTAACTTTAAAAAATCATCAACTATCCATTTAAAAGACTTTAAAGTAGGGCCAAAGTATAAAACAGTTCTGTTCATATCTAAAATATGCATAATATACACACCTTTTAAACATAAATAGTTCTTGATGTTGTTAGAGAATGACATTAACATCAAACTGTTGATTCAATACTAAACCCTTCTAAGACAAATATTCAGACATAGTTATAGTACAGATCGAAAGTTTCATTATAAATTTCAGTAATATGAATAACTATTTTAAAAGAGCTGGCTTTGTTTAACAGTATTCAGGGGGTTTTAATTATTGAATCATTGTGGCATTTCTTTCCCTTGAAAATTTTCACCTGCCTTTTACACTCCTTTATTTTAAGAGGCAGTTCAGAACAAGTTCAGAAATAGGCACTTTTTTGCCGAAACCGGTTTGGCTCAGTGGATGAGAGCATCGGCCTGCGGACTGAAGGGTCCCAGGTTCGATTCCGGTCAAGGGCATGTACCTTGGTTACGGGCGCATCCCCAGTAGAAGGTGTGCGGGAGACAGCTGATCGATGTTTCTCTCATATCGATGTTTATAACTCTCTGTCCCTCTCTCCTCCTCTCTGTAAAAGTCAATAAAATAAAAAAATTAAAAAAAAGAAATAGGCACTTTTCGCTATTTTAATAGAAAACTTTGTAATTTACTTTTAGGAGGATATTTCACAGATTGAAAAGGAGTCCCACGTTTTACAAGAGCAGCTTAAGGAAGCCTGTGAAAATTACGAGCAGAGAAAACTCCAGGGCTCAGAAGAGACCAGGGACCTAGAAGAAAAGTTGAAAAGGAACTTGGAAGAAAATAAGGTAATACTATCTGGAACCTCTCTTTAAAAGCATGTGGCATCATTAGGAAAATGTGTTTGTGCAGCTCATGAGCTGAGCGTTTGCATGTTTAGGACCTCTGCAAGTTACCATAGAAGAAAGGAGCTATAAATCTGGGTTTTCATTTACCTACAGTTCAGTTCCGCTTGATTAACCAAAACTATTTCTGGTGACTAAGTTCCAAGTTAGTCTTGTTTATATTGAGAGGCAGTGGAGCATTAGTGGTTAGGAGTGTGAGGCCTGGATTCAGACTGGCTGGGGTCAGAGCAGGCTTTGCCCTCTCCCAGTTCTGATTTGGAGCAAGTTACTTAACTTCTCGGTGCTTTAGTTCCTTACCTAGAAAATTTGGGGTTAGATTAATACTTATAAAGTACCTAAAACTGGTGCATAAGAAGGGCTCCGTGAATGTTGGCTGCTACTATTCTTACTATTATTATCGTCATTTATTCCTAAGGAAGGATGAGAATAACACGTAGAACCTATGCACACCAGAACTGCAAAGCCACCCTAGGGTGTCTTTTCTGAATCTACTGATCCTGAATTATGTTGGCTAAGAGTGTCAGTGATATGTAGCTGCTATTGGAGCAATACTGATTAGTGGCAAAGTCAGATTGAATTGGGGGACCGTGGAATTACAGATGTGAGGAAATGGTGGTGCAGTCTTCATACAGAGGTGACAGGGTGATAGTCCATTTAAGAAAGGAAGAGCCTGTCGCGGAAGTCGGGATCAGTAGCTGGGGCAATGTATTAAATAAAAGAAAATTAGCTCCGTGGGACCTTGATCAAGGACTCATTCATTTTTTATTTATTTTATTTTATTTTTTCCATATAGATTAGTTTTTTTAGGAACTCATTTATTGAGGCTGGCCAGTGTGGCTTGGTGGGAAGTACCTCAAATACTTATTTTGGAATAAAGTTGAGGTTTTAAAAAAGAGATATAGAAACCAAATTTTCTCTAATTGAGAAAAAAATCAACAGAAAGTGGCGATAATTCTCTCTCTAAACTGGTACATGTAGAGGATGCAGTTACATCCTCTGGGCTGTTCCTGCTTTTATTCTGATATTTACAAGAAAAGTATTCAGATCGTTGTCCTTAGTGGAGTCAGAGACAAGTGCGTGAAGGCGCCCGATTAGCATTGTGAGGCCCATGTTATTGGAAGGTGGTCGGCACAAACAGCTCATGAGCTCACGCAGCGTATGTTGTGGTTGAGCTATCAGAGCGTGTGTTTTTATTACTTAGTGCATTTTGTTACCTGACTCCTTTAGGTACTTGTTGCCAATTTGGATTTCATGCTCCAATATAACCTTTGCTCTCACATCATCTCCCAGCCAAAGGGTTGGTTCAGAGGTGAAATCATTGACTTAGAATAGAAGCACAGGTGGGTGAGAAACAAGGTTGGCATGGCTACCAGCAGCAAGACATGCGAATGTCCTTTGCTCATAGTTATAGGAGTGATCCAAGTAGAATCAGGATTTTGTAAATGGAGTGGGTCACCTTAGTCATTGTAATGACTCAGCAAATCCAGGGTCAGCAAGGTTGCAGCAAGGAAAATGCGAGAGAGCATCCCTTCTGAGGGGCGGGCACTGACCTGTCACTGAGCCTCTGCTGCCCAGGAACAGTTGGCTGTGCACCTGCAGGCCGCTGGGCCAGCCCACCACTGCAGTCGGACTCGGCAGTCTGCCTCCCTGGGCCATTGAAAACCAAGTGCTGTCGGGGTCAGGAGGCTGCTGGGGACAGACACGAATCTTTTCACAGCTATCTCAGAGGAAATGCTCCGATTTCCTCCTAATCTTCCTGCACCACAGGTCTCTGCTTCCAGAACCCAGCTAAGACTTTCTCTGTAGTTGAACAGAATCCCATGGTGGTCTAGGAACTTGCCCTCTTATACTTGAGATCTTGTAACCAGTTTGACACTGAAGCCGTTTCACCCTGCCCTGCCTTCCGTACGTCCTCTTGCTTTTGTGCAGACGTGTCGTGCTTCGAGTGGCAGGCTCATGTGGGAGTCCGAGAGCAGATAGCACTGGTTCTGAGAAGCCCTTTCTGAGCACCATGGTCTGTTCTAGGTGTTACCTGACAGCCTCGCCCCTGAGAGCAGAGGAGGGCTATGGTGGGTCACGTGGTAGCCCTGGCTCAGCCCTATGCACAGCCAGCTGTGACGGTCCTGCTGAACCCGAGTCAGGGCCTGGGGCATCGCCAGCACAGTTCTGATCTCTCAGGCTCCTTTGTTTGGTGAAGTAAATCTTTCTAAAATCGTTTTAGATCTCAAAGACAGAATTAGATTGGTTCCTTGAAGATTTGCAAAAGGAAATTAAAAAATGGCAACAGGAGAAAAAAGAAATACAAGAGAGACTAACAACACTAAAGAAGGAAATGAAAAGGGTTTCAGATGCCACTGAAACGTAAGTTAGGCTCAGTGCAATGGTTTCTGTTGTTTGTTTATTGGGGAGGGAGTTGTTGATACTGTAACATTTTTTATATTCCCTTTCAAACTAAATCAAGTGAAGTAAAAATTGTAAATACTGTTTCCTCTAATTTTAAAAAACATCTGTTGTTGAAATATGTCACCTGAAACGTTTTCTAAACCTGCCATGTTTGCAGATAAAGTGAGACTGAATTAAAGAGGGCATCCTTCTAGTCTGAGCATTCCCTCTGCTGTGGCCATGACCTTTCACACACACACACACACACACACACACACACACACACACACTGCATCTCAAATGAGCGGACTAGACTAGATCTTAAGCTTCTTTTCAGCACTAAGATTCTGTAGTGATTATTTTATTTATGATTACTTTCACCGTGAATCCTGAAAGTATTAAATTCCGTCCTGAAGTGTGAGGGATTTGGAAATACATACAGGCCTTACACTTATCAGCTGGGCCAAACTGGTGCTAAGATTCTCCATGACTGATTCTTCCCTCACTTCCTTAAACAGTGATATGTCCTATGATTCACTTAGCTTGTTACCTCCTGTGTAACAAAACACCCAAAACTCTGTGGCCTAAATTAGCAGCCACTTCAGCTGATGTGATCCCACATAGCTGGGATGGGCTCCGCCGGGATGCTGGTGTCTGGTTCTCTCCCTCTCCCTATGGCCTCCCTGTGACTTTTATCTACACGCTCTCTCCATCTGGTCTCCAGCATGGCAGCCAGGCTCCTGTGTGGCCCTGGGAGCTTCCAAGAGTGCAGAAGCAGGAGCTGCCAGGCCCTGCAGGTCCATGCCAGAGCTGTCAGGCTTCCTTCCACCACATTCTCCAGTTTCAGGCGGGCCTCGTCCGGAGCCAAGAGCTGCACAGTGGGGGCCAGGTCACCAGGGGCCACACCACCACACTCATCTTTCATGGCATTTATGCATTCTCCATTTGCCGTGCCATGTGATCAGATGGCTTTCATTATGTCTCACTAGTCACATCTGGGCAGTTTTTAGGCAGCCCTTAAAAGAATGGTGAAACATAAAACAGGGCCTCTGTCACGTCCAAGTAGCTCCAGGGAACACATTTGCAGAAGAGATAATGTCTGTACAGCTCTTTTCCTCTTCATATTTGAGCAGGTCTAGTCTTAATCATTGTTATCCAGAAATTGAGAAATATTTATGTTGAACATGCTCAATTTAGACAGTCTATTTAATTAAACAAAAATAAATGAATCTGTTGATAGGAAAATATTTTTTCTCAGCATAAAAATTAACCATTTCTGCTGGGGAATAAACTTTTTACTGGTCCCCCTTCAATTCCCCATACACACACTTTATTAATATATGTATTTCTTTGCCTCTTTTGGTCATTGTTTAAAGATACAGATAGGTTTTAAGGATAGGCTTCTCTGTGCTTTTTACACTTTCCAAGTAAATACTTTATATTTAGCTTTTAAAGCAAAATCTTAAAACTATTAGATCTCCTAAAGAAGCTCAAAGGATATGAACAATGATGTGATTTTTCTACACTTTAGATCACATTTAGTATTAAAAGTGGCTGGGGCATAGGGAGCTCCTGCCTGGTGCAATGGGACAGACCAGTGGCATCTATGGAAATGACGCAGGTTCCATGAAAGAACAAGGCACAATGGAGTGCTTAGAGGAAGGTGTCCGCACAAGAAGGAATGGCATCGGAGCTGGTTCTTAGTGGAAACGCGGGGTGTTCCGCCAGTAGAGATGACTGAGAAGGTGTGTCGGGAGCATGAAGAGGGAGACTCCTTTCCTCCGGGCGTTGCTTAGGAGTCACATTGGCACTTTGTTTGGAAGGGTTGTCAGTACACACATGAGGGTGTGTGCGTGTGTGTTAGACTTTAACTTTTATTTTTAAAAATAATAAGTGTATTATTGATTTTAGAGAGGAATAGAGAGATAGAAACATCAATGATGGGAGAGAGTCATTGATCTGCTGCCTCTTGTACTCCCTCTACTGAGAATTGAGCCCACATTCCAGGCATATGCCCGTGACTGGAATGAAACCTGGGACCCTTCAGTTCAGACACTGATGCTCTATTTACTGAGCCAAACCAGCTAGGGCTTAAGTTCTATTTTAAAGATCAGAGGCTGACCCTGGTCAAGTAGTTCAGTTGGTTGGAGTGATGTCCCATTCACCAAAAGGTCACTAGTTTGATTCCCAGTCAATGCACATACTTAAGTTACGGGTTCAATTCCCAGTCAGGGCACTACGGAAAAAACCAATCAATATTTCTCTCTCCCCCTCCCTCACCCCTCCCTTTCTCCGTCTCTCCTCCTCTTGCCCTCCCTCTCTCCTTCCCCACTCACCCACTCCCTTCCTCTCTTTCTCTTTGTGACTCAATAAAAACAGCCACCCAAAAATTTAAAAAACAACAACAAACAGCCCAGTTGGTGTGGCTCGGTGATTGACCATTGATCAATGAACCAAGTGGTCACAGTCCAATTCTTGATTAGGGCACATGCCCAGGTTGCAGGCTTAATCCCCAGTGTGGGGTGTGCAGGAGGCAGCCTATCAATGATTCTCATCATTGATGCTTCTATCTCTATCTTCCTTTTCCTTCCTCTCTGAAATAAATAAAAGTATATATTTTAAATAAATAAGTAATAAAATTAAAAATCAATTTTTTAAAATCTTAAAAAAAAAAAAAAAAAAAAAAAAAAAAGGAAGAAGAAGAGAGGCCATTTGCATTTTGAATGAGAACCAGTGGTCAGACTGCACTCCTGTCTTAAACCTCCCAGAGGTGCTCCTTGAAGTGGACTGAGAAAGAAAGACATATGCGACAGGCATATGACTTAGTGATCAAATAAAATGGCTGAAATCCATGATCTGCCCTCCAAGTATAAAAGGAAAGCTTCCAAAAGGAAAATGACCCAAATTCTTTGCTTGTTTTGAAGATACTAGAAATGAAACAAAGTGTAAAAACTTATAAGGAATTCAAGAATTTTTGCATGGCTGTGTTTGAATTTACTCTAAATCAGGTTTGTAAAAAAAAAAAAAAAAAAAAAAATCTTGAAAAAGGAATTAAAATTTGGTGATTATGCTTTCATAGGTACACCCAGAAAAATGATGGACATGAAAAGGAACACGAATTCCTTCTGGATCAGTCTTCTGAAACCAGGCAAATTAAGTTTAAATTTATTTGTATGTCGTCTTATACTTTTAATAGCAGAGACCAAGCACACTGGACATCTAATCATATTGTTGCTTGTCTGTCCTTTAAATGATTGTTTCTATTTTTATTTTCTATTTTAATATTTAAATAAATTTATTCTTTTTTTTAAAAGAAATACATTTTATTTAACACAACAATCCAAAATATTATTTTAACATGTAATCAATACAAAATTTATTATTGAGGTATTTTACATTCTTTTTTTTTTCCATACTAAGTCCTTGAAATTCAGCTTGTATTTTGCCTGGAGCATACCACCCCATTTGGACTGGCCACATTTCAAGTGCTTAGAGCCCTCTGTGGCTAGTGGCTGCCCTATCGGACAGTGCAGCTCTAGACGATAACCCTTTCAGAAACTTCATTTCTCAAATCTGAGCACCTGCCAGCTGCCAAATAAATGTATTTAAGTATTTTTATGTTATGTTACTAACATATTATTTCACATTGTCAGTTAAAAAATCTGAATTTATAGTTGATAATTACACTTCTTTTCCCTTGAATTAACTGGAAACTAAATGTGTATTTTAAAAACTTTTCTGTGTTACTTGAAACACCAGTCTCAACTACGTTATGGTAGTTTGTTGCTCTGATTATAGGTTCATTGAAGGATTTTCAGTATGAACCTATAAAAAGTTTCCTTTTAACTTTTATTAAATGGAAATAATATTTTCACATATTGGTTACCAGTCTATTCAGTAGTAAGCAGTTGTATTTTGCTTTTAATATATTATTTCATATACAAATTTCCATTCACATTATAGTCCATGCCTGCCTTATTTTAGCTGTTACAGATATATTGCCATGAACAACTTTCTATAGATCATTTTTGCCTTTGGTTATTTCCTTATAATTTGTGTCAAGATAGAAGTTCTGACTCAAAGGATGACGGATATCCTATAAAGTTTATTAATATAACTGCTTATACGCCAGGTGTGCTCATAAAAATGGTAAACCAGTTTCCCACCAGTTTTCTCACTTTCAATTTCATCTTCCTCTGATCATTAGTCAAGTGCAAAGAGCACATGTGAGTCTGTATTACGTAGTAAAATACTAGGCAAAAAGTTACTCTGGAAGATGTATGTCTTTTCGTGGCCTCATCTCAGAGTTATCCTAGCTTTAGCCTTTGTAATCTCAGTGGTAAGATTTTTTTTTTCAAAAGGTGTTTCTCCTTTACTGTTTGCAGTGATACTTTTACAAATGAGAAAACGAAAATAGAAGATCAAATAAGGAGAGGGAAGGAGCAATATGAAGAGATTCTTCAAAGAGCTGTGGCTGCAGAGGTAAGCCAGGCGTGGGCGGCGGAGGGAAGGGTGGGAGAGGAGGCCTGGCATACAGGCGGTGGGCTTGGTCTGCTCTGTGCTGACATCAGCTGCAGCACAACAGCCTTGCCTGGAGCGGAGGCCGGTGTCCTGTCTCTGGAGCAGCCGCTCTCCTCGCCTGCAGCTTCTTCATTGCTGGCCCTGACGCTATAAGTGTCACGTAGCTGTGCTCAGTGTGCACCACATTCTGTAACCTGCTTTCCTTACTTAACATGATAGCTCAGCTCAGCCATTCTTTATGCTCTCCACTTTGTATGGCTTCATTATACTAGTCAAGAGTCAGCCATAAGCACGTTCGCCAATACTAGAAAAGGAATTTGAAAATCATCCATTTACAAGAATATCCTTGCCCCCGCCCTCCCCCCAGAAAGATAGATACCAGGGTAAGTATATTGTTTGAGAAAGTAGTGAGGCAAAAAATAAAAGTGATGACCCCTGGCTGCACTTCATTTAGTTCTGAAACTAATTAAGAAGTTAATGTTGTTTATGAGTATGTGTGTCTGTAATTATCCTGGGAAAATAAAAAAAAAGGCTTAGCTTGTGCAATCTGCAAACATGAGTCTTTCAGTTAAATATCGACTGTATAGCTGCTTCTAAGGAAAAGAGAGTAGTCTGCGGCGCCCATGCTTCTGCCCACGTCCCAGCTGTCAGTTCTCACCTCACCTGGCAAGCCTTTTTGCCAGTGGGTCCTGGCAAGGTGCTGACACCAGAGCTGAAGCAGGCAGTTGTACATTTCCTGCAGTGACCCACAGAAACCACTGGTTGGCTTGTGGGAAGCCGAGAGTCCACGGCTGTAAAAGCATTAACCAGGGCTTCCGACGCCTGTGAGGTTGAGCACAGCATCTCTGCGGCCCAAGTCGGACAGGGGGGCAGCAGTGGGTGCTCGCCCGGGGTAGACAGACACAGGGAACGCCCACCAGGGAATGCACACAGGTAGCCTGGCTCTGTGCTGTAGCAGTAAGCCACGTGGGTGTGTCGTCTCTGAGAAAAGTGGCATTTAAGGTATATCATTTTACTGTCATTTTGTTATTCTAGTTTCAAATCCAAAAGCTTTATCGCTTCTCGGCCTTTTGGCTAAGATCAAATGTAGTATCAAATCCAAAAGCTTTATTTCATAGTCACCTGAGTGACATTACAACATAAACAAGTTCTGGCTTAGCATATTTAAGTTTTAACAAGTTCAAATAGTTTCTTATTTTCAGTTTTAAAATACTTAAACGTTCTCTCATCTCATGGTAGATATCTGTGCTTGAAAACCAGAAAGAGATGGAAGTGTTTAAGTTACAGATCATGGAATCACAAGCTGAAGGGTATCTGAAGACCTTGAGCCAATTGCAAAGGTACTGTGGAAATAATGGGTATATTTTCCAGCCTGTCATTTAGCAAATGAAAGCTACAGCTGAGGAATAAAATCTTACATTAGGCAGAACCATTTTATTTATTTACTTACTTATTTTAATACTAGAGGCTCAGTGCACAAATTCGTGCACCAGTGGGGTCCCTCGGCCTGGCCTGTGGGATTGGGCCAAAACGAGCTCTCCAACATCCCCTGAAGTGTCTGGGATTGAAAGAGTGCACAGGCCAGGCTGAGGAACCTCACAGATGCACCATTGGGGCTGGGAAAGGACGCAGGAAGTTGGCCAGCCAGGGAAACACCGCAGGAGAGCTCCAGGGCAAGTCTGGCCTACCTCATTCAGTCCTGATTGGCTGGACCCCAGCAGCAAGCTAACCTACCAATCGGAGCATCTGCCCCCAGGTAGTCAGTGTACATTATAGCGAGCAGTTAGCAGCCTTAGCATATCATTAGCATATTACACTTTGATTGGTTGAACAGACACCTGGATACATAGCATATTAGGCTTTTATTATATAGCACATTTTTTATCAATTTCAGAGAAGAAGGGAGAGAGAGAAACATCAGTGATGAGAGAAAATCACTGATTGGCTGCCTCCTGCACGCCTCCCACTCGGGATTGAGCCTGAAACCCATGCATATACCCTGGCTGGGAATCGCCTGGTTCATGGGTCAGTGATCAACTACTATTTTACCAGTCGGGCAAAAATATAGTCATTTTTTGTGTGTGATCATATGAAATATATCTTTCATGTTTAAATGTTTATTTTCATTTGTACTTTAGTGCTTTCCATTTTTAAAAATATTAATGTGGACATTAACAGTTTCATGTTTTTTTCCTTTTTCAGTGATCCTGCAGCATATCCTGAACTAGAGTCTGACATGGATTCATGGGAATCATTTCTTTCTGATGTTAGAGAAGAAATTGAGAAAACAGAGGTAAGTTGTAAAACATTTTATAATTCTGTCAAAATCTATATGATAGTTATAATTCCCAAGTGGCTAGAGTCAGATGGAAACCGTTCCTTTTTTGAGCTGTTAAAAGCAATATATATTTTTTGTTGAAATTTTAAAAAGACTTTTTCATGAAAATAATGATATTTCTTAACCGTCCAGCTCCGCCCTGGATGCTGAGTGAGAGCAGCATGTTGACGAGGCTGTAGAGTGTCTGTCAGTGAGGTCTTACTCGGCACTTCTGTCCTTCAGGAAACAGTTGTCATAATACCCTCATTTCGTTCATGTTTCTTGGAAGATCGTTGGCCATGTTTAATGTACTGTAAGAAAAAGAGCATGCATTGACGATTGTGGTTTTCCCTTGGAATTTGTTAGGAAACTTGACCCTTTTCTCCTACCTACAGTCTCAGTTTGAAGAACAAATTAAGGCCATTAAAGCTGGCTCTCGGCTCAGTGAGCTTTCTCCAGTGCAGATCTCCGAGCTTCCGTTTCCCGCATGGAGCGCAGTAAGTCTGTCCTCTTCTGTTTGAAGGGAAGAAAACAAAGCATAATGAGCCAGTGTCTTTCTTAACTGGCAAAGCAGTTGGCTGCTGCTGTTGGCTGGGAGTGGGGGTGGGATGGATGAATAGTTGCCCTCGGGTTTTCATTAATGGTGCGGTGGTTAACCTTTGGGCGTTACAGTAAACATTCTTATGTGAATAGAAGACTTCCTGTCCGCATCCGGGTCTGAGGAGGGGCCTGAGGTGGTGAACATACTGCTGCTACACCTCCCCTTCCTTTTCCGGATGCTGGGGAGTGTGTGTGTGTGTCCCTGCACTTAAATAAGTATTCCAGGTGTAGCAGGTGCCTGTGATTCAGGTGTAATTTATTCTGTGATGCTTGAGGCAGGAGACCACAATCTGAAATTTAAGATTTGTTTTCTTGGGAAATACAGGTGGAAACTGCCATCTGGGAGACACGTGGGCTTTGTGGTCTGGCATCTCACATTGTGCTGCTGGTTTGAGTGAGGAATGTGCTGAACCTTCTGAGTAACAGTGATTGCCAAGCCTCATCTTGTTTTAAATACGTACAGTCACAAAGAGCATTACCTTTACTTGTGGACTTTAGCACATGGCTACACCCAGTACTGCTTTATTCTGGCATAGGTGTTTCTTATTTGGACACAGCAGATGCTCAATAAATATTCCACTGAAATGAACTCAGTCCTAGGAAGCCCGGATTACAAGAAATTCAAGGACTCCATTGGAGCGTTTACTAGAGCCCTGGTGGGTACGCAGTACATTAGAGCATCATCCTGACGCTGAAGTTTCGGGTTCAACCCTGGTCAGGGCACAGATAGGAACGAACCAGTGAATAAGTGGAACAAAACGATGTCGCTCTCTTCTGCTCCCTTTTCCTCCTTTTTCCTTTTCCTTTCCCCGTTTCCTTTCCCATCCCTTTCTCTCTCTCAAATAAAAAAGAAAAAGAAGCCCTAACCAGTTTGTCTCATTAGACCAAATGTCATCCCATGTTCTGAAGAGTCCCAGGTTCGATACAGATCAAGGGTACGTACCTGGTTGTAGGCTCATTTCCTGACACTGGTTGGGGCATGTGATGGAGGCAACCAATCAATGTGTCTCTCTCACTTTGATGTTTCTCTCTGTGTGTCTCTCCCCTTCCTTCCCACTCTCTCTAAAAATCAATGGAAAAATATCCTCCGGTGAGGATTAACAAAAAAAAAAAAGAGTTGATCAGAGAGAGATTTCAGAATGTTTCGCCACAATATTGAAATCTCCTGGTTCTGACATGTCTTTAAGGCCACCATTTCCCCAGCACTTGATTCTCACCTTCCTGCTACTGCCTAGCTCTGCCCTACTCAGGGCTCATCCTCCCTCTGCGTCCTGCCTTCCCCTGAGCCCGGTCAGGCTGCCTCTGCCCCACCCGGACCCTCTCGTCAGGTGCGTTCCTCTCCTTCACTCAGTGACAGCTCCCTGTAGGAGCTTTTTCTCATCAGAACACGCTAAGCATTCAGACAGTGCATTCATCTCGCGGAAAACACTTAGCCTCCTGAACTGAGGAAAACGTTCTGTTGAGATCCAAAGTTTTGTCTCCACAGCATAAGTTTTTCTATCCAATAAATGAATAAGAAATAGTTTTATGTAGAATTGAAGATACTTATCATTTACAGTTTTCCAAGTTCTTATAGCAGATATGGAAGGGCAAGAGTTAGATCTCAGTAGAATATTTTACTATTAATGTTTAATTATAGCTCATGTGGTTTTATAAATACTCAAACTGATTTCACACGCAGAACCTGGGAGCTCTCAGTGTGCCAGGAGCTTTCACAATAAGGGTCTCTAACCCACCTCCTCTCTGTCACCGCCCTTTATCCATTGGGCATTAATGGAATCAAGATCGGATGTGGTCTGCCCTCAGAGGCCTGTGGGCTTGAGAAAGAGACAGTAGTTAAATTGCGTGCGCAGGTCTCCCACCCCTCCTGGATGGTGCAGCTTGTCGGTGAGGGCACTGAGCAAGAGGAGGCCAGGCCACAGGGAGCTGCCTCGGAGAGTGAGTGTGAGACCTGGGATAATTAGCAGGAGGCCATGGTGGGGTGTGAGGGCGTGGGTGGCATATGGAGGCTGGGAAAACATTCTAGACCGCAATCTTTAGCGAGGGGCACTTGTGGCAGCAAGCGTGCAGTCACCGAGGCAGGAGAGGATAAAATGGCCTGGGGAGAGGGCCTTGAGGAGAGGTCAGCCTCGGGGACAGGAGGAGCTTCAGCACTTGGCGTGGCCAGGCTGCAGGGACTGGGAAGGGAGGCGGTGGCAGGCAGAGTGTGCAGAACACGAGAGTGGCCCGCAGCATCGGGACCCCGCGGTCTCAGTGGAGATGTTGGGGGCCTTGGCAAGGGCAGTTTGGGGGAACGTTGGAGCAGCTGTTTGGTTCCTCTCCACGTGCAGCTGGGAAGAGAGTGGGGTCCTGTGAGGGGAAGGAGGCAGGTGGGTGTGATGTCCTTCCTCAGCGGTGTTGCAGACTTCACAGAGAGAAGGAATCATAGAGGGAGTTACTACTGAGAGGTCAGAGTCCAGCCCTTTCTCACAGCTAACAGGCATGTTTCGATAAGTAATTAAAAACAAGTATTTAATTGTATTCTGATTTTTTTCCATAGTCATGCTTAACTGTCAGTCTTGGCCATGGCTGTTTCTCTCAGTCCCACTGTGCTGTGTCCCTTACAGGTTTGCCCGAAGTCACCTCCTGAGTCTCCAGGCCTCGATGATCAGGGTCCCTCGACATCTGCAAGTCCCACAGCGGTTCCCAGGGATCCAAGCCTGGTCTTTGCCGGTGATCGCCCAGTGGGGGCTCCCTCGCCACCCCTGCCAGCATCACCCTCCGCTCAGCAGGAGTGTGAGAGCGCCCGCCCGGCAGCTCGGCCCAAACACAGCCTCCCGTCTGATCAGAAGCCGCCTGCTGCTCAGGGACGCGCCGCCCGTCCCAGCCCGTCTCCAAAGAAGCCGTTCAACAGCATCATCGAGCACCTGGCGGCGGTCCTGCCCGGTTACAGCAGGTACGGGGTCAGAGGCTGGCTGCGCAATGTTGTCGCTGAACAGGCTTCCGGAGCCGGTACGTTGGGCCAGGTAGGGGCTGACATAGAAGGATCGCACCGTTGTTTTATTCAGAAAGGCGGTGCTGCCTTTTCTTTTTAAGCACAGAGGTGTGCATTTCAAATACACTTTACCGTGCATGTCTAGTGGTACCTCTGAGCACCAGCAGAACCGGCCCTTTCCTAAGATGCTGATGAGGTCAGTGACATGCGTGGCACTAGTTAGGCAGTTGCCTAATTAGGAAGCACTAGTTAGGCAGTTGCCTGGTTAGGGAGTTGCCTAGTTAGGCAGCACTAGTTAGGGAATTGCCTAGTTAGGGAGTTGCCTAGTGATGTAGCACTAATTACAGAGTCCCCTGGTTAGGGAGTTGCCTAGTTAGGCAGCACTAGTTAGGCAGTCCCTGGGTGAAGTGCAGATCACTGGCTTCATGTGCTTCTGGAAAACAAGGCCCATAAAAGGAGGAGGCGGCAGCTCCTGTGACCCTCAGCTGAGAGGTTGGAGAGAATGGTGTGATCCACTGGTGAACCAGGGGTGTGGCAGGTTCCAGAGGGAATCCGAGGGCCGGGGAGGTGTGCTCTTTCACCTGAGCTCCCAATCCACACGTCAGCAGGGCTTTTCCGGACCTTGGCCTTGCCCTCCAGGTTGGTACGAGGAAATGGAGAGGACTCCCCTCCCAGGACGGCCCCCATGTTATTTCTGCCTTGGAGTCTCTGATTTTATGCTTTTGAAACAAATAGTCCTCGAACTGTGACTGGCCAGAATGGATATTTTGCATCTACGGGGACAGACAGCCTGCCCTCGAGAACTGAGTGTTCGGTCTGCACGGGGTGTCTAGCCCATGGGCCCCAGTGTGAGAAGTGTGGTAGATTCTCTCAAGAGCCATAACCCCGCCAGTTATAAGAACATTCAAGTTGAAACTACTAACAGTACCTTACAAATAAGATTGTTTGCAATCCTGGCTAAATTTGGCAAAGTTAAATAATCAAATAGAAAAGCATCAATTTTCTGAAAGTTCAAACATTTGCGCTATTCGTGGTATAATATCAAATCAATTATTTACATCCATCTACACCCACTGGTGCTTGTGAAACAGGCTGTGCAAACCATGTGGTGGGTTAGATTGTTAGGGAGGATGTCAGCCAAGCTGGTTTCCTCCTAGGTAGAGGTTTTGTGTTGGGTCAGACCAATGGTGTCTGGTCATTAGTGGTGCTGCCTCAGTGGGTGCCGGAGCCCGGTGTCTGCCGAGGGATGGCCCTCCTCCGTGACCTTGCAGATAAACTGCTGTGTGACACCGATTGCAATGAGTCTTTAGACACAATGCTGGGATTTTCACTGTCACTGGATAGGCTGATCCTGCTAGTTTATATACAACAGGCTATTGTCTGCCTGTTCCTTTTGTCTGGGTGTATTTGTTTCTCTTGGCTGTAGGTTGATACTGGTACCTAATACTTTTTTTTTAAATATATTTTATTGATTTTTCACAGAAAGGAAGAGAGAGGGATAGAGAGTTAGAAACATCGATGAGAGAGAATCATCTATCAGCTGCCTCTTGCACACCCCTACTGGGGATGTGCCTGCAACCAAGATACATGCCCTTGACAGGAATCGAACCCGGGACCTTTCAGTCCGCAGGCCAACGGTCTATCCACTGAGCCAAACCGGTCCCGGCCTAATACTTTTTTGTACATGATACTTCTCAGCAGTAGAAAACAGACTTTCTGCTCTCATTTCTTTTCACTTTCTCCTTCAGCACCGAGCTTGCTGGTTTCATTAGAAAAGTGCGAAGCAAAAGCAAGACCTCGCTGTCAGGACTGAGCGTTGATGAAATCGTCCAGAGGGTGAAGACACACGTTCTAGGGGCACAGCAAAGCCAGCAGGTCAGTGTCCACCCAGACACAAGCGAGGCCTGTGTCCTTCTGGGTGTCCCTGTGAGGCTTGTAAACCCAAGCAGGCTTCCCACCAAAGGTGCTGAGCAGGTTCCTGGCGACAAGGGAGCCAAGCTTTTGGGTACCCAACCTTCTTCCCCACCCCATTATCTCTGCAGCCGAGTCCAGGACAAGACAGCTCCGCTGCCTCAGGGACTGGGGCCGCCCGGGGCCTGCCCGCCGTGATCGCTGGACCTTCACCCAAAGCCCGCGGCCAGAGGACAGGAGGCGCCCCTGTGAGTGCTGCATGTGTGACAGCTGTCTTCCTGTTTGTGAGCGCATGTGAGGCCTTGGGAGCATCGGTGTAGCCCCATTCTTTTATTCTAGACCCAGTTCACGGTCCTGCAGAACCGGCAGTGAATGGCAGGGCCCTTCTCTGCTTTTTTGACGGCACGTATGTGCCGAGTGAGTCGTCCGTTTTGATTTGATTTGCACAAATAATCCACATTCAGAGAAACTTCAGAAACTAGCAGAGAAAAACTAACACTCTGAACCAGAAGGAGCCGCTGTTACCATTTCACATCTTTGCAGGCTTTTCTAGGCAGCTCTGCACCCACATTCTCTGTTGCTGCTGCGGTTTTAAATAAGTTGATGGTCATTTGAGGCTTACAGTTCTGTGCCTGCTTCTACTCAGAGGGCTTTGTGACCAGCTTTTACGACAGGGATTATGGATTTCCGTTTTCTGTTAAGATTTACTCGGCCAGTCGCTAAGGGTTAGGGAATTAGATGCATGATTAATTTGTGATATTCAGCTGGTTCCAAACTTACCAGAAAATTTGTTAACCATAGAAAACATTTTTTCCTCTGAGAAAATTAGAATTTTAAAAATATTCTTTTGTACGTTTATATTTTTTCCTAAAAAATGCTATTTAAAAATAAGTGTTTTACCTAAACCTGAAATTTATATGTTCATGTTTACCAATGTCACCCCAATAAATTTAATTTTTAAAAAATGAGAATAAATAAATATTTTTAATATATTTTTTATTGATTTCATAGAGAAAGGAGAGGGAGAGAGAGAAACATCAGTGATGAGAGAGAATCATGGATCAACTGCCTCCTGCAGGTCCCACACTGGGGATTGAGCCAATAACCAGGCATGTGCCCTGACTAGTAATTGGGCAGTGACCTTCTGGTTTACAGGTCAATGCTTAACCACTGAGCAACACTAGCTGGGCAATAAATAATTTTTTTAAATAAAAACAAGTTGTTTTATCAGTGGGCTCAGCTAACTGTACGAATAATTTGCCAATTTAGTGGCAGCAGCAAAAGGAACTTAGTGACTTGTTATTCATCCACTTTGGTTTCCGCAGACACTGGGTGCACAGTCCTGTGAGCTCTGCCATGAGGCGTTCAAGACCAAAAACGTGCTTGTGCTGAGCTGTGGGCACAAGTTTCACAAAGGGGTAAGTGTCACCCTCAGAGTGTGCATCTAGACTAGGAAGTATTTGGGAAACAAATGGGTTTTTTCCTTGGGTATCTATACCTCCTGTGTTTCCAGAGACTTACCATACCTGTGTAGCATCACTGTGTCCGTTTCCAGTCTGGTGCTGTGGGAGGGGACAGGCTCCTGGGCCCCGGCTGTGTGCCCTGAGCTGCCCGTCCGCCCCTCACTCCGAGCCGGCACACAGGCTCCCTGGGCCAGGCAGGTGCGGACATTGAGCGCGGGGACAGGCGGTCTCTTGCACATGAACCAGACTCATGCTGGTCAGCTTAGTGCAGAGTGCGAGGCGGGGGCAACGTTTCAGAGGAGAAACACTCCCCTGGCTGGTCCCTGTGCCAGTCTGGCAGATTCTGACCTGCACCCTCTGGGATTGGTGGGAGACTGTTCTGGTGTTTGGGGTGCTGGTTTAGAAGAGATCAGGGCTCTGCCACGTGGGCTTACGAACCCGGGGAGGGGGTAAATTCAGAGTTCCCACTGGGGGCCTGGGCGGCTTGCAGCCTGGCGCCCGGCCTGGATCTCAGACCTGACACACCCCCCGCTGGAATTGTATGAGTTAGTCCAAGGGCCATGAAATGCCAGCTCTGGAGGTCAGGGCTGCTGAAGCGCCTAGACTGGAGCTGGGTCGGGGAGACCCAGAGTTCACGGGCAGGTTCTGGAGCGAGCGTTTTCTCGGGCTTCGGCCACGCTCCCAACCTGAGCAACCACAGCGGCCCTGTGCGCTCAGCCTGGCACTGCTGACTTCCTTTCTCCCTCCAGTGCCGGAAGCAGCATCTGAAATGCCAGAGCACCTGCCCGGCCTGCCTCGGAGAGTGACGCACCTTCCGGAAGAGGCCTGCTGCCCAGGTAGTCACGGCCCCACGGGAATTTGGCCGTTAGTCGAATTGGAAGAACAACAACATACACTTCTGCTGTGAAAGGCAAACATTTGAAGATTCTTTGCACTGTGTCACAGTGCTAGTAAGTGGAAATCTTCAATGTAGTTGATAGTAATTTCCCCACTCTGATTAAACACTTCAGTAACAGCCTGAATTGGCGTGACCACATTCTCACGCGGCTGGGCTGCCGCTGGGACCATGGCTCTGCGTGACACCCCAGAGCCGTTCTCTGTGCGTGACGTGTCCAGGCACCCAGGTGAGAATTCCGACAGGAGTCATGTTCCTGGAAACACGCCAACAAGCTTCCTCAAAGATTCTGCGTTTTAAAAATGGGCTTAAGCAAACCAAATTTTAGTCAAATTTCTTTAATGTTGAAATTTTGGCTGAATTAGACCAAAAGATTAGAATCTCATGTGAAACATCGTGTTTTTTATTGTTAATTATTTCTTTTTCCAAAAGTAGATTTGTAAAGTGCTTATTTGTCCTCTTTTAAAGATAACATCTGATTTTTGAAAATTGATTATCAACCACTTTCTTGGATCAGCCTCTTTACTGCTGAAATCGAGGCTGTGTTCACGGTCCCATCCCCCAGGTGGCGCTGCCCTTGTGGCTCCTCCTCTTCTCCTGGGCCTCTTCCTGCTTCCTGGTTAGACCAGGTGCAGGGTCTCTGCTCGCAGCAGCATTGTGGGGAGCAGACAGCACCATCCTTCCCAGTCCCACCACCTAAGACAGCCTCTTGGTAACTGGCCACCCATGGTGCCCCTGCTCCATCCTTCTGTGTTTGTGCGAAGAAGCGTCTGCCTCCTGGCTAACTCCAGTAGAAACAGGAAAAAGTAGTTCTCGGTACTGACATACCGACAGTGGTAAACAGAAACACGAATTCTGGACACATTCCATTTCTCTCAAACAGGAAGGAGCAATATATTTTTCTGTGTTTTTTGTACCCTGGAAGCTCAGTCCCAAGTTCCTGAGCCGGTCTGTGGCCTCCTCTGCCTTGTTCCATGCGTTCGATGTCTCAGTGGCGCCTGTATATGCTTACTGCCTATTTTGAAGAAGATTCTCCTGCCACCTTGCCTACATGTTCCTAATGCCCGCGCACTGTCCGCAGGCAGGTACCAGTGTGTAGCAGCAGGTACCGAGAATAAGGCAGCTGGGAAATGAGACGTGCATTGTACATAGTTTCAGACTTGTGCACATCTGTAAGTGTCACAATAAAGAGTATTTTAAATGGCAGCCCACCGTGTGCGTGTCCGTTCCTTCTCATCAGTGTTGGAGAAGCATTCTACTTGAAAACTCAAGACACCTGTGTTACACTGACATTTTAGAATATGTTTTTGTTTTTTACTTTAGAGAGAGAGGAAGGGAGAGGAATAGAGAGAAACGTCGGTGTGTCGCCTTCTGCACTCCCCCCATTGTGGATCGGGCCCACAACCGGGCATGCGCCCTGTTCTGGGATCAGCACTCTTCCACAGAGCTGCCGCCAGGCTGTTACACTCACATTGTTTAAAGGGGTTTCATCAGGAGAGGGGCCTAACCAAGGTCTGAGGGCCTTTAGAGTCCAAATAAGGCTCGTGAGATTGGCTATTTAAGTTTAGGATGGGAAGCTCACACAGATGACAGGAAGTTCATTCATGAGAGTACACCAGGGCTGGTGATGTGCCCTCCTCAGGACCCATTTCTTCTTGAGGCCTATGGATTCTTGGACTGGAGGCCTATCAGTGGGCTTCCCTTTGCGAGGGCCATGGACACTGACACTGAGGTGATTGAAGAAAATCAGTTATCATATGTTTTCCATCTGATGGCCTTTTGTTGAAAATAGTGTATAATTTAGCCAAAACCGGTTTGGCTCAGTGGATAGAGCGTCGGCTTGCGGATTGAAAGGACCCGGGTTCGATTCCAGTCGGGGGTATGTACGTTGGTTGCAGACACATCCCCAGTAGCGGGTGTGCAAGAGGCAGCTGATCGATGATTCTCTCTCATCGATGTTTCTAATTCTCTGTCCCTCTCCCTTCCTCTCTGTAAAAAATCAATAAAATATATTTGAAAGAAAATAGTGTATAATTTAAAGCAAAGATTTCCTAAGAGTCTAGATTCTTGTCCCTGCCTAACACCTTACACTGCTATAAATAGTGGGTAACCCAAAGTAAGTGTAAAATCGTGCCCTCGCAATGCAAAACATTACTGTGTTTTTAAGGTATTTCACAGCCTAGATAGTGGAGGCAGGTGGCTGTGAGCACACACCACAAAACTGACGCAACAAACCTATTTTCGGTGGTTTTTCAGATCCTCCTGGAGAAGTGGGTTAAAGGAGGCAGGTGGGAAACGGGAACAGGATGGAGATTCTTTTGCCCACAGAGATGCTTGCTGGGAGGCTCCTGAGAAGCACACAGGGAGCGGATGAGCTGGGCTTGTCAGAACCAGGACCTAAAGTATCTCCAGTGTCACCCGCACGAAAGTAACGGGAAGTGTGTTTAGGCGGTTTAATCTGTATTAAACTTTAATAAAATTTTATTGAAAGAACTAGAGGCCTAATGCACGAAATTCGTGCACAGGTAGGGTCCCTAGTGGCTGCCAGCTGGGACCTCCCACGGCTGCCTGCCCCATTGCCAAAGTTCTACACCACCCGCTGGTGGTCAGCACATGTGTAACTCCTGGTCAGTCAAATTCCCACCCCTGGGGACAATTTGCATATTAGCCTTCTATTATATAAGATTATATAATAGTGCACAAATTAATACTCTGGTTTACAGCTGCCCCAGCCCAAACAGGTCAGATCGGGGCTGGGCCTGTTGGGAGGAGGAGACGGTGGGAGGTTGGCTGGCAGGCCTGCCCTGATTTGGGTCCGATCTGGGCTAGGCTGGCTGGGAGGAGGGGTCATGGGCAATTGGCCAACAGGCCCCACCCTCAAACCAAGTTACCGCAGCCATTCTGGAAAGTAAGTTCGTTCCTGAAATCGCCGCGAGTTGCCATGGGGACCGTGTGACCGCAGCAAAGGATGCCTGCCTCAGGGGCTCATGGCGGCCTGGCGGACCATGTGGGTTCAGACTGGAGCTGTGGGGCGCCTCGCGGAGAAGGTGGGGTGCCCAGCCCCCAGGTTGGGGTGAGGACTGTTGTTACTTCATCATCGCCTCCCGGTTGTACCGGTCTTCCTGTTCCCCCTAACAGTGGCAGAAAGGGGCAAAAACAAAGCCTGAACGCTACTCAGCAGAAGCTAAACAGCGCTGGTGAACTACAGAGTCCTAAGGAGACGGCCCATCAGTCATCTGAAGTCATTTTTAACTCCATTAAGAACAATAGTTTGGGACAGTGGTCAGCAGAGCCAAATATCAACAGCACGACGATTGAAATTTCTTTTGGGAGCCCAATCTTTTACCCTTACACTGCTTCTAACGCCACTTCACAACAGACTCGCTCAGGCCCTGGCATTTTGTGGAAGAGCCACACTGAAGGGGCCAAAGAGCCGCATGTTGGTGTAATGCCCAAGTGTCCTAAACCCCAAAGACTACCAGGGAGCCGAATCCGATGCAATTGCAGAAAGCCTGTATTTATTTTGGACTAGTCCGAGCTCAATCCCACTTACACCAGCGAGGGCATGGCGAGAAAGAGAAAGAACATATCAACGGGTTTTATAGGGAGGGTGGAGCCACGCCTGGTGCAGGGCTGCGCGCTGTCCTGGTTGCTGGCACCGGCAGTGAGACTGTCCCTGTGGACTGGGCCCGGGCGCGGGGGAGGTTGGGTGCTCAGTGGGCCCCACGGGCCCCAGGAAGAGAGCCAGCCGTTCACCGTGCGGGGACTGGTGAGCTGCTGGTCCACAGCGGCTGGAATGGGAGGGCGGGCAGGACAGGGAAATAAGTCCTGTAAAACCAAAGGCAGTGTGCCTGCGGCCGTGCGTGTCTGTGCTTTCGGGGTAATGGATGCACCATGCGTGCCCCGTGTTTTGGAAACGCTGTGTGGGTTCTGAGTGAGGGGGGAGTCGACACCACGGAAATGGACCAGTGCTGCCCGTCCAGACCCCCCGCCCCCGGCTCCGGTCCCCACCCCCACCCAGAGCGTGTGGGGGCAGGAGTGCCTGTGGGACAAACAGCCGGCTGATGGTGCTGACGTGCCTGGGGGAAGGGGGGCCTTCTTCGTGTCGAGTGGTGGGTGCCGAGGTGACTGCTGCCCAGCGAGCGCCTTCCCACTGCTGTCTGGCCGGGGTCCTGCCCCGCTGCCAGCGAGTCTCTGCCCTCAGCCTGGCCTCATCCTGGGGTCTGGCCCTTCCCTGCCATCAGGAAGCGGCACTGTGGTGCTGGGCAGCTGCCCAGGGACAGGCCCCTGGGGGTTCCTGGCCAGCCCTCCCGCCAGAGGCCACCTGCTGACCCATCTGGGGGAGGGTGTTGCTGCCCTGAGGCCCCTCCTGCCAGAGCCGGCACAGGGGGTCATTGTCTGCCAATACCTGGGCCTCTGAATAAAGGCTGTTCTGTGCCCTGACTTCCCCCCGCTGGTGGAAGGTCCGGGGAAGGCACTTTGCCAACCTCCAAACTCAGCTGTTTATGCTGGGTGCCCGAGGGCTTAATTTAGACCCCGCTCCCTGTCCAGGAGCCTGCTGCCTGCTCCGCCGTGTCCTGACATGCCACCGGCCAGGGCGAGCCAGGCCCCGGGCAGCCAGCCTGAGCAGAGCACACTGTGCTGCCCGCTGGCAGCCGCCCAGCCCCCAAGGCCAGCCCAGCCTGCCAGGCCGCCAAACCGTCCCGGGGCCAGGCCTGTGGGAGAGCTGAGCTCACACGCCTGCCCTCCCGTCCCCCCTGGGCCGGGCACCCTGCCCCTTCACGCCTCCAGGAGCCTCTGTGCCGGGGAAGAGCCGCAGGCCTGGCAGTTGGTGGGCGCGACTCCAGCACACCCCCGGTTCCCAGTTCACTCCATCCCCTTCCCACCCGCCCAGCAGGGGCGCTATCTGGAAGTACATGCACACAGAGAGGGAGGCCCAGCCCAGCGTCTTCAGCTTCCCATTGGGGGGGTGTCCACGACGGGGGTGGGGGGGCACGGAGGGGGAGAGGATACTGTCAACTACCACAGTCAAGTAGGCGTGTCAGTGGGAATGGGAGGAAAACACGGAACTGGGAAAGGGGGGAGAGAGGTGGGGAAGGCCAGGGAAGGCAGCAGTGGAGTGCCAGCCCTGGGGGCAGGAGGGGGGAACCTATAGAGGAAGGAGGAATCACCTGTGGAGGTGAGGGGGACGGCCTAGGGGCCCAGGCAGAGAGAAAGCAGAACAGAGCTTGCCGGAGGACAGAGCAAGAAGGCCAGGGTGGCCCTAACCGGTGTGGCTCAGTGGATAGAGCATCAGCCTGCGGACTGAAAGATCCCAGGTTCAATTCCGGTCAAGGGCATGTACCTTGGTTGCAGGCACATCCCCAGTAGGAAGTGTGCAGGAGGCAGCTGATGGATGTTTCTCTCTATCCCTCTCCCTTCCTCTGTAAAAAAAAAATATATATATATATCAAAGATATATTTTTTAAAAAGAGAGAAAAGGACAGGTTACCTTCATCGGGTAAACCATGTAGGGGTAGGAGGCCCCAGGAGAGACAGGGCACCCGGGACGGGTGAGCCAGTGGGCCTTGGGCTTGACTGGGAATACTGGACCCGATCAGGCCCCACAGACCTACATCCGTGGGTCTGCCCCAGGGGGCTGCAGGACACCACTGCACCCCAGTATCGCTGCCATCCCAGCCCAGGCCATCAGCCCTGTCCTCAGCATCACTTCCTCACATCAGCCCTGTCCTCAGCATCACTTCCTCACATCTGGTCTTCCTGTCGCCCAGACCCGGCCACAGGGAGCGGCCAGAGGAGTGACTGCAGGGCGTCTGGCATCTTTTCTTGTGCTGATTTGCAGTCCATGCAGCTGCTTAAATCTTGGACTCGTTTTAAAATTGGATTATTCTTAGGATTGAGTTGCAATAGTGCTTTATATACTACAGATACAAGTTATTTTTTAAAATATACTTATTGATTTCAGAGAGGAAGGGAAAGGGAAAGAGGGGGAGAGAGAGAGAGAGGAGCATCAATGATGAGAGTCATTGATCAGTTGCCTCCTGCACACCCCCCACAGGGGATTGAGCCTGCAACCCAATCAGGTGCCCGGACCAGGAATTGAATCATGACCTCCTGGTTCATAGGTTGATGCTCACCCACGGAGCCATGCCAACCAGGCCAAAACAGGCAAAGTGTTTAATTTTAATGGAATCCAAGTAATTTTTTCCCTTATACTTTGTGCCTCTTTTCTTTAAATAAATCTGCCAAACTAACAAAGGCCAGTAAGATTTTTCACCTAAAAGTTTTATAGTTTTAGTTCTTACAAGTAAGTCTGTGATCGGTCCTGAGTTAATTTTTATGCGTGGTGTTTCCTGAAGATCAAGGTTCATTTTTCTTTTGCACGCAGCTAACTGGTTATTTCAACATGGAGCTTCCTGGTGCATTTGTTGAAAGCCAATTGGCCACGTAAGTGTGGCTCTGTTTCTAGACTCTATTCTGTTCCATGGACACAGTTTTCTGTCTTTATGCTGCTGTCCTAATTACTGTCTCTATAACAAGCCTGGAGATCATGTAGTTTAGTAGGCTTTCAACTTCATTTCTTTTTTTAATTTGCTTTTTGCTATTCTAGTCTTTATTTTCATATGTATTTGAGGATTAGCTTGTCAATTTCTTGAAAAATAGCCAGCTTAGATTTTGATATGAATTGCATTAAATCTATACATCAATATGGGGAGACTTGATGTCTTAACAATATTGAATCTTCTACTCCATGAACATGGTATATCACTTTATTCGAATCTTCTTTGATTTTTCTCAGGAATGTTTTGCAGTTTTCAGAATAAAGATCTTGTACATATTTTGTCAAGTTCATCTGTATTTTTCATTTTTTATGCTATTGGTAATTATTTCATTTTAATTTCTGATTATTTATAACGAGTATTGGAAAACAAGTAGTATTTGTATATTTATTTTATATCCTACACCTTGCTAAACCAGCTTATTAGTTCTAGTAGCCTTTTTTTTTTTTTTAATGGATTTTAAAGAATTTTCTACATAGATAATCATATCATTGGGGAATAAAGACAGTTTCAATTCCTCCTTTCCAATCTGGAAACCTTTTGTGTCTCATGTTATTGAACTGCATACAACAGAATGAAGCAAAATGTGGAACACAAGGGTGAGAGCAGTCAGTCTTACGTTAGTCCTCACCTTGGGCTGAAAACACTTAGTAGTCTACCACTAAGTGTAACTTAAGCTGTAGGTTTTCCATAGCTGCCCTTCATCAGATTCTGCTTTTATATCCCTAGTTTGCTGAGAGTTTTTTACATCAGAAATCAACGTTGGATTTGTCAAGTGCTGTTTCTGCATTAGTTTGGATGACCGTAGAGTTTTCCCTTTTTAGTTTGTTAATATGGTAAAATTATATTATGCCATGGATTTTCAAGTAAATCCATCTTACATTGGGATAAGCCCAGTTGGCCATCCTTTTTGTATTGTTGAATTCAGTGTTTTAACTTGTCTTAGAATGTCTGCATGGATGCCCATGAGGAATATTAGTCTGTATTATCTTTTACTGTATTGGCTTCCTCTGGTTTTGAAAACAGGGTGGTTTTTGGCCTCAGGAAGTGAGTTCAGAAGCGGTCCCTCTTAGTGCTCACGTGGGCAGCACATGCCCTAACACCGAAACAAGACGGAGAAGATTAGCAGGCCCCTGTGCAAGAAAAAAAAAATGTCCCCTCTTCTTTGCTTTTCTGAAAGTGTTTGCATAGAATTGGTATCACTTCTTTCATGAAGGTTTGGTGCGGTTCATTTTTTTTTTTTTTTTTTTTAATCAATCTTTATTGTTCATATTATTACAAAGGTTCCTCATTTCTTCCCCCCTCCACCAGGTTCCCACCCCACCCTCTGCCCCCTCCCCATCCCCCATTGTCCTCATCCATAGGTGCAGTTTATGTTCAGTCTCTTCTTCCCTCAATTTCCCCGATAGTAAATCCCTTTTCAGATAGTAAATCAGTTCCTTAGCATTTTCTCATATCAATAATACCTCCACATGCCCAATGATACACTTCACACAAAAGACATTTCCCAATAGGTCCACCAGCCTCATCTAGGCCCCACCCAAGGCACTCACAGATCAACACCCCAGCCCTATACTAACTCAACACATCCAGATCTATGCCTTCATCACTTGATTCAGCAGACCCTCAAGTTCCCACGAAAGTTTCCAGCCATGTCTGAGAGGCAGCCATGGGGCAGGGGCAGGCGAGGAGTGAGCTGTTCCGGGCCTGGCTGCTCAGGGCCTGGCCTCTGTTGCTCTGGTTCGTTCCACAACCAGCTGCTCCGGGTCTGGTCACTGCCGCTCCCGACCTAGTTGCTCTGGACTTGGCTGCTGCTGCTCCGGGCCTGGCCGCACCCGACCCGGCTGCTCCCCCGGGCCTGGCCGTTCCCAGCCTGGCAGCCGCTGCTCCGGGCCTGGCCGCACCCGACCCGCCTGCTCCCCCGGGCCTGGCCATTCCCAGCCTGGCAGCCGCTGCTCCGGGCCTGGCCGCACCAGCCCCGCCTGCTCCCCCGGGCCTGGCCGCTCCCAGCCTGGCAGCCGCTGCTCCAGGCCTGGCCGCACCCGACCCGTGGTGCGGTTCATTTTTAAACCCATCTGAGCCTATAATGTGTTTTCATTTTTATTTAACTCAGAATATTTTTTTTTAATTCTGATTTTCTCTTTGACCCATAGGTTACTTAAAAGGACATGATTTAGTTTCCAAATATTTAGGGTTTTTAGCTATCTTTCTGTTATTGATTGCTACTTTAATTCCAGGAGTCAGCAGCTGGCGGTTGAGCATCAACCTATGAACCAGGAGGTTGTGGTTCCATTTCGGGCCAGGGCACATGCTGGGCTGTGGGCGCCATCCCAGTAGGGGGCGTGCAGGAGGCAGCCGGTCCATGATTCTCTCCTCATTGATGTTTCTGCCTCTCTCTCCCTCTCTCTCCCTCTCCTTTCCTCTCTCTAAAAC